>LR736883.1:3286546-3657274 GCA_902654985.2 Oryctes borbonicus
ATTATTATATAATAAATTAAAATTGTGTGGTGCGGAGGGTGCCGATACTTATTACTTATACTTATTACTTATACGATACTTATTACTATATACTTATTACAATATACTTATTACTATATAGTAATATAATAATTAGTCCGGGACGGCCGTTTCGAGGACACGAATGGTCCTCATCATCAACCGGTGACCGAATGATTATTTTATTTAAATAAATATGTAAAATTGTAATCCAATTATTAAATAAGTAATACTCGAAAAAATGATGCTAAGATAGCTTCCTCAAGGTGTTGATGGAATAATTCACGGCAAACGCAACAAAAGGAGAGAAAAAAATACACTAACACACGGATATGTTTCTGCCTACCCGGCGTTCATCAGCGTGGTTTTGAGAGTATTTATCGGGTAGCCAGAAACATGTCCGTGAGTTAGTATTTTTTTTTTCTTTCCTTTTGTTGCGTTTGCCGTGAATTACTCCATCAATACCATGAGGAAGCTATCTTATCATTATATTTTTGGTTATTGTTTCTAGGCATTTTCTGACGTGTTCAAGTATTACTCGGTTTACTATATTGCCGGATTATTCAAATTTAAACAACAATAGAAATTAAGGCAATACAGATAAAATTTGAAGCTCTTAAATGTACAATGGTATGGAATATTATTTCGTGTAAATATGCAAATATACTATAGCTTTCAGTAGATTAACAACTAATTAAAATCGTATTTAAATAGGTAAAAACCATAAAATCTCTCGTAGAGATTAGCGCGAAATTAGTGAAAGGTGAAACTCCTGCACACCTCAAACTTTAACATTATTATCTGCGTTAGTTTTTGAATTTATATGTCATGATTACTGCAAAAACTGCTATATTACGTTCCTGTGTAATTCCAAGCATTTCAAAAGCAATTATTAATATCAACAGATAGATTTAGATTAGGTTGTGGCAAAGCATCATTGGTCTCAGTTATCAACGCTCTGTCTAAACCAATGGAGAACCAGTTAAAACTAAACGTGTTCCGGGTTCGGACTGTATTATGGTTAAATGAAAACTCAACGCTCCCAATCATGGGGCTTCTTCAAAAGCTAAGTAGTTAGCATGGTAACTCAACGGCAAACCACGCCAGAGGCGAAACTAACTAAGCCGTCGCTGGCATGGTTCACATGCTGGGTTACCGTGATCACTGCCCCCGCTCAATTAGTTTCGCCTCTAGCGTGGTTTACACGTTGAGTTATCGCGATAACTGCCTACCGCCTTTCCCTTTCCTGAAAAAGCCCCATATGATTGTGGCCGAAACGTCGAGTTTTCGTTTGACAATGACACGGTTCGAACCCTTACACGTTTACTTTTAACTGACTCTGGCCGGGGAAGCCTACATTATTATTTCAATGGAGAGTCGTTTTCTGACACCGCGTTCATTCATGATCCAATGAAGCACCTCTGGCGCACTACGTTTTGAAAACAGCCGATTGTCAATTCCGTAGTCTCCCTATATTGTGGCCTGTGCATTTCACTGGCACAGATATTCTTGAGGAGATATAATAGTAACTATAAATAGTATGTAATCGTATGTAATGTAATATAAATAACGTACTCTTTCCACTGCTATCAAGATGTTTTTTAGGCAGGATATCTAATTAAAAACAATGATAAATTACTTAGTAAACAGCTAACAGAGAGCTAGAAACAGTTAATGTTTCATATTTTACGTGAAAAATAATTTAATCGGTCAGTAAAATAATAATAACGTAGAGTTATTACTCTACGTTATTATTACGACTACAATAAATTATTATTTAAGTTGATATTGAGGCTATTTCCTCCGTTTGTTGGATCCGACGTTTCCGAAACGTCGAATTCTAAAAATGCAACAAACGGAGGACATAGCCCCACCATCAACTCAAATATTAATAATCCTTCGTCAACAATATCACGTAATGAGTTACAATAAATTATTGTTGTATCAGCTAAAGGAATTATACAATAGCGCTATCTTTTAGAATAGTTAGACTCGGACTCTCATTGTTTGATTGCTAATGTATTAATAATTGTTTAGCATCTTCTTAATATAAAAGTAACAAAACAATTATAACAAATTATCCGTGTTCTGGAAATTTCGAAGTATTTGCATTAATAATTGTTTTTGTATTATAGATATTTTACGTTGGCGTGCATATGTCATACTTTTAACTTCTAAGCATTCTACAACTTTCTTGTACTACCTCTGGTAAAGATTTATAGTTTATTTTAATATCATATATGAGAGGAAGCCTATTATTTTACTTATTTCGAAAAAGAGTATAGTTTGATTTTTATCGGCAATTATCAGAATCAGGGATAGAACTCGCGCCGTTAAAATTAAAATCGAGACTATTTGTGTACGGTGAGAATTTTCAGTTTGATCAATATTGTTGCATAGAAACCGCTTTGCAAACATGTGCCTTTGTTTAGGCCCAACTGGATCTGGAAAAACATCGCTTTTGAGAAAATTACAATGTGTAAATGTAGTTGATGAAACGACAACTGCTGTACCGACAGTCGGAACAAATATTTTTCATTTGCGAAGGGGCAATATTCATATTGAAATCAGAGAACTTGGAGGAGTAATGGCGCCTATTTGGCCCAAATATTTTGGGGGAACTAACAAAATAATGTACGTTGTAGATGCATCTAACTTGTGTCAAATAGCAGCAGCTGGTGTTCTACTTTATACTGTCCTTGTGGATCCTCAGATCAAAAATGTTAAGGTATTGCTTTTATGTAGATCACGTAGTTAATATGAATATTTGTAAAGTATAAAATTAGCATTGTTACGGAACTTATGATATTGCATATGAAGTAGCAATTTACAATTATAAATGTCCCGGTATTGATTTTGTAAAACCACTAAAGTTTATTTCAAGAAATTTGATAGAGCAGGGCGAACACACTTGGCAGAGTATCTCAATGTTCAATGTTTTTGTAGACAGACAGTGGAAGGGACGCTCCTAGACCTTCAGCCGCCTGCGTGCAGATATATAAATTAAATCCAAAACAAAAATACCTTTTTTATAATTTATTTTACACAGTCTTTACTTTACACTAGTTTCTTGAATATATGCTAATCAGTAGCAATGGATGATGACCTAAACGGGAGGCCGCGGATAGCAATTCGATTCCCCCGGAAATACACGAGAAAATCGAATCTTTTTGTCTGCGTCCTTCCGTTTATGTCTTCATCCATCGCTACTGATAATAACTGATTTATTTTCTTAACAATATGCATACCTATTTACATCTTACGGAACCATTTTAACCACGTTAATTTTTTTTTTAATTAACAGGAAATAAACCGGTAACTTTTGAACGCTGAGATCATGAATTTATTTTTTTTTATTTTTAAAGTTTATTTTACACGTCATAATTTATTGGCCAATTAATTGGACAACTTCTTGACCGAGAAATCGGCAGTACTATATACTGTTTTACGTAAATTGGACTTAGTTTCGTTGATAGTTAAAGGAATTATTAAATTGGAAAATTTTGTATGCTTATAAAAATAAATTAGTAATTTGCGTTTGTCAAATGTTTTGACAGTTTTGGTATGGACACAGATATTGTGAATATAGGTTAGGTTACCTCGGTTTCTGTTACTTAATTCAAATTATCTATTACATCATAATCGTCATAAATTTTCAAAATTTAAGCTTTATTCCAACACAAATCACAAACTAGTCAACAGAGCCAATCATATACTGTGAAATCAGTCAAAAAACAGGTTCGGATTTTTTTACCCAATTAAATTGCGTCTGATTGCTTTGATTTTTGTTGGAACAAGCCTTTAATCAGTATAGACAGAATACGATAATGACCTACGTTTTGAAAAATTGGCTGACTGCATTAAATTTTCTACAAAAAAGTCCCGAAGGGCGTTACTGTAATTTGTACAGTTTTGGAGTTTCCTTTCCATGCCTCTCATATCCAGACTACTAATAGTGCTCTCAGAAACTTCCTGTAGAAAATTGGATTTTTATAGTTACCTTTCAATTAAATTTTTTTAAGCTATATTACCACATAAGGGCATGGCCAAAGGGGTCATAGCGTCCCCCTAAGTCTCTGAAATAATTTTATTTTCGTTTCTCATTGCCGGTCATACAAAAGCCTCCAAAATGCTGTAATTTGTATTTTCTTTCAATAATCAGTTTAGCTGTATGCGTGGGGTAAACGCTATTGCTTATGGCTGGGACAGGCGTTGTTTGTAGGCTACTTCAGAATCATAACAGATACTAAAAGCCTAGTAAGGGCGTTTCGGCTTTGTCGCGAGAAAATAACATAACATATGTCTTCGGAGCTTCCGTTTTCAAGGTAGAGGGAATTGAATATTTTCCAAAAAAAGTAATGTTCTTTAAATATTTAAAAAATGGCTAATTACAATAATTCGCAATTTGTCGCAGTAACAATGCTAAATGAGCTGTACATTTTGTTACTAGTAGTGATAAATAAATTATTTAATCTAGTGGCGGACCACCTGAGCTTAGTGTCTCTTCTTTTATTTTATCTACGCCACTGACTAAAATACAAATATTTTCCTTATTCAATCTAAACCAAAAGGTTGCTTGCATTTTTTTTTTCGTAGCATCCTATTTTTAGGATACTCTACTACATGTATATCAACCATATTTTCTGTTTTCGTTATTAGTTGTGAATCTTGTTAGTCTGCCTGTTAATGTTCGATATTAAGTTTCTTGTTTATCTATTAAAGTATTGCCTAATTCTTATTATTGCATGATGCCAAGCAGCGTTGGACGTAATAGGGGAAATGATCAAATTTTCAATGCGACGGGCTAGACTGTTTTGCTGGCTCTCAAGGAAACCGGTAAGCAACACGACCCATTCCCATGAGACGAATAAACACGAGTGCATCTAGTCGTTGCAAAAATTTTGTCACTTCTACGTTGCCTATCACTGATGCCAAAAATACTTAATAATGAGGAATATGCCGACATTCATGTTATTTACGATTATTTAAAATTGTATTCTAGTCAGTGGTCTAGAAAATATTTTTAAAGAAAGGGCTTCTGGGTCCAGGTCTCCTTCACTAGATTGAATCACTTATAGTAGTAAAGTAAAGTAAAGTAGTACTAAAATGTAGGACTCATTTAGTTGGTGTTGTGACAAATGTCGAGTTATTGTAATTAAATATTTAAAAAAACATTTTTTGTTAAAAAATATTCAATTTTCCTGAGAACTAATGCTTGAAAGGTACATGTTCATTAAAATTATCTTCTTGAAAAATCATCAGTGACATCTTCATAGATAAAATCTGAACCAACCTGTATAACTTTGGTTTAACGTTGCTGATTTAGACGATCCATCATTTTGATGTGCATAATTTTTACGGTAAGTAATTGCCGAATATGTCCTTTGTTGCAGGAATTGTCAACTTCAATTTTTCACGAATTTTATTTTTTTATTATTATTTCAGGTTCTTTTAGTCCTAACAAAAATGGATGTTAGCTACAGACAAATGAGAAACGAAGCTCTGTTAATGTTGCAAATGCGAAGATTGCAGAAGGAGGTCAAACAAGATATAACAGTAATAGAAGCCAGTGCAATTACCGGCGAAGGAAGAGGTGATATCTTGCAGTGGCTATTCGCCGAAGACACAAAAAGAAGCATATTAAGTTGATCGATATTTCAATAAACTTTCTCACGATCGTACTTTTTAAGTAACTTACTTTCACCTTGAGTATATAAATGTTGTTTTTGGTGAAAAGTAATAGATTCAATGTTATCACTTTATATACAAAATAATATTAAAATTTTATCTTAATAACATCAAGAAATGCATCTAAAAAAAGTAAGTTATAAAACCTACAAGTAGTCCTTATATAGATATTATTTATTAGTATACTGCTGTCTTCTAGGTTTTGATACCTTTATTTTTCCTTTTCTTATGTAATTGGTGCGTAAATGCATCGTCCAAAAATAAGGATCGTGGTAAGTTTCTTCTTGTAATTTAAAATAATTAGTTATTTTACCTTTGCGATATTTTAGATTTAAATCGTATTCAAATTAGAGTGTATAGAGAACCGACTATAAATACCGGTGAAACATCTTACGCACCTTGGGGTTACTGGACTCAGCAACCAGCAGATGCTCATTAAATTTGAAATTTGCAATGTAGATATTTATTTATCTTTCCGTATATCCTAAGTTATTTTTATATCAATGTAAATAAATAACTAGAAAACACCTCTTTATGACAAACATAATTCTACTTTAAAGAGCTAATAATCTGTAGTGCGAATGGAAGGAATGTAACACAGTCAATACAGTTCAAACATCCTTTAGTTTTAGGAGAAAACATTGGGAGTTCCCTGTAACTCTCGCTAACTTCTCTCACTTTGGCATTTTCGAAGAATTGGCGGATTTTAACGAATTTTAAACTCGACAAAGTAAATAAAAAATACCTAACAAAGTTGCAAATGTTACGCGCACGATTCAAATATGTGCGGCCAAATGCAGAAATTGAGGGTGGAATTTTAGAAATGTACATTTTTTTTATTATTAATTTATAAATTAAGTTGTTCATAAACAACTCTGATTTCTATTAGATCATTTATCTCGATAAATATCTAAAACCGAATGTTATGTATGTATATACCGTACATTTTTGTTTGTAAAAGACATGTTAATAGCAAACAGCACCTGTTAAATGTGAAACGTGATATACGATATTATAAATTGCAGATTGCCAACAAGAGGTCACTTACAGTTTAATTTACCAGGGGTGAAAAACACGGTAAATTAAACTGCCTTGGCAGAGTTAAAAAATAAAAAAATTAACTATCTGTAGATGAAACAACGGATGCAAGAAAGAATTGTATTTTAGATGTATTAGTGCGCACTTTAAAAAGCGATGTGGCATCCATGCCTCTTCTTTTACATAGTACAATATTATAGAAGACAAACGCGGAAACGATAGTAGAAACTATAATAAATACCTTCGGGAAATTCAATATATAGATAACCCAACTTGTAATATTGGTTACATATGGGGGTTCAAACACGGGTAAAGCTGGAAAAATACTAAAACAAACTCATCCTCAATTGCTTCATGTAACCTGTTTGCTCCAAGCATGCCATCTTGTAGCTGAATTTATTAGACAACAGTTATCCATAAGTAGATCAATTAATAGTTTCTACCAAAAGAATTTTTACTAAATCTCCAAAACGCATTCGTGGTTTTAAATAGACTTGTCCGGGCATACCTCAGCCATCACAGTCGGTATTGACGAGATGGGGAACGTGGTCTAAATCTGTTTTATATTATGAGAAATTTTTGCACATTATTAAATCTTGTATCTTAAATTTAAATCCGCAAGAAACTCAAGCAATTTCAGTAAGCCAGCAGCTGATTTCAGATACCGAATTCCATACTCAAATAGAGCAAAGTTTCGAAAATTATTGAATTTCTTTAGATACTATTTTCAAATTAGAGAACATCAAGCTTTCATTACATGAAGCGATAAATATAGTAGATGATCTCAAAGCCTCGTTAGGAAATCGAACAGATAATGTAGGTTAACAACTGATAAATTATGTGCGGTTATAAATAAGAATCTCGATTTTCAAATTATAGTGCATATAGACAAGAGTTCAAGTGAAAACCAAGAGTGTGAATGTAATGCCAACGACTTTTTTAAATTCGCGAACATAACACATTACACCAACATAATTTCACTTCGCCGTAGGAGTATGAATGATCAATGGAAGCCATGCAAAAAACAATAAGAGAATTTATAAAAACGCCAACATAATATAGTAAACAACTTACCGAATATGCTTGTATGGCTGAAAAGAAATCCGGAAGTGAGGCCTACAGCGGTCTCTTTCAGACCCGTCCACTGCGGCGTATATATCTGCTCACACGCAGAAAAAGGTCGTTCTACATCTAGCGATGGAATATTCGCGTACTTAAAGTGGTCTTTGAATTTGTATAACGGATCTTCCGCAACACTATTGTTAAAAAGATTGCGTAATCTAGAAAAATCGACATTTTTACGTAATATAGTGACTCAAACATTTTTTTTTTACTCTGAAACTGAACTGAAACATTTTTTTCGTCATTTGAAATATGTAGCACTGTAATTATCGTTAATAGTTTTTAAATCTGCTGCAAATTGAGGATTTTGGAATTGCATTTGACTTAGCTTTATTGTAGCTGCTTCTTTAGCGGCCAGTTGTAAAATCACTAATTTGATGTTTTCAATAATAGAATACTGTTTCTAACCATCTACCCCATTGTGTAAGAATTGGATGCCGCGGTTCCGGTATGTCAGGACACTGTGAACGAAATAGCCGAATACGTTTCGGTGATTTAAGAAAAACCGCTTTCGTCTGTGCTATTAGTTGATCCACATCGAGATAACATTTTCGTATAGTGTCTGTTATATGGTGTAAAGCTTGAAGCAGACATGTTATGTGTAGCAAATTCTTTTTTTTAATGTCTGTAGTTTCATTTATAGTTAGTCACAACCGTTCATTTTTAACAGCGGTTTTCACATAATTCTCAATATACTACGCAGCGTCTGTGGACTTGGTAGTTTCCATGTTGGATTGTATTTCTTCCGAAACTGACGAAACATTGTTTGTCCGATTTTTGCAAACGGTATATTGCACGCATTTAACATCATCGTCAATTATATAGAAATTCTTTATACAGTCTCCTTCCGTTTTCTTTTTTAATTTGTATGTTGCGCTTTCATAGCGCATCCAACATAATAAACTATTATCGCAAACTAAACACTCATTTCTTTAGCATTATATATTAAGTCTGGAAATTGCCATAAATACGTGTTTACCCTCTTAACAAATACAAGTTGATGCATTTCTACGCATTTTCAACATTTTTAATGCTTTCCATTCAATTCCGACACTTATCAACTTCGCACTGCGATATGTATTACACATAGCACACAGCATAGAAGGCTGGGAAGTGCTGACATGTAACGAAGCAGCTCTGTATCCTCCCTACCTCTCGCGGTTAAGCACCACTGGAAGGCAAGCGAGAATGTTGCGCTCTAATTATAATACATTTTTGGATTTCAAAGAAATTCTTACGACTACATTGCACACTCAATTTTTTTCTACTAGGGCTTTTTGCTATATATGTACGTAAAAAATACGTCTTTGATCTTTAGAAACATAGTGTTATGCCTTCAAGGGTTGGCAGTAAAAAGAATTAATAGAGATTAGTTTCATGGGTTTATTTAGAACAGAGCGCTATGAAAACTGCTTTGATGTAGTGCTTAGTGATCAAGTACCACATCAACAACTTGTGTTTGGCACTTGATATTTGAAATATTTTGTTTAAGTACCTACTTGAGACTTTAAAGCACTTTTGAGTACAAAATAACTGAAGCCCTATTTGAGTGTTTCAGTTATTTTGCTTGAACCACACAGCAAACTATTTGAAACACTTTCAACAGTGCCCGAAGTGCTTGAAATGCTCAAATGGGTACCTTATAGTCGATATTCTTGTTGTCAGTACTTGGTGCTTTACTTTTTCAAATATTGAATTGAAGTATTCGCAAGCTTCATTTTAATTAAATTATTGAGCTCGGAATTGTAATTTAAATGTGAGTTAAACTACTTATTTGTTTTGAGTTATGTTGAAGAGCCATATAAACTTACTTATCACTTTCAATTTTTTAGTATTAAATTCCAAATCTTCGTTACTAAACGAGTTTGTAAAACATCAGTAATATTAACCGAGTTAGGCAATTGGACCACTACTACGTGTATTACTATATCTTTTAGAAGCAAAAGAGAGGTGCTTATTTTATTTTAAAGGTGATTATCAACTCACTGGAGGTTCGTGGATATCATAAAAATGAAAAATGAAGTCACTAGAACGATGAGTTGTATCTCATACAGAAATCATCACATTCGCACATTTCTTTCATAAAACGTATACATGACTTAGAGATCTATTTTTCTAAATGTCGTTATTAAAATCCGTATCGATTCTATGTTAGATGTAAGTAATGTTGAAATCAATAGAGTGAATAGTTGTAGTATTGACAAATACCTCCCGCGCAAAAATTGGTGCTAATCAACCGAATGTCTCTATTTTTATAAACATATTAGCAAAAAATAAATGAAACACTTAATCAACTGTGTATATATATATTTCTAAAATTTAAAAAGTACAATATCTTGCGATATTAACAACTATATGTGTTGTCAACCATATAAAAGCATGTTTAGACGTTACAAATCGTTGAAAGTACATTATTCACATATTACCATCATTTATTTCCAGTAGTGATTGTACTAAAGTAAAAGTTGCTTATTAACTAGAATAATTCTTAACAATGTCTAAACGCGCTTTTATAAATACAATAATAATGGACAAAAAACGGAATGTATTCATGCTTATGTCGCATGGTTGAACAGTATCCACAGGATAACAATATATTTCTGGAATATGTTAATAGAGATTTAATACCACATATTTTAGAGGCCACCGAAAGGACGGACAAAGTTTCGCGAGATAATTGTTTAAAATGAAATGCTATAAATGCTCGGTTTGATATTAGTTACAGTTGAAAGGCACTATGCACATTATTTCGAGAAAAGGGAACGATTAAGGTACAATAAAATATTTAAAATGATAATATAATCAGTTTTAAAATGAAGGTACATAATTGACAAATGTTATATACAAACATATGTAAAAAGTTTTAGATCGTAGTAATAATTAAATATGTGAAAATATTCTCATTGTCGTAGATCGTATCAAAGTAGAGAGCTAATTCTAATTCAAATATTCATTATTACCTAGTTTAGAAACCGAAATATTTTTCGTGTTAACTTTTAATATTTTTCATTCAACAAGTCTATAAACAAATCTAAAATCTACGACAATATTAAGAGATAATATTCATTTTTCCCTCAAACGATTTTCTTTTTACGTTCAAATTCAATACGTGCCTTGTTTTCTAAGTTAACAGGAGAAGACCAAGTGCATTGTCTTCATACGCTGAAAGCTATGTTCCAATGTTCAAATCTGGACCAAATGGATTTAGTTTTGTGTGTTTTTGTAATTAAAAAGTTATTATATTTTATTACATATATTACTACAATCTAATTTTTAAAAAGTGGTCTAAAAATATATATCCACGTAAATATGTCGTGTGCAATACTCGATTGCTTCTTCAATCACTGTCTTAAACCCGACCCTTATAAACACTTTCTACATGCCCTGTAAAGATCTCATTACTTGATAAATTACGAGTAGCGTGAAATTAAAGCTAAACATAGCAAATATAATAATAAATCAGGATATAGTAAGTTGATAATCATTATAATACCTATGACTTTTTCACCTTCAAGGTAACATTTATGAAAACAATATATTTGGGAATGGAAACGCGTATGTTGCAATATGCAAATTCCTTTTTTATTATAAGAAGAACTAGCTGCTATTTATTGATCACTTACCCAAATATTTCGATCTCAAATGCGCCCTTAAGTACTCAATTAATTAAATAACATAAAATAAATATAATACAATAATGAAAATACTGAATAGAAAAAAATACACGTTGACACTAAGACATAATGATAAAAGAGAATTAAAAATGAAGTCGCGCGATTTAACAAGTTTTCTTTAGATATGATACAAGTATAAAATTTATTGCCGTTATTTTAACTTGTTTTAAAAATAAGCTCATAATATTTTTTTAACAATAGCTCTATATTGTTTGAACGTTTTACTTTATGGAATAGTATTAAATTAGTATATCAATTAAGATTCTAAGTACATTAATGTAATTAATAAATATCTTAATACTGTGAATGAAGCTAATTAATTTGCGTTTACTAAATTACTTAATTAAAAGTAATTATAAATTATAAATTTCGAATTTAGAACACATACATAATTTTATTGATTTTAACTACAAAATTAATTACACATTAGTTAATAAAGATACAATCAGGAAATTTGCTAAAAATTAATATTAGATTGGAAGACTATTATTTTCAAAAGAATATAAAAATAACTAAGTTCAAGCTGTCTTTTTGAAAAGCTGCTGTGGTTACGTAAAAATAAATATAAAAATACATCAAAAAATGTTACATTATTTTTAGTATGAAAATTCATTTAAATTAATCTTGCACAGCCAGGTAGGTATGTTGAAATTTGATTGGAAATTGTAATTACATTTACTTAAGTAGTAAAAGGCCACATTCTCTAATGCTACATACGTTTGTAGCATTCAAGTAAAACGTGCAAATAATACGTAAAAAATGATAGAAAAAATATATAATGGAATGTGTAAAAAGTCTTTGAAATTCTTTATTTTTTAAGTACATGATTCTATATATCATATATTAACAGCCAAGCTTTACGTAAGTAGTAAGTAAGACATTTTAATTGTAACGTCCTCATATGTCGGATATATGAAATATACACTGTATTTGTTGTAAAACTAAAAATGGACTGAAATTCAGAGAGAACCTACTACGTACATAAACCTTGCATAATTCAATTACACTTTTGAGCAGTTTCGTGACAATACTATCCGAAACATGTTTCACGTTTATGCATACTTTACTCACCATAAAAAAAGATCACATGGCGTCATTGATAACGCCTATTATAAATGCAATATACCTCCGTCTTCCCTGGACGTCAGATTTTCATCTAGCGTAACCTGTCCTGTCAAATCGACTATCTCGTCTGCATCGTATTTGTCTTCGGGATCTGAACCGGCGGTTGTCGCTGAATGTTGAGAACCGCTGGATACTTGGGAATTTCTGCCGAAACTGTTCCTCCGTACTGGCGGTCCGACCGTCCTTTGATTGGCCGGTTTCACGGTGATTATTAGGTTCGAACTATTGGCGACCATCATATCCGTAACTTGGTCTAACGTTTTCCCAAATACCTCAATGCCGTTAACTTCTAATACTTCATCGTTGACCGCAAGTAGGCCAGTGGATTCCGCTAAACCGCCAGGCACCAAACGGGATATAAAGATTCCTGGGATCTTCTCAAGGCCTGTAAGCGAAAATGTTCCATTTACAGGAAGTATTATATTTGAATGACGATATTTAAATACACCCGCCGCGAATTAAAAAAATAAGAAACGACAGAGAAATGATTTTAGAGAGCCCCTTCCGGCTACGTCCATGATTGGTACGATTTATTCACGTTAATTATTAGTACCTTTTTCCGCCTTGAATGAAATGGGTCCGTTTATCAGCCAGAACACTTTTTAATATAGAAAATCTCTTCGAAAGGGAAATAGAGTACTGTATCGATTATTTTCATTATACGCAATATTTTCGTTACAAAATTAATATATATTCAGAACGAGGTTCAGAGCAAAAACTAGGTTAAACAAAGATCGTATTAATAAATTGAAACCAAGCAACCTTAAATTTAACAACAAAACAATTTTTAGGGCTAAGGAGAAGGAATAAATCGGTAACTAGTTACTTAGAACACGAACGATCCTATAATAAAATATAAGTGTTATACCAGTTCGTCTAGGTTCTAGCGTCTTCCCGATGCAAAACGGACACCGTTGACCTGCGCCTTACTCAGAAGGTATTGTCTCAATGGCGACTGAAAACGAGTAAGTTCGAGGATCGACCGAATACCACGTGGTATGCGATTATATACTTCAATATGTGTGTAGTGAGCACCTTTCTCAAATAGAGAAATATGTATCGCAATACGCAAGATATAATTTCTTGTATTAAATAAACATTATCATTCCTTACAAATTCTTATTTAAGCTTATAAGCAAATTATACATTTTACGTTAAAATGAATCATTTTTTTTAATACATGGTGGATCAAAAAGTTAACTTCCACAAGATTTCAAAAGTTCATCTAAAATTTCAAGGCATACTATGACTATTTTTTGAGTTAAAAAATAGCAAAATTTTATATGTATATATACATATACATGTAAAATATCTACAGTACGTTCGACCGTCCTAGGGTCAATCGATGTTAGCCGAACGCATATGCAATACACCACAGACGCGTCCAATTCTGCGACAAACGACACCCGTAATGATGCAATACTATTAAATGCAAATAATCGTATGCGAGTACTAAACTACTACTGTAGTAATGCAATGTATAATTGCCATTTTTATGGAAATAAAAACAATTCTAAAAATAAATAAATATAAAAAAAATCTTATGTATCGAGGTCCTGAACTAGACAGATATCGACTACACTCTAATGCAGCTCTCATACAACTGAAGAAGTGATCCGATAGCGCGCTCCGACTATAGCCGACCATTAACATCCACCCTGCATGCAACGAACAATCTGTATACACTAAAAATTTAATTCCTTCGACATTATTGTCTACTTTCAATTCTACTTAAATTAAAATTCAAACATTCTTTAAAATGTAATAAGTATTCTTCGTGGTAACTCGACGTCGAGTTATTATTGTATTCACTTTTTTTTAATTGTTATTTGGAATGTGGTATGTAATAATAGGTTTAATTAATTTTTTGTTTTTTTTTAATTTTTGTTCTGCCTTGGTTAGTAGATGTTGTAAGAAGCGGATTTATGAATAATACGGGATGATGATCCTTCCACACCTTTTTTATTAATAAATAAATTTTTGTTCAAACCATTTTAGGACCTTCTAAATTTAGTGGTGTAATTTTTAATAAAAACATGGGTAATAAGATTTTGCTGTTGTAATTGTAATTGTGTGCCGTTTCGAGGGTGTGATGTATTATGTATTTTAGGTTGTCTGTTGTTTTGAATGCTTTCAATCTTCGATTTGACTGAATTTACGTACACATGCACTATATAGAATTCGTGATGTTCTGATACTTATTACTATGCACATGTTCAGTCGGGTTTAAGATACAAGTTGATTCTTTGGGGATCAGCGTTGTTAAACAGAAAAGAATAATTGCAAGTAAACGTACTCCATGTCGCCCGGTGTTTAGAGACTCCCTCATACTTGTATATACTGTCTGACCCATTTAAAATGGAAGCACCCTTGTATAACCTATATTTTGCTGCCAAATCTTAATTCTAAAAGCGTAAATTATTCTTGGTTTTATATTCTGTACCTTTTCATATTTTCGTTCTCGAGTTTCTTTATTAATTAATCATAATAGCAGGGGCGGTGTGCCCATAAAGCCGCCAAACCGCGCGTCCGCGATGATATAGTGTTTAAAAATTCAATTCAATTCGCAGACAAAATTATTCAAATTTATATTACATAATTATTAGGTTTAACATCCCACGGCTTCAATCTTATTTTATGGTCAATATTGTGAAATGAAATTTATACCTATAGACGCTGAAACTTATTAGATCCAAAGTTATCTTGGAACACTATTATCGAAGTGTAGTTGGAACAATTCCTTTGCACTGCGCGAGTGCACTGTAATTTTACGGTTTTATCAGTATGTTGGAACGAACCTATTTTGGACGCTATGAAATCGCGGCCCCGGTTGTTATGGTAATGGTCTGACGTCTGACCAAATAATCGATCACAGTGTATACGCACTATTTTCGGGATCAATCTTCCTTTAGCTGGAAGAGGGAACGTTGTTGTTTAAGCAGTGTTGGTCTGCCAATTAATATAGATTTTTCAATGTGACAAGAATTGGTATTTATAATAACCTTTATAATAACGAACAGAATTATACTGTAATTTTAAAGAGACTTACTTTGAAGAGAAAAAACTAAAATATAACAAATAAGATTAGAATAAATAACGAAAAGAAGAGCTGAAAATACAATCGTCCACACGACGATTTTTCATGGAAATTTATAAAAAACAATAAATGGGTATGCGTATGTAAAGTTTTGAATTTATTACATTGTTTTTCTGTGTGTGTTGTTCTATAATGCTGGGTGTGCATCATCAGATTTCAATTAGGCCAGAGCTGGTGTGAAAGATCTACATTATTTAACCACTAAAATAAAGTCTCATGTCTCAGGGTAATATTAATATTTGTATGGAATTGCTTTACTTGGTGAAATAAGCATTCTGATAGAGTTCAGTTTCGCTTGTCGAGAACATTATCAATTATAACGAGAAAGTTGGAAAAAATCACTATACCATGAGATAGACGACTCGATCGGGTATGTAAAAAATTTATATAGGCATTTGGTGTGCAGTTATTCGCTTGCACTCGAAAGACCAAAGAAACAACATTGGGAGTAATTCTCAATAAATAAGTAACTTTCTTTATTCGAAATAATTAACTACAGACAAATATTAGCTTTTTAGAAGCTAGTATAACCCCCAATTGAATCAACCATTAGTTCGAATAATTGTTTTCTTGCTAGCTCCTACATCTAAATAAAAAAATACTGCGTGCGGCCGCCGCGCAGTGTAGCATACAACCATAACCGGATTGTTTTCGACTGGCCAATATATTAAAACGTTTAATATGTATTAAATTTTATTGTATTAATGAACTGGCTCTTAGAGATCATGATGGTAGCGAAAAATCCGAATTTTCTGGTATATTTAGCGAGTTCATCGATTTTTCTGCTAATTTGGATCTGTCGCTTTAATAACATGTAAATAATGTTTTTAAAGGAACTTTAAACATAAAGCAAAATAAAATTTTAGACTCTCCGCTTTCTGCTGCAGAATAGAAATTTCAAGTCGAATTAAAAATTCCGATTTATTGTGTGACGAAACTGCCCATGTAACAAATTAGTGTCATATGGTAATTATATTTATATATCTTTAATGGAATTTTGGAACACTTTTCGGAATTTAAACGAATTAAAACACATCTCCTTGTGCACATTATATTTAGCTACCTATGCCCACCAGTGCAGCGCGCGTTTTTCTTAAATAATTTAAGGTGTTTTACGCAAAAAGATGTTGTGGTGTTACCCTCCCCGCAAAAGAGTCACGAACCACTACTCCATAACAGCTTCTTTTAAATGTGTCAATTTTATTATAGTTTTAGCAGGAGCCATGCAAAATTGCTGGGTCAACTTTATTATTTGAATCTGGCAACAATTATCATCTTCTTTGACGAGGTTGTGAAACAAATTGTCTAACAATTTAAATCTTATTTTCCGTTACAGCAGTTCCCTCTGTAGACTTTATCCTATATATCCTGCCTTAGCTAATGCAAAGTTTAAATATTTTCAGCTGTACAAGGACAACGTTTATTACGTTCTACTTGGTGGTAAGTACTAATGCTATTTGAAGTTTGATAAATTTAAACAAATTCAATTCAAAGTAAATATAACAATTAAGAAAACAAGTAAAAATAGGAGAAAATAATGAGAACAAAGGGACGTCACTGTACAAACGCATTTTTATAAATTGAATCATGTAACATTTATAAAACAGTTTGATATTAACCTGACAATAATTATTCAAAAGCATTTATAGAAGCAATATTTATTTTAAAAACATATGGCTATACAGATAAATACGCGCTAAGCCAAAAGATAAAATTATAGGTATTTTATGTGCAGTTTTGTCTTTCTACCTTTACCGATTCATCATTTATTTTTCGCAATATAAATCTAATTGATACTCGCTGGTTGATTGAAGCTTATGAACCAAGTTACAAAACGCTAAACCAATCCTGAGTAACATTAAAGGAATATAAATAGAAGTCCTAAACGCGGGAGATACTATTGTATCTCTATTTTAGAGGCAGGGCATAAAGAGAAAGATGTATTCATTTTTTTTAAAGCTTATGTCAAATAGCATTTTTCTACCTAAGTTGAAACATCTTACAATAACGATGATTTTCGACTAACGGTGAATAAATCAACGGCAGCGATGCTCGTAAATATAAAACTATTCAAAACGCAAGAATTATGTATTGCAATTATGACAAATTTTTACAAAATATCCCTAGGCATGTATCAGCACTGTACTTCCATTAACTTTTTGCCTTTAAACGACTAAAATTGTATTAGATTGAAAATAATTACCATTTTGTGTTACTCGCACACTTGTTCCATCTCTTATATAAAAGCCCAACGGTTTATCGCATCCATGTTTTAAGAGCCGTACTCTTCTACATGTTTCAGGCACTATGTCGACATCTATGATAGCAGACACTTGTCGAAAGTCAAGCGGGTTGGATATAGCTAATGATTTATGCTTTGTAGGCACTCCACCCAAAATAGATGAAATTAAATTTCTGGGTTTGATAGTCCCATAACCATTCAATTCTTCCAAACTGTCTCCTAAAAATTAGATTAAATTAATAACTTAAATATTGCATTGTATTTCTACTAGGAATGAAGGAAGCACATATGGGTTACCTTTCCTTTGAATGATAATTCTGAGTAATGGCTTTGCATTCATCAATGCTCTCCTGAGGTTTTCATCATTGTTAATAGGCAATAGGTCTTGGTCACTAGGGTCAATGTAAGATATCAGGAAAGCAATATTTTGCAGTAAATGTAAACGCTCTAAAAGTGAATGGAAGTTTTCAAATAGTGCTTGGTTATCTCTCTCCACCGAAAATCTTCGGAACTCAGCATCAAACTATTAAAATAAAATTAGCGTAAGTTACATCATATTGGTTATAAAATTCTAGATTATGTTGATGTAACAAAATGTTTTACAATAATTTTCCTATTTAACATATCCTGCACTGCAATAGTAGGTAACTATAATTAATTTGGTATGCAGCATACCACTCTTTTCATGCTCTATATGAGGAGAATGAATCATTATAATTCTACAGTGATGTTAAATTATAATTACAGATATAATTGTTATTAAACTTTTCACATTTATTTTAAATGTTGCAGCAAATTTACAACAAACAAGCAAGTCACTATGTGGACAAAACATCTTAAGCATGCTTCGATATGTTCATTGTAGAAATCCTTACACGTATATAATGTTTGGGTTTCGAAAGGATCAAACGAGTGTACCTTTTTTGATAAAATTCTACACCTTAGGTCTATGATTCATAGTATTTTTAATAGGTAGTCTGTCATGTAGAAAGTGTATAATGTGGCAGTGTGAATGAACTTTTTACAAAACACTTCTTTTGCTAATCTTTTTACAATTTACATGATAACAGTTATTGTATTTCTCGTTTCTTACCTTGCTTTTAACTTCTACTTTGTTGTCAATAAATCCACTTTTCATAACAATCTTATTCTTCGACATTTTCGCTTTACAAACATAAAAACGTGTTTTAAAATATCACAAACACTTTTGACAAACCATAAATACGTTCAGATTTGAACGATAAAACAAAGACGACGAGTATTGAAAAAAAAAATAATAAAATTTTGAACTATTTACGTTTATATTTCATTCTTTCTTGATATACCAAGTCGCTACTCTACTTCACCGTAGCCCTCAAATACTCTGAGGTGCGTATGATAATTCAATGAATCAGAAGTACCAAAACTGTATTAATTTTTTAGATAAAATTTACAGATTTAGAATAAACACTGATACCTCGGGATAATATTAGAAAAAATATATCAAATTTGATATTGACACAGAAAAATTCAATGAAAAATTAAGGTGTTGGAAACAATTTGAAATAATTTTGGAGAACCACTGGTGTATTTACACTAGTTTCTGGTTGTTCAGCGCTACTTTAGCGTTCATCCGAAGCTAGCAAAAATGATTTCAATTTTCTTTCAATCTTTAGTTCAAAGTTAAGAGAATTTGTGTTTTTTAAAATTCAATATGCATTACACTTGCAATTGTACGAATAATGCTAATGCATTTTCACACAAAAAAAAAAAACGGATTAGCCTTCACAAACTCAATAAGTGACAAATGACATGCGGTTGAAAAAGTAATTTAATTTGACATTTGTTTTTCGGCAATTTCGTTCAAAATTAATTTCAGAAATGCGGGAACAAAAGCATAACCAAGAAAACGACAATCCATGTTTTAAGGAACAGAATTTATCATACAAATGTTTAAGTGATAATAACTACGATAAAGAAAAATGCCAGATAGAATTTGAAAATTACAAGACCTGTAAAGGTTTCTGGGTAAGCACTTAACTAATTAAAAATTATGAAATGTATCTGTACGTTTTAGATGTCTATACAATCTGAACGAAGAAGAAAAGGCATCAGACCGTATTTGCCTTCTCTTGAAGAACGTGAGCAAATTAAGACAGATTACTTTGCAAAACTTAGGAAATAACCTATTATATAACATGTAAATTACTGTACATGTACTTTGCGATGCAGATGTGAAAGTATCGAATGAAAGAATTAAATAAAGGATTTTTTATGGCGTATAGATCAAAGGATTTGAAATAAATATATCGATTATCTCCACAAATATTTTTATTTTCTTAATATTCAATGATCATTAAGTTAATAAGCATTTCTGCAACTATGTAAGTATTTTTGCACTCAAAGTATATATTTATAGATTGCAGGAAAATAAATACATATCGCAGGATTCTAGATTGACTTCGATTTGTAAAAAGCTATTTATTTCAAGGATATTTCAATAACTACATGTAAAGGAATAAAAACATCAATATCTGATCAATTGTTCAACTAGTATCACTGGTGTCTACTTTGTATTACATAAATCTTGTGCTCATTTTTTTTAATTGATGTGAGAGGTATAAGAAAAGCAATGCATGACTTGAATTAGAAATTTCAAGATTGGTATTTCAATATCCTTGAAAGCAGCTTCAGAATTAGAAATAGAATACTACAAATCAATGAAGAAAACTCACATGTTATATTAATCCTCACTGGTATACACCTACTTAATGTGTGTATCTACATAAGAAAAATATATTACAAAATGATGGAAGAAAATGATACATTCATGAACTAAAATGTCCCTCTAAAATGTAATTATACATACATAGGATCACAATATAGTTTACAGCAATACCCAAGTAACATGTTATTTATAATTTCGTGATTTGCCTTAAGAAATAAAAATTGATATAAGTGTAGTGATGTGCAAGTAAATCCAAATCAAATGGTAATAGTCCAGTTTTCTATCCATTCAAGCCTATACACCAGGTATACAGCTTTGGTATTTTTCAAAGCAAAAAAGTTCGAAATTACGAGTATAACACCTGTTACTTGATTTAAATAGTATATGCAAGTAGTCTTTGGAATAAAATGTGGTAATAAATAATAACGGAAGTTGTGAGCAAATAATCGAGCAGATATAAAGAGAGCTGTAATTGCCTAAAATAATCTACTACGTATTAACTAATTGTTATGTATATAGAATTTGCTATCCAAATTTGTTTAAAATAAAGGAGGATTTTCAGACAAATAAGATATATAACTAACGAGGCGCCCGAGGGACAACGCCTGAAGCATCACGCGTTGTCTGCAAGTAGTCAATCCTTGTGGTGGCGAATTCGGAAACAGTCTATGCGGAAGTAGTCACACATTTGTCTCACCTGAAACGCAGAATAATCGAAGCAATTTAAAATATTAAATTAGAACGATTTATATAAGGTATAGACAAATTTGTGTTAAAGTTACATAAAACTGACTTTGACAAAGAAATAAACAATAAACGTAGGTGTCAATTTGTAAATAGTTAATTAAGGAACATATCCAACGTCCAGTGCGTGCATTTAGGGAATGTTGCTGTTGAGTTACACCACAAAATGACTCACAAAATTCAACGTTTTTTTTTTTTATTTTGATGATATACAACGTGTGCCTTGAATGTAACCAAAGTTCAAAATCATAATCATATTGCATAATTATTAAGTTATGCTATGTTATTCCGTCAATAAATTGTTAATAATAATGTTCTCTTGATGAAAAGTTTTGTTATTACTGTATTTCTTTTATACACAGAAATTACATTAAAATAGAAAATAGTGTTCAGTTGACGAATGCATAGTATTTAGACGAATTTGAATGGTACGTAAAAAACATACAAGATAATGTAGGTCTGGTGCCGTATTATCCTTTATTTATTGACAAAAAATGCAAACTACCTACACTCGTCGAGCTTATCTGTATCCGATCTTGCCCCATATACAAAACTCTTGTCGCTAAATAGAAATTTATTTGTATTATACCTATTAGAGTTATATCTTCGTACAATAAGCGATACCAGCCACCTAAAATGTGAACTTTTCCAATTATTATCAAAACTATAACATACAAAGAAACTTCATTAAGAAACTCCTCTACCAAGCCGACAAGTTTGAAAGCCTCTTCATGTGATATATAAAATGTATAAAATACCTCGTCACAATGGACCCTCCCATCAACGAACAAAAATTCTTAAAGCTTATATTTTCCTTGTGTTGTCCCAACAGCGAATATGTTATGTGGAACCCAATGCTTCCTATGAGACTGAAAAATTTGAAGCAAGTTTAGTTAGCATAAGTGCTTGTAAAGAAAATATGAATTTCCAAAAACTGTTCGTACCATTACTGACACACACCAAAGTCTAAGGATCCTAACAGTTATTTTTTGTGTGAAAAGATGATTTAGCAGCAGTACAAAAATTTTCTCAGTAACTTTGGATGTTGAAATAGAAATTGCAAAAAATAATTGTAGTAAGAAAAAACAGCATGAGCATTCGGCAAAACGCAGCGCAATAGTCAAGTTTGTATTTTATATAAAAATACTCTACGCCATGTCATACACAGATAAATGTTAGCTTGGCAGCAGTACACCTTTGGAATTAATAAAAAATTTAAAAAAAGTTATTTTCATTTACATTGAGAAAATATAGTTGGCACTCCATATGTTTAGGGAAAACTTCAATAAGATAAAAATATGAAAACGAGTCCAAGTTGCCATTAATTATATGCCAATCGTTTTAAAATGCTGTGACTATCTGGCAAAATCATCTTTATTTTAATGGAAAACGCAGCATAAACAATAAACAACCAAATACATTGTGCATTTATTTGTTCTATTTTAGTACGAAATAGGTAATATTTATGTGTTATTGGCAAATGTATATCAGTAACTGGCACTTTATCCTATCACATACGATTGCTGTTCATATGCAAAAACCATGCAAGTTTGCCACATTTTCGTTGATTACTTTAGCTGTCAGTTGTCATTCGAGAATTGATCAGCGATTTAAATGTTGCGTGTTTATATTTATTAGCTTAGTTTAATTTTTTCTATTAAAAATAGTTGAAAATTCAATGAGTAAGTATCAATATTGTTGACAACGCAATGCCGCAGATTACACTGCAAGTGACGGAAAATATAAAATCGTAGGCTTCTACTGTCAGCGTCAGTTAAAACTAAACGTGTTCCGGGTTTGGACCGTTATCTCGTTTTCTGTTAAACGAAAACTCGACGTTTCACCCACAATCATATGGGGCTTCTTTAGGAGAGGAAAAGATGGTAGGCAACAGTTAGCACGGTAACTGAACGTGTAAACCACGCCAGAGGCGGAACTAACTGAGCGGGAAGCAGTTGAATACGGTAACTCAGCATGTGCAACTGCAGTTGATTTTCGCCTCTCTTACCGTTGAGTTACCGTACTAACTGTTGTCTACTACCTTTCCCTCCCCTGAAAAAATCCCATGATTGTGGGGGAAACGTTGAGTTTTCGTTTAACAAAAAACGACACGGCGCAAACCCGGAACACGTTTAGTTTTGACAGAAAAGATATTTTGCGAAAATTCATTGGACAATTTATCAAATTAAAACAATCTTGTCTGTGCCGTCTCGCAAATTTTGTGCTTCTAATAAGGAAATTATTATTTGATTATAGGAACTATAGATAGAATTATAGAAACCTTTCAAGGAAAGTTTTCTGCATTATCATGAGCTAAAGAGATACTATTCAGATGAAAATTGAAAAATACCATCGGCAGTGGCTTTTTCTAAAATTAGGTATTCATCCGTTATATATCCATTATCAATGTATTTCTTTTCAATATTTATGTCGGAATAGATTCACTCCGTGTTCTACGGTTACATTTGAGATTTTCTTCCTTGTGAACTGGTCTACATTGTCTAATTTATATAACGGATTTAATTCTGGATGATCGGGGGGCAGTCACAACACTGAGTGTCCTTTCTTTGCAAAGGCACCACAGGTTTAATCTGTTTGACAGCTTATATAGTATCATCTTTGTGTGCATTGAACTGTATGCAATGTTATGCTCCATCACTTAAGTTTTCTTACTATTTAACGTTGGAGCAGAACACGCTATATAATATTTTTAAATATTTTCAAGAATTAAAGAGTTTAATGATAGTACCTAGAAAAAATACACCAAAGTAACGAAGGTGGGGCATTACATGACGAAAATATTAGTAAAAATTGAGCGCCGGTGTATTCCGATTTTAATCGGACTTTATATTATCGTTGTCCTGTCTCATATTTCAAATACAACCAGTATTACTTCATGCAAAAAGAAAGCATATACTTACAACACAAGTACCGTAATGTATATGGCCTAGAGTTGCAACTATGCATAAAGCGTACAATAACGCCATATCCACTTGCGTCTTCTGAATGAGTAAAGATGTACAAACCGTGATTGCGGTTGGAAACAGCAGCCAATTGTATAATTCTGATCGCGTCTGACTCATTTGAGCAACGATTAATCGACACTAAAATAACAATAAAGATACGTATATATTGCCTGAGTATCAGCAGAAGAAATATGTGCTACAAATTCCAAAATATTGAAAATTTACATGTAAATACAAGTATGCATCACTGGCGAAGTGTGTAATTTATGTTGAGAAGACTAAATATTATAATATGAGATATAAAACTATAGTGAACTTCAATTTCCCTTTTTTTTCATCTTATCAAAATCGTTTCTTTTAGAGGTGTTATTATTAGCCATTGCGCACAATAAGCCTCTTCCTATGAACAAATGTTCCTAACTTCGACAATCGGTCATTTGTCACAGAATTTCTCGTATACTTTTTAATACGCTTAAGCTTGCTCATACTCCTATACTATAGCAAGTATTGTGAGCACTAAATGTAGCAGTTTTGTGGCAGTCATATAATTCGTTGTTTACAAGATGTTTTAAAAGCCGGGCAGGTGAGAAGTGTTTTTCTGTATCGGAAAAACGTAACGTTGTTGCTAATTTCATACAAGTATATATCGAGGGAAAAGTTTTTACTGTACTGTACTACAAAAATTGATTTTTATTTAATAGGTAATAAATAAAACTTATTTTCTCGACATCTTCAAATAGGACTTCTAATTGTACAATTTGTGATTATTATTAAAAATTAATATAACCAACACCAAAGTGACCAATTGAGGTAATCGATATCCAACGTTAAAAAAGTACCATCGGTTTTGTATATCTCACTGACATTCTACCGACCGTGGCTAACTGTCACAGATATTGCACCGACTGTATGACGCTGTACCAACTGCAGGTCAATTGTCAGCCAACCAACTGTGCTACTTGGGTAGTTTAAAAGAATTACTACACAAACAAGCACGATCACCAACAAGTAACGCACGTGTTTGCGAAGTAAAACTGTGTTCAAATTCATGGCATCTAAAAACGAAATTTGTCGCAACAGGAAGCCTTACAGACATTTATCGCCCATAACAAAAAAAAACATGTTTCTGTCACCATCACCAACCATGTGTTAATTTTAGGTTCCACGCGGAACTTTGAAGTGGCACCGGGAACCTTAATGTTGCGAATGCTGGTACTTCGTCGCAGGCGTGGCGAGCCCGCACAACTTTAAGGTGGATCGATTGGTCCCATGTACTACTTTGTAGTAACCACAACTTTAAAGAAAATATTTTTAGTGGCTGCTACAACACGGTTACTTTTGTCAAGTAGTGGATACTTCAAAGATATTTTAGTAACTGCTACTTGCAAGTTCTCTTGCGCAAAATTCGCAATGTTTATGGAGTCGAACTATTGTTTGTGATGAACTTTGAACGACGTCACAATACTGTTAAAAAATGTATTTTTCTTTAGTGCTGTATTAAAAATATCAAATCAATGAATATTTGTTTGTTTATAATGTTCAGGAGTAATTTAAAAACAGATCCACATACCTAGGTGGATAATTTCGAAATTGTACCATATAAGGTTTTTTTTTTTTTTGGAAATACAACTATATTTTGTAACGGCACCCCCCTGTTCAGTACTATATATTTTTTCATTGTTACTAAATAGAATAGATTTTATTTATATATAAATGAAATCAATTTATATATAATAAATATATTCAGTAAAATATATTTTACTGAACGTATTTATGTTTAAGGATGTACTATTTTATGCACCCCTGTATGTAAGTAGCGCATATTTTTTTAGACAGTTTCCAGCCATATCCTTTGGTATGAAATGTTTATTTCGGTTAAATTATTGATTTTTTCGCGTTGTGCGGATAATAATATTATCAACCCCAGCATCTATATTGGATTATTAGCGAATAAGCGATGAAAACGGACGGACGTCCAAATGAAACGGCGGTTGGTTCTAAAAAAAACACCCAGTGCCGAGGAAAAGAGGTAAAGCGTAACTATTCCCTTTATCCTCCAAAGCGAATATATATCCGAGTGTTTTTAATTTCTTGTTCTCAAATGTAATTTGTCTTATATCAATATCTTTTGTAATAAAACTTTGTTAATATATATTCGTGCTGCAAGTAAATTTCCATAAGCATTAAAAAAGTAAATAGACATTTTTTTTTAGTACATTTCATTTAGTTGACCATCGACCCGTTAAATTCCAGTATCTCAATGTGGGCGTTCTATTATGCCTGGCTCTTAAAGCGACAAATCTATCACAGCTTTAAGGAACATTGTCATTCTTCTAAGCAATATAATATTTGTCAGAAAACATGTAATGACGTTATTACGCAGGAGATTATTTGAAATAATCAAGGTGCGTTCAATATTTCTAACTGTAGGTTATTACTCACACCATCTTGGTGTTATATTACATTTTACCTTCAGTCTTCATGCCAAGTTAAACAACAAAATGAGATGAGAATATAGTTGAAGTTTTTCTAAAGGAGCACGGCAGAGAGCGACATAGTATCAAAAACTTAATAAGTTTCATTAAAGTTGCCGTCAACGATAACGATCATAACCCTACAATTATTATCTTCGTACCGAGTGAATTAAAAATGGCAGCCGGCTATATCTCAGAAATTAGTAATCACAGAGCTTTCGGGTACAGTCTTTTTTTAATAAATATGGCCAAAAGTACGGCGGTCAAGTCTCATTTAAGACTTAGTCGTGACTTAATAGTCCCATTTACAGGTCATTTTACAAACTGCAAAATTATTTCCATGTCTTTTCTTTTAGCTACATTCATTAAAAAAGATCTGAAAGCTCTGGGAGTGTTAGTTTCTGAGATACAGCGGGGTGCCTTTTTTATTTGGTCACCTATACGTACGTATAGAAAAACAAGAAAACTTCTTTAATAAAAAATATATGATAAGAATACACCATAACTAAATGTAAATAACAAGTATAACACTAAATGGATGAGACCACAGATTTGACACCTGTTGTTTTATGTGATTGAGAGAAATTGCAACCAATGTGCGCAAGATATGTTACGAATGCGGATAAACTGCTTAGTAGATTATATTAAATTTGAATTTGGTGGGCGTATACACTTTTTGATTTCTTGTAAATGCAAGAAGTGTATACGCCTATGTTCTGTTTATTATATAACAGAAAATATTTCGTAATTAATACAGAATATTGTCATTTTTGGGCACCATTAGTCTTGAAGCCCTATTGACGCTTCGCCAGTGGTATGCATATCGTTTTAGTTTAGCATAATAGCAATTAAATTGCCAAGATTGAGATAGTCGAAATATCATTTGTACATTACTTTAGATCTTCAGCACACTATTGAAATTAAACCATACAGCCATAATACTTACGCAGATATTCGAGAATATAATTCCAGTTAAGAAGAACAGCGCATTGGGATCCGTTTCCAATACGTTAGGCGCCTTGATTATCCAAAACGTTGTAAGAGCAAATAGGATTATTACAGAAATAAGGGGTCGTATCGCTTCCGAAAACGTTCGCATGTAACCGGTATTATTTTTATAGGAAGCATATACGTTATAAAATATTGGCGGCAAATTCGTTAGCGATGAGGAAATATACAGTGTGATTTCGAACATATGCGCTGATGTTATGTTACCCGGTAGGGTAAAGTCCCAAGCTTCGTGACCGTAGATCTAAAAGATAACAAAAGGGGTTAGTATAGTATACATTGCATAAAACACTTATAGCGAAGTAGAATATAATAATAACTTTGACATATTAGAAACCGGTTTTTTTCTATTGGGAGACATAGTTTAAATATTTAGAAAACTTTGTTTAATGTACAAATAATATAAATAGTGTGTTTAAAAACCTGAATGCCAGTCGAGAGTAACATAATTTTCTCGAGTGAAATATCGGGCAAAAATAAGACATATAGAGAGAGTGAGTAATGCAACTTAAAGGGAGTACATACTACAGATTATGAAAGCAAAAAAAAAGAAAGATAGAAATTAAAAAAATTAAGCCAAACACGAGCAGTGATATATACAAATTCAAAATAAAGAGTTTCTCTTTAAACATATTTAAAAATCCAAATAAAAATTTAGTTCCTAATGAAGTCCATTGATTTAAAAAATTAGACCACCGCGTACCAATTTCAATACATTTTCAAACCCTCTAGATGTTCGAATCTCGAACTACTTTGTATGTTACATTTTCTACGTCAGGGTGTTCTTTGCTTGCACATCAATGAAGTAGGCTGCATATACTCTGCTTTTACCATTAAGACACCAGCTGTTTTTAAAATATATATACATAAACAATTCGCAGCCGTTGTGCTCCTTCTATGGCTACCATCAGATATTGGTTTAATTAAATTAACGTGGCTGAACATCCGTCTTTGATGAAAGCGTGCAGGTCGTTCCATTGAGGCGACTACGGACGATATGATTAATAAAGTTCATGATATCGTGTTAGCAGACCGCCAGATGAGGATTAGAAATATTGCTAATATAGTAAACATCTTAACTGATTCTGTGCAAAACATCCTTCACGAAAGTGTAAGAAAACTATCGCGAGATGGGTACCGTATCTGCTGACGATTGAATTGCGTTACTTCAAAGTGCAATACGAGTGAGTTTCTGCGGCGTTGTGAGTGTAAATGAGATATGGATACATCATTACACGCCAAAGGCACAATCGACAAAACGGGGTGACCATTCTGACCATTACGTCAAGCATTAGGTAAGGCGAAGACGATATAATCAGTCGGAAAAGTTATGGCAACGATATTTCGGGATTTGCAAGGTATAATGTTACATTGGATTGATTCGGCGCTGAAATAAAGAGAAAAAGACCTCACTATGCGAAAAAAAATTCTTTACCATTATGATAATGCCCTCGCCCACTCATCGCCAGAAAAACTAATCCAAATATGGTATGACAAATAATAGGTGCCTCATCCTCCATATTCGTTTGATTTGGCTCCTCTGTGTCTTCTTTCTTTTCCTAAACTTAAAAAAATTGGAGGAAAACAATTTACGTCGAATGAAGAAGTCAGCCCTGAAACAGAAGCCTATTTTACGGAATTCGACAAATCTTATTATTTGGATGGTTTAAAAAAGTTGGAACATGGTTAGACTAGGTGTAGAGACTTACAAGGAGATTATATCGATAAATATATTTACTAAATGCAAAACAATTGAGCTGTCTTCCTTGACACAGGTATCTATGGTACCATCCTCGTATGCCTTCTTCTCGTATAAAGAAGTAAAACCGAATGTCAATATGATGTTTGACACGTTAAAAATCGCTACCGGAGGTTGGAACACTTCTGGATTCTAGTAGGGTTGGCTACTGATCACCGTAATTGATGTCTAAAAGTGCAAGGTTCATTGCGTAATCTGACGCTTCGCCTAATGTCTTACAATACCAAACAGCGCCAGGTTACAACTGCCCCATATCAAGTATTTCATATCAAGCTATTTATTAAAAATAGTTCATATTCCTCCTGAAGCACCCTGTATTCTCCAATTATTACCTCTGACTATATTACAATATTGTATTACCGGTAATTATTTTGACATCTCAAATTCTACCTTTTTAAAAATTAATTATTCGTTAAGTAATCTACTTAGGCCTACCGAGATGTATTACAAAATTTTAGGGCAAAATTCTATTGATTCCGCAATTTTTATCTGTCTTATAACTGAGTTGTGCTTCACGAAATCAGCTGAGAGTAGACAGACTCGCGTATATTCGTCTCATGAGAATAGGTTCGTCTTGCCTACTGGTTTCCCCGAGTGTCGACAAAACACGAGTCTGTCTAGTTTCTGCTAATTTCGTGAAGCGCAGGGAAAGTGTACTCGTTTCTGCAGACTTATAACTATTAAATAATTTTGTGAAATTCGGATCATCTTTTTCCATTTGTCGCATTATGAATGACTTACACAGAGTCAACACGAATTATTTAATATTACGTTATTATATCAGTAAGTTTATACTTCGAAATAATATCAAAGTCATTATTTTATTCTACGCTATTGGTTTCGTATGCGCTCTAACATTAAAAATAAAATAAACTGTTATTAGGTAACATGCAAAGCCAATTTAATTGAATTGCACTAATGCGTTTGTATTTTATCGACATTGAAATGTTAAAAAGTAGCTATTAATACCTACACCTGCAACTAGGAATACAATGGTAACACTCCACATTGAAAAATCATAACTCCAAGGTAAAAATAGCACGCCGGTGTTGTACTTTTCCCAATGCGTTAAGTGGAAATTTACTATCACATTCCATAGGACTAGATACAGTCGCCAGCTCGATAGATTATTGTCGCTTCTTCCGAATACGTGAAATATGAGAATTGGAATTAGAGCCGATGATATCGAATCTAAACCGTGATCGAATAACTCGCCTAACGGACCGCTGGTACCCGTTCTTCGGGCTTGTTTACCATCGATACCGTCTGCAATCATTTTTTTAGTCATAAAGAAGTAGCGGAAATTATATACACTGCGTCCCCAAAGTAAACAAAGACTGTTTATTAAGAATTCTGAAATAAGTCGATTTTTGTTTTTAGTTTCGCTCTTTTCCACCACACACACACACTTTCCCACATAGGAAGCAATTACTTTACTTTGTTTTTATTTTTTTGTTGAATATAACACACATATTTTTCAATTTTTAGGTTTCTTAACCCATTACCGCCACTGCCCTATTTTTAGGACGATCAAAAAACAATGCAGCTTGACACAAAAAATAAAATTTGTATTGTGTACCCAGCCTTATTATAAACGATAAAAGTTTAATTTTTTGCTATTTATTTGTTCATTTTCCTTCATATTCACAAGAAAATTTTAAATTTTTTATACTATTCTTTTTAGAACCTTTTTGTTGCAGTGGGCAGAAGCATCATCAACTGCTTTAACTCATTGATAGGCGCTAGTTTCCACTAATGTTCCAAAAATAGGACGCTATTGGTATGATAAATACCCGTGTTAAGGAAGACAACGCAACTGCTTTGTATGTAATAAATTTATTTCTTGGCATATTCTCCTTGTAGCTCTATATACTTAGGCCAGCGCTGTTCCAACTTTTGTAAGCGATGCAAATACTAGAACTTATCGAAAATAGGTCTCTGTTTCGGCAATGACCTCTTCATATGACGTGAACCGCTTCCCTCCAACCCATTTTTTCAAGTTTGGAAAAAGAAAGCAGTCACACGGAGATAAATCTGGCGAATATGGAGGCGGGCACTGATGCGTACTATAAGTAAACTAGGTGTGCTCTCGCCGGAGCGTCATTATGATGGTAAAGAATTTTTTTCACTATCTGAGACTCTTTTCTCTTTAATTCAGCGTCGAATCGATCCAATACATTAACATGGTACTATCCTGCAAATGTCCTTCCCTCCTTCAAATAATCAATTAAGATTGTCATGCGAATCCCAAAAAAATCGTCGCCATAATTTTTCCTTTTATTTGGTGCATATTCCCCAGGAAAAACTCATTTGGCCGATTAAGCTCTAATTTCATGTATCCATGTTTTATTTATAGTCACATAACGCCCCAGAAACTCACTCACAGTGCGCTTAAACATGACCAAACATTGTTTTGAAGTTATCACGCGATTTCGTTTTTGATTAGTCGTCAGTAGATGCTGGATCCATTTCGCCATTTTCTAATATTCATTTTTTCATGAAGGATGTTTTGCATGGTTTTTATGAACTGTATCCGCCTTCTTTTTAATTTCTGCATACGTTTTCCCATCAAAAAAAAAAAAGAAAAAAGAATCGAATCACTGGCCGGTATTATTCTTTTCCTATGATTTGATAAATACACTTTATTTTGCCAGACAACTAAAGAATAGTACTCACGTCGGTAATGCAGATTTTTACACGAAACGCCATCTGTCTCCAAACACGGGTACTTCTCATACCATCTTCGTACATAACGTAAGGAACGAACGTTTAGTTGGAAAGTCATCCTTGTAAACCTTATTAGTTAATAAAGCAACAAAGCGTTTCAATATGCCCAGCTTGAGACATTATGTCCGCGAAACATAAAAGGTATGTTGTGAGCTTCCAACCATTGTGTTGTTTCTCGGTCGTAATAACTTGTAACGTAAGAACATTGGTGGTGAGGATCGATGAAATCAACCACTTTTGGCAAGCAACGTTCATAGTAAAGGCTGGCGGCAAGGGCGGTGGGTGATAACGTAAATGGAGAGACGATTTGACTTCCTCGCGTATTAACATGGTATAGTACAATGTACACAATATGCAAGGAAAATACACGAAGAAGTCGAATTATCGCGCGCGCCCTTCCGTTTAGGTCATCACCCACCACCGCTGATTGCTGCTCCTTTCACATGGCTGTGCGACAAACTAATACTTTTTCTGGGAATTTTGATTTTGTCTTGCATTTCGTCAGGTGTCATCAGTATTTCTTGTGTAAAAACCAGTAATACCAGTGTACAATTTTTATACGTACTTTGTAAACAAAATTCTACGTAGTCTTTGGTAATTGTCATTTGTATATTTTGTAACTTGAAAAAAATGAGATGTGATCTTAAATGAACAAGATAGCCATTGTGAGCTGGTCTTATTTTTACGGATACCCCATTTACATTTATTTAAACGTCGTATACGAATTTTCACGTTTAAAAATGGCTTCCGTTATAAAAGAAAAGAACAACTTGGGTAAAACAAACATTATAAAGAAGACAAGTTTGTGTGTGTCTCTTGGTTGTATATCCAGCGGAAACGATTTATTTTTTTTTCTTCACCACATGGTTAATTGTCGATAATAGTTTGATATGCTTTATCTCTACCGTTAATATCATGATAATGTTTGATTCTGGGGTTTCATGGGCCCTCCATGATATGGCCCTCCGTCATAAATCTCAAAAATTTGTTTTATTTCAGTCGATTGGTTTCAATTTAGTTTAGTTTTCCCCATTGAATTGAATAGCGTACAAGTAGTAGGGTACGCTAAATCGTAAATACTTGATTTAACGTTCTCATGCAAGTTACTAGTTTGCGTGTACACCTACGATTTGCTTTCGTAAATGTAAAGCCGGCTTAATCCTTGCCGACAATCCACTTGTCAAAGTTGCATGCTCGATAAGAAAATGTCCTAAAACTTTTGTTCTACCCGTTAGATGAAATCTCGTTTATTGGAGTATATTAAAAACTTTCCCGAGGATACGTAGTCATACATACATAGTCTTTTTTTCATATTTAACAGTTAGGGAATTAGTTAATTAACGGTTTTGTCGATGCAGCAATATATTTGGCACTTCACTACGTTTGATATCAAATTAATGTTGTCTATCAAGAAATCATAAAACTTTTACAATTAGTATTTAAAGTACTTGCTGCTATTGTAACTTGTGAAAGGAGTAGATTAAAAAGTACATGTACAAGTCGTTCCATTGATAGAAAAGTGATACAAGTCAAAAATAACTATTTTTGAAATAATTAGTCAAAATGAACACAAAAGCAAAAGAAAAATTATATGATTCCTACTGAAAAATTAATGATCATTACATGTGCCACTTTTTCATCAACGGAACGAAATGACCAATTGTGGAGTTTTGGAATACTGACCATAGAAAAGGAATTATTAGGCGAAATGTGTAATGATCACGTATTTAAACAATACGTTGAAATGAAAATCACAGATAGACCAATTATTAACCTTTGCGTATAGGTACAATAATTACACTACTCATCACCTTGGTATCACTTGTTTATGGAGAATTCAAAAATAGGAAGTTTGTGGGATTTTCTAAAAAAATTTCGATGATCTTTATGCAGTGTAGATTATTTACAAAAAGCAGCAAATCAGAAACAAAAAACGGACTGTTCCAAGATTTCTCCACCAAAAATTGTTTGTTGGCTAAAAATTAATTTATGCGTTACTTTATGGACGCAATGTAGACATGGGTTATGAAAAGCGTATCAATTAGTTTTTTTTTTGTGTTATCAAGTTGCTTCTAATAATAGTCCTGACGACTATGGAGGTGACACTCCTCCATGGCAACCAAGCATTCGCCGAAGTGAACACATTTACCACAGCCTATATGATTGTTTATCAAATTCTGCAGCAAATAGCTAAAAATTTCTTACCTAAGGTGTACGCTAGAAATATCCCAATGCCAGAGAATAGAAATACCCATTTCGGTAACGGTTGCATATAACTGGGTCGATCACGAGCTGACGCGTAGAATTCATAATCCATCCAAGACAATAATATAAAGGTGGCTAAGGTAAATAAAAAACCCAAAAATGTGAGTAAGTTTGGCGCAACCCATTTTGGACAAAGCTAAAAAAATAGAGTCTGATGTGTAAAATTGGAGATTGGATCTTGTATACAACTCATGGCAAGAATGTTTTAAATTAAGCCCCTTTGCTTGTACTAGGTATCTAAGTGTTAAAAAAATGTTGCAAAAGTACATATAATATGATTTTATAATTTTTGCATAAAAACAAGCTCTTACAACTTCTTGCACTTACTTTATAGCAGAAGAAAACACTAGAATTGTTCACTATCTAAGTACTTTTTCGTTCTATTATTAGATGATAAACACGTGCCCATCACTAATCAAAACATTCATGACACAAGCTGTAACAAATTATAAATACATATAATAATTTGTAATTGAATGACGGGTCTATATTGCTAATGAACAAATGAATGCCAACTCGGCCGTAGCTGACTCCGGTATGTGCCATTCGTGCGACTCGTTTTCTGGAGAAGTTGCGCGTGGCCAAAATGTAACAGATCAGTCCTACTTAACGCTTGAGATGGTTCCTGAGACAACTGGACCGTAGTTAACTCCTTCCGGAAAAATCGCATTCCCAGCTTACGCTGAGCAAAATACGTGAAGTTGAGTAACTGGAGAAGTTGCGCGATCGCAAAAATGTGACAGATTAGTCTTAGTTGTCACTCAGAGATGGTTCCTGAGCCATCTCGGCCGTAGCTGATTCCAGTAAGCTAATGCCGAGCACACTACGTGAAGTAGGGGAAGTGGATAACTTGCGCGAGGGCAAAAATGTGACAGATTAGTCCTAGTTGACATTCAAAGATGGTTCCTGAGTCAACTAGACCGTAGCTAACTTCGCTATACGCCTTCCGGAAAAAATTGCATTCCCGGCTCACGTGGAGTGGGGCATTAATATATTAAAAGCGTAATGACTTATCAAATGTGTCGATTCAATTGTTTCCTTTTTTAATGTACATACATAAGTACATTTTCATACAATGTCTATTGCATTTGCATGTGAAACGGAAAAAAGTAGATATTAACAAGCAATAATAAACAACTATACTTACCAAAACCACTTTATTCCAAAATGGGTGCATTATATATTTACTTAACGGGCTTGTATCTTTGCAACTGTACTGTAAAACAAAGAAAATCATGTAAGATACTTAAACATTTTCAATATTTAAATTTCGAGTGTGTACATAGGAAGAATATGTTACTATGATTGATCGGTAGGTAGACACTACCCAATAAAATTGCATATAAGTTAGTTTGTACCCCGTAAACTACCTAAAACTCTTCAATTTCATGTTCTATTTTGCGTAAATTTATTATTAAGTGAACAAATAACTAAATGATAAGCACCAGCAACTATTGGTACACGGAAATCATGGATCGTAGAAAAACTAAGAATACCAGTATATGAAGTCTATTCTTTGTGAGCTGCTGGAATATGTTGTTTCGTTTTGAAATGAAATGCAATGTGATTAGTCGATAAGGCCATATTTTTTTTTAATTTTCTTTATGTTAGTTACAACAATTGTATCTGGCAGTAAAACTTTGCTTAAGTCATATCAGGATTGAAACTTCAATTAGGTTTGATGTATTTATAATTTTGTATGGATATTTTTCGAGATCTTTTATAGAATATGCTGATAGAATATCCTGTGAATGATCTATATGCCTCTCCATAGCCGCAATAGATTCAACAGTCCTTTTCTTGAGTCTTACTGGCCCGGTTTAACGAAATCTAATTAATATATCTTATATATCAATTGCATTTTAAATATGTTCAAAGCAATTCCCTTTAGCAATAATGCATTTCATGATTCTCTCTTTACACTTCTTAAAGGAGGGTAACCAATCTTCTTTTGGAATATGTGCAAAATACTGATGGAAGGTCGTATTCTTCCCCAATTTCTTCCCCAGACGAAAGTCATGTACCTCGCAAATGTATCTTACATTACTTTTATTTTTTTTTTCAGTCAAATATCGGATTTTGAGAGAAGCGGTATGCGACAATGCGGTATCGTAATGTACCATAATATCCCCTTCAGGAACTCCGACTACCGACGTCAGGCCAACAATTTTCGATGTTTCATTTAGCTGTAACTCTTTTTTAGAATAGGAAATGGTTACGGCTAAACTGCGGGCGAATAAGTGCACCAGCGCGATTGTAAATTTACGAACAATGCTCATAGGCAGTTCAGTTATAAATGTTTATAGTTCCAATAAAGTTCCAATATAGTTCCTGTTGGATCGTTTATATTAAAAAAGGATTTGTGTGCGAATTACATATCCTAGCGGATATAAGTTAAACAACTGTACAAAAAATTGTTCAAATTCATGAATTATTTAACAATCTTAGCTTCTTTCTGTAGAATCTGTATAGTTTCTCTCCTTAAAAAGATATTGTTAGCAGCAGCGAGGAAATCAAATCCTGCCTAGTATAGTGAAGATTCACGCTTCGGTTGCTGTTGTCGATCGGCTCCCACTTATTTAGCACATGGAGGAAATGGAGGAAATAAGACAAATAAACAAAGAATCTAATGAACTATCAGTAAAAATTTACAAGCCGGTGATTCCTAGAATTATATAAAATATAAAGGTAGAGGTACACTGACAATCAAACCTCGCACAGGACGTCCACGACAAACAAGTACTAAGGAACAGAACACATCAGAAAATGCCTAGAAACAAGAACAAAAAAAAATAATGGTAAAATAGCTTCCTCATGGTATTGATGGAATTATTCACGGCAAACACCATCACCATTAATACCACGAGGAAGCTATTTTAGCATTATTTTTTTTTGTACTAAGTACTAAGGAAGACCGACAGATTTATCACCACTACTAAAGAAATACATTGTTCAGAGAGCAAACTTAGCGTGCTAGCAAATGCCGGCGTCTAGTAGATGATGACTTGTACAGTAGAAAACTATAATGCGTCTCAACCTCCGTATCTAATACTGACAAGGGCTCTGGGGTAGAATGGAAAACAACACTAAAGTATCGGTACACACAAGTTTAATTAATTAGTTCCGAATAGCTGTTTCGAGGATGCATATCAACCGTATGATTGCATGAGGTGAGAAAAAAAATCTAACTGTAATATGCCTATTACGTGGGCATCCTCGGCCGTCAAAAACACTATACTCTTGGTTTCCGGGTTGGAATTGCGACGTTGTCGTACCTTCTGCCGATGTTTCGTCTCCATTCTTATGAGACATCTTTAAGGCTGTTACTGGGGGCTATTCGTCCCGGAGGGATACATATAGAACTTGTTACGGATCAATGGCGCGGAGCAATTGTGGAAGTTATGTATGTATCAATAAACGCTGGCGGGTCGGAAAACGGAGTATACCTTTCATAATTTTAGAAAAAAATTGGTGCGCGCCACTCTTAAATTCTTCTTAGGTTTCATGTCACACGCTTTGTTGTTTGAAAGTCGGAAAGCTGATGCAGCGCAAAAGGATTGACAGCTTCTTTTAAATGCAAGTGATCGTGTATGATTGTCCTAATAGTTGAAGACCGTGAGTTAATACCCATTACATCATACGTGGCCCTGTTGTCTTCTTCAATTATCATCTTAACAGCGGTAATATTTTCTTTAATGACAGCCGTACGAGGACGTTCAGCTCCTTTCTAATGCCGAACAGAACTTCTTTTGAGTCAGTCTTACATCAGTATACAATCGATATGTTGTAGCCAAAAAAAGTGCTGCTCCTTAGGGTTGAATCTAAACATTCCTTGCACTCATAAGCATTTAAATATTATGATTCGAAAATGGTCTCCAGTTAATTTCAATTTTTTTTACTTATTTCAGTGCTTAAAAAAATTAAAAACTTTGGTTCTAACTAACGCAAATACAACTAAACCTCAACTGACATGTAGAGTTGTTTTTCATAGTATACTAGATTTTTTTATTTTCAATATGTTATATATTCATGTTTATTTATCTATGCGATTCTATGACATTCGTGCTACGTGGATGTCCCTAGGAAAAAGTCAGATTACATGATAAGCAGTAAATATTGATTTTATTCAGATTATATAGTACTTGACCTTCGTTAAGCTAATTATATATTGTGTGATACCATGAAAACACATTTTCGTTGGGTGAATAAATAAACATAATACAGTCGTTTTATCATGTAATATGCGACATACAACGTAATACGTACAAAGCTAAAATAAGTACATATACTATCGATTAGAATTCGCCTTGATCCCTTACCTACATATTTACTTAGACGAAAATCGATATCGTATTAAATGTTTAGTATTACGATTAAGATTGTAAATCCTATATAGTACGCGCAAAATTTGACAATCAATGGCTATGCATCCGTAAGCTGACGTTCGCAGAGGGTAGTGTGAAATTGATGTAATAATTAGTGCAAAACATTAATTTATATCGATAACAAACACTAATTATTTGCAATTCATTCCATGTATAATCATTGATAGTCTAATTTTACGCGTACTATATGGGATCTACAATCTTAATATTGATACTAAGCATTTAATACGATATCGATTTTTGTGTAAGTAATTATGTTCGTAAGGGATAAAGGCGAATTCTATACTATGTCTCAAAAACAACAGGAGTAGCGGAAGCAGAACGGCTCACACCGCATACAATATAATGAAATACGACTATTCCCAACAAAACGCATAGAAGATGGCGGCTAATTTAAATCTATAACGCGTTTACCTCCTATAACCTCAACATGAATTTGTTGACTTGTTACTTTACTTTTGCAAATAAGAAAAAAAAAATATTGTGTGCGTAAATTACCTACTACATTAACAAACGAATAGATAGAAATTATTTCAACATTGCATGCAATGATTGAAAATTATTCGTAATAAAATGTTCTACTTCTATAAATAATACAAATAGGACTTATATAAGATTGATTCTTAAATAACGATAGCAAGGACTGTGGCGTAGTAGTTGAATCTAGAATCTAGATTCAAAAAACATATAAGAAATTATCGCTACGGCAGATTGGACGCGTCGAGTACAGCACAACATATAAATAAACCGGGCATAGTATTAAATTAGAAAACTTAAAATTGATTAAAAACGTAACGTCGCCGCGAGAATTAGATGCGTACGAGACAGTTTACATAAAAAGTAATAAAAATCTGATGAACAGAGAAAACGGACCGTTGTCGTACTCTGTCCTTTTTGACCTTTTGCAGTAGGCTGGCACTTGTTTATATTTTGGGTTATAAAGGAGATTTTCCCGTCTATTTGGCCGTGTATTTCGTATGTCGCAGTTTAAGACGCGTAGGGGGTAGAATAGGCACTTGTAAAACAATATTTCTTCTCGGACGAAGGGATAGTATATGCATGGTATTTTTTCGCACGTCGTAGCTTCAAGGCGTACAGGAGGTAGAAATAGGTACTTGTAAAGAATATCTTTTCTAGGAAGCAGGGATAGTACATGCATGTTTAGTTTTAGAAAGTTTTTTTTTTGAGAATATTTTACAAGTATTAAAAGACACACGATAATTAAGACACTTTATTGCGAAAATCTTCAAATCTTGTGATCGTAATATTAATAGTACATTATATATAACATGGTATTTATTATAGCGACAAAAGTGGAAAATGTATAATTATATTTCCTATTTACTTTCTGATAGAAAGTCACTTTCACTGTCGTTGTTTGCGTCCGTAACATTAATTATAAATGGTTCAATCAAATCATCCATCAATCCATCCAACCTCCATTTCGGCTTCTTTTACTATTGTGTGTCATATGCAGTTTTGCCATTTTGCTTCACATACATTATTAACAGCTTCTAAAAGAAGTTGACGAACACTTGCTAATTTAAAATCTGTATTTCGGGAATCTACTTCCCCTTTTATTTGTGCCCACACTAATTCGATGGGAATGGTACGGTGACGATTTTTTCTGCTTTCGTTGCCATTTCATCAACAACGTAACTATTAAATCTATTTTTGTTAAGGCGTACTAAGTGGAGTAATTGAGAACGGATCATATCTACACTGAAAGAAATATTTTTTGATCGTAGCCATTCTTGAATGGTATGGTGCATTGTCCATCACAATTACAGAGTTATTAGGTAACATAGCTAATATCTTCTCAAACCATTCCTCAAAGACGGCACTATTCATCTCTTCATGATAGTCTGTGGTTTTTTTACCCTTGAACAGCAACAATCCGCCTTCGAGGAAACCTGCATCAGAACCGATATGGAGTATGATAAGTCTTCTTCCTTTGCCCGTTGGTTTTTTGAGGCCGGTTGACAAACCTTCAATAAAGCCTTGTCGAGAAGTGGTGACACTTGTATCGGTCCATACTTTGTCTTTTGTGTGTCCTTCGTTGACCCATGTCTCGTCTAAATAAAATATTGGTCTACCTTTCGTTCTGTATTGCTTTATCGCCATCAAATAGTCTCTTCTCCATCTTGTAATCTCACCTCTTTCTATTAATAAGGATTTTTTTGGTCATTTAAAATATCTGAAATTAATGCGAAGTTGGTAATAAAACCAAGTAAGAAATTTTATTTTATCATAGCATACTTAAACTTGATGGTTTTTAAAAATCTGTGTAAGATTGCACACTCATTTTTGGTATATCATCTCGTCTATTTATTTCTACCATGAGTTTGTTGAGCGTTGGCAATTCATTCTTGAGAAAGAAGCTATGCACTATTCGACGGACAGAATTTTTGACATTTTCATCAAATGTTTTCAATTTGGAATGATGTCCGGGACTATTTTTCGGTGCAATAAGTTGGCCTTTTTCTTTATATTGTTTGACGACTCTGTACATCGTTGATTTTGCTATCCCTACAGTAATATTACCATAAATGCACAAATAATGGGAAATATATACTTATATAGCTTACCCAAAGTATTGGAAACATCAGACACAATTGCGATAGTGCTATTATCACCTCCTTTCAATAAAAACATCTTGTATGTGTTCAAAATGTCGTTTTTCTCGTCCAGCGATAAATGTCCGACACGAGAACGTTTTCTCGGCAGAGAAAGTGTCAAAGTAGGGGGACCTGCTCCTTTACTCATTATTCGACGACTTAGTTCTCAAAAGAACTCGTTTTTTAACTAATAAGGTGCCAAATAACCGAAAAGTATTGTAGAAGATTCAACTCTAAACACTGTTAGCGATACGTTGACGGGTTATAGTAAACACTAAACATGGCCGATGACGACTTTCGTTATGATATTGTTTGTATGTAAATCGTGTTTGATTAGAGCCAATGGAAGTGCTTAATTTTTGCGCGAAAAATTTAAATCACTCCTCCTGTTATTGAGACAAGGTATAGTCGATAATATGTGTAATTGCACATGGTATGTTTGTTAGCAGTTTCTGCAGTAACCATGGAATAATGACATACAAATGTAGAAAGGATGGATGCAGAGCTGTGGTAGTGTCAAACTTTGACGTGTGCAGTTTTCTTAATTTTGCACCAATCTGCACTAATATATCGCTATGTGAATATGAAATGTATGAAATGAAAATGAATGTACTTTGTTTGCATGCTTTGATTTTTACACTTATTTCGTAAATATCCTATGTGAACGCAGCTTAACGCTTTATCCTACAAATATATTCTTGAATGTACTGCTTTCGGTATATTGGAAATGTTACATGTATACATATAACTATTGTTTTTAAGCGGAGCAACGAGTAGGACTGGTGTCCGCTGCTGGCCGTTTCGCCGTGAGGTGTTTAGCCGCGGTTATAATCTGGTTGTAACAAAGTTTATATTCATACTCTGTTCCAAGACAAAATCACAAACTAATCAGAGCCGATCATATACTGTGAAATCAGTCAGAAAACAAGTGCAGATTTTTTTACCCAATCGAGTAGCGCTTGACTAAGTTGTGATATCTGTTGAAACAAGCTATTAAACTTTTGTGACGAACGCGCGATCGAACATCACTAATGCGCAACAACGCATGCATTCGCGATAGTCTCTCCGGTGACTGTTAAAGTTACCTCTGCATTCGCGCACACAGCACTTAGTCCTACAATAACTAAACTAATGATAATTATACGATTATTTTTACTTGAATCTACCAAAATAACACAAGCACTTCAGATCTCGACCTACACAACCTCGCGATTTGACAGATAGATCAAAGTCATGCCCAACACTAACCTAGACCGCGATACGTGACGTATTCTAAATACATCATCAGCACTACGACCTTATTTTCTAGACGTTGGGTATATATAGCTTGGTTGACTATCGTGTCTGCGCCAATGTCATTTCCTGTGTAAACGTCAGGTTAGGTATCGGTCGTTTCCTATATTTCCTGAATAAAAAGAATTTTTCAAGAACTTCTGGGTTAAATTTCCGATAAGTCAGAAATGTTTAGATGAGATAAATAATTTGTCAATAAAGGCCTCTAGTTCAACGTAAAATATTCATCAGACAACAATTTAATGTCTTAACGGGATTGATAAATGCCAGGAACACTACAGAGAATTAAATCTGACAATTATGTTAATTTAAGCGATAGAAGCGGGTGTCCTATGGAGTATTTTCAAATTTTGTTTCTAAATTTAGTGAAGTGTCAGCCTAAAGTGGTTGATTTTGCAAGCGTGCTAAAGCTGTTTTGTGTTTGGTTCGTTAAATTTATTTTAATGTTATTGTGTGTTCATATTACATGATTTGTTTCAGTCTCGGTTTGTTATCCGATAACTCAGATTCAAATAGGCTACCCGAAATTTTGAATCCGGATTTTTATCCGATAATCCAATAATGCTGATCCAGTCCCGTTCCCTGACTTCTTTTTCAAGCAAAGAGGGTAAAAGGATGTCGCCTATTGTTTTCCCGTTTCTGCAAGCATTTCTTTACTACCGACGTAAGGGTGTGGATTATAAACGGCCCTTTACAATGGGTTATAGTGTTTAGTCTGTTGAGTTTTGTATTTTTTCTTTAATTTTCGGCAACTATACAGTGAATGTGGTTGACCGTTTTACGTTTGCTTTTAATAAACATCTGTGGGGCCAACTCAAAATATGTAATTTGAGATGTCTGTCACATCCAGTTACATCTGAAAGTCAATACGATATTTCTTACTTTAAATGGAATATCCTGTGTGTATGTAATGTATATCCTTATTATATGTTTTGGATTCCACACTAACTTCTATGTTAAGTTTAAATAAAATTCCTCATATCTGCATGCAACTGTTTTTAAATTATTTAGTTTTGAAAAAAAATGACGTGCGTGGCGTAGAATAAAAATGTTTCTTTTAGACAAATGTTACCACATTCTTAGTTTTGTCATCTTTTTGTTTTCTCGATTTGTCATAATTTCAATTATATATTATACGCGGTGTTTCCATATGATATTAACATGTTGGCTGCCATGTGTAGCACCCGTGATATATAGTAACTCTTTATCCCAGGGCCATGTGTATCTTTCGTGATACATAGACAGCATTGCACAAAGTGCAGTGTGCTTTTTTGTGGCTTGGCAGTACATACTTTGTATTGGGTAGGTGGCATATCAATAATGTCTACTATATTTATGAGGTATTAGATTTGCGGGTTTCTCACGCGTTATATATTGTGCGAGCATCTTGAGTCACTAAGTGCGTTGCAACTAGGTGTTTACCAGTATTTACGTTGTTTGGTCTCTGTGGCTATTTCGAGTTATTAATTTTTGCTGATGGTTTATTTGTGAGTAAACTAACGATATTATTGTTCCTAAACAAGCGAAAATAGATTTTTGCTGCTTATGAGAAGTAAAACGTGTGCTTAGAGGTTTGTGTTTTTTGAAGGCTATATTTCAGGCTGTTTTTATTTAAAGCGAATGGGATGACGAAAGTGAATCAGAAAACGTTACTGCAAATTCAGTAGAGGGAATATCAGCTGAAGATGAACGACAAGCAGAAAATATTTCTGAAGACGATTCAGAATGGCATCAGGTTAATTGTACCAATATGCGTTTTGATATTCACTTCACGGGATTGAAATCTTTCAACTATCAGGGAATATATCCAGATATTGTAGATGACCTTATTCCTTGATGTTTATCGTTGATTTCTCGATTACGAGATTTTATATCTTATCGTATTAGAAACCAACAGAAATGCATCCCAAATTATACAAAATAAAAGAATTTCTAGGCATGCCAGGATGAAAAACTGGCGTCCAACATATCGGAAAGAAATAACAAAATTCTTTGCAATAAGTATGTACAAGGGCCGTCAGATCAAATGGCGAGTTATTACAGCCCTCTACGTAAAACAATTAGGTGGTATCGTAGGGTGGTATTTGAGCTACTATTGAACTCTGCAGTCGTCAACTCGCTTCTTATTTTCAAAACTTTACCAAGAAGAAAACTATTCAGATCAGTGAGTTTAGAGAAAACCTAATTTTGGGCTTACCTGAAATAAATCAACAACGTCCCAAAAGCATCCTTGCACATAAGCATGTTCTCGTAGCTACTGAAAACAAAACTAAGGACAATAGGAAAAAGAGACGAAGATGCACATCATGTTACGAGAAATGTGTTAAAGAAGGAGGACGGGACATGAGTGTAAAGAAAGTAAAGTTAGTATCAACTTTTTGTGGCGAATGTAATAAATATATTTGTTTCTAATGTTTTACAAGATTACATTGAATAAGAGAAGATGTTAACTTGTTTAGTCGATATCATCGGTGATGCACGTGGCCTACGGTTAAACATCATTAATGATGTGCCGTATGCATCCCAGGTGATATCACTTTTTTTTTACCAAAAATGTTTAGTTTTTGTCATATTGTATCCTTATTTTGATAAATAAAGCAAGTCATAACTGTACACAACCTTGAATTGCTCGTGGCCTCTTGGTAAAGGCAGAACTCTCTTATGGTGGTAGCAAACGTGTTAAGAAGCTTGTCATAACCTCAGGGGTACTTTACACCGGACACCGAGAAAAATGTGCCACATGACCCTGACGGGATTCGAACGCACACTGCCTAACTCTGCCACAAACAGGAGCAAGCCCTCCTATCATTGGGTCATCAAGCTGTTAAACGAATTTTATGCCCAGACATATCTAAATTTACAAACAAGTTACCGGTCCTATAATATTTAGTCACATTTAATCTACAACGAAGTAAATCTCATTGAAATTATGCAAATATTATATTAAAGATAAGTTAGTTTCTCAACTAACATAATCCACCTGATTGTCTAACAGACAAGTTTTGTACATATGTTTTTAGCAAACAATTGAATAAGAACTCTCGATGACGACAGTAAAATTGAGACCTATTTGTGTCTTATACCATGTCCATCGATATAACCATTCGATTTTTAATGATTTGAAAGGATTATCTGGGATTATACACTCCCTGATACCGTAGCTGTTACCGAGAAATTATGTAAAGTGGATTTTCTTGAAACAATGTACTAATAATAGTAAAGTTAATTTTAGTATAGTAGCATATATGTATATACCCTAAAAACGTAAGTACATACATATATACAGGGTGATTCAAATTAAGTGCGCACCAATGCTCTCTCTGTTATTATTGATTCTAGAAAGTAGGTAGGCTAAATTAGCAAAGTATTGGTGTTTTTAACGATGATTTATTAATCATGCAGTATCCGAAAAAGCATTTCCGAGACATTTTGAAATTTATTTTAAGTTATGATGTAAAAGTTTCAATACACTATTGTCTTAAAACGAATAATAGTAGCTTCCATTTCGTCCTCCACCCACCAGCATCATTGCTCTACCAACTTTTGATAAACCAGATACATGGCTTTGTGTTTAATGTTAATGTGTACTTTAACATAATTACATCTCAAAATAATGTCGTCGAAATTAAATTGAAAACAAGAAAGTAAATGCATAGTTTATAAATAGTATTCAAAAGTATCACCTTCCTTTTCAATACATTTTCGTGGCCGCTTGAGTACACTCTGGGTAGCTCTTAAGACTGTCCTTTCATCCAATTCGCGGAAAACTTTCCTAACCTTATTTTGCAATTCGATCACGTTGTACCGGGTTTTGTACACCTGATTTTCTAAATGTCTCTAAAGAAAAAAGTCTAAAAGTGAAAGGTCGGGAGAGCGTACGGGTCATCAAATTGGCCCATTTGTACCAATCCACTTATCGGCACAGATGGTGTCTAGATAGTTATGTACTATACGGTAGTTTTGTGCAGGAGCACCGTCCTGCTGAAAGTATAAAATTTGGTGCATTAGATAGTTGGCGTTATCAAGGAAATCCTTTAGAACATTACGAATAAGAAACCTACTATAAATTTTACAGAATGAAAGTGTATCTTTGCCATCAACTAAAATTCACCATAACTCTTTTATTATTGGTTCTAAGACAATAGTGTATTGCAACTTTTACATGATAACTTAAAATATCTTTCAATATTTTTAAATATACAGGGTGTTCCATTAAAAAAAATTATAAATTTCAATATTTCTCGGAAATGCATCATGCAATTGTTTTTTCGTATACTACATGTTAATCAACGTTAAAAACACTATTACTTTGCTAATTTAACTTACTTTCTAGGATCAATAATAACCGAAGCGCACTTAATTTGAATCACCCTGTATATCAATATATTTTACAATCGAATATCAATGTTTATAATAGACTTTTAGTATAATAATTTTTATGAATACGTCCCTGTGCTTGAAGGAGACTATAAGGGTTGGGTTACATTTCTTTTCTGAAGATCGAATGCTATTTAATAAGTTAAATCTGTATATCTGTGGACAGATTATTTAAATTAATTTTTAACACTAGTTCACCTAAACTTTTTATCTTTGCTTCGAAACTCATTACCTACACCAAATGTACGCAACCATTAATAGAATTAAGATTTACTGAATTAATATATCCTGCCTCGATAATTTCACTGTGGCATTTAAATATTTATGTAAAAACACAAATAAATTATTTGAAACGTTATAAAGAACATTTTACTTATCGTAACAATCGAAACCATGTCAACAAATGTCAAACGTTTTCTGCGCCGATTCACAGGCAAAATTCACAAGAACGATAAGGCGGGTTTTAAATAATTTTGTATTAATTAATGCACAAGAAATTGCAGCCTACTCATACACTTACTACGCTGCAATTTTGTATCCTGCAAAAATTGTACAAAATGATGTATAAATTCTTGCATCGCATCGTTACTAACGGGTTTTATATTAATTTTCAAAGCAGTCAATACTCTCCACTAAGGATTGTTGCCTGGTTGAAACAATTTCGCAGTGCCTGCACGTAGCAAAATTCATACTCGTAATACATTTGCCCGTTATCCGCCGTTTTAACGGCCTTTGAGGATTCATACCATTTTCACAATTTTGCAATTCTTAAATATACTAGCGATCGTAATTTCAACAACAATTAACAAATGACTCTCGATATGTTTAGTATTAAAAAACGAAATTTTTAATTACTCAATATCTCTTTTTATAGGAAATATAGATATCCAAAATTTGTCTATTATCTATAATTAAAGATCTTGTGATGTCTTTCATCTGCGGTTCATGAAATATGTTTTTTATGCACTACATCCAAGTGGTGATTAATGAAATGGCCACAAAAGAATTTTGTTCCTTAAGCATATAAATAATTTTCATTAGTCGTTTCTAAACGATTATATATAACTACTGTTTTCTCGTTAGTAAAGTACACATTCAATAAATTCAGTTATTTAGTTTTATCGATAAAAATAAAGCAACAACATGCGTGAAATACTGTTTAAATACAATTAGATCATAGTTCAAGAAACTATATAGCAAAGACAATATAAATATAACTTTATTAATGATGTCCTTATTTTTTATCAAATGATATTGAATTCAAAACAGAAAAGCGTAAACATTTCAACAAATTGATTCGAGCAGCTAGAGTAAATTCACGTGTAACGAATGTACTAACCTTATAATTTTCAAATCCGGTAAGGTGATCATTAGTCAAGTATTTAAAGTCCATTTTTGATAATCTCGTTAGCACTGAAATTTAAGAAATTGTAATTAAATTACGTCGGGAAGCTATCGCATTATAAAGCGGTACAGCGAACAATATTCATTACGAAATCCTAAACGCAGACTACAAATAATCTTTATCAAATTTAGAGGTTGGAGTAATTAATGACGCCATTGTTGTTTATGGATTGTATGTAGCGACATCTATTATAAATGAGAGGTACAGAAACCACATGAGCCTGAGTATAATAAAAAATAATAGCTTTTAAAGATATCTAATTCACAGACTGATAATTATGAATGAATACATTTCGCCAGATGTCGCTATATCGAAGAACCCTACACATTTGTTTATTATTGAACAATCACATTGTAACAATATAATAGAAAATGGTTCCTAATGGGAGCCGACAAAAATATAAAGTATGAAATAATCAATTTCTAATTAATTTTGTATTAAAACGAGGAATTAGTGAGTTTATAGAATTCTATGATCTTTTGCACAGTGTCGTAGCTATTTTATACTAGATGTCGCCAGATATACTACTTTCTAGATTTTTATATTATTGTGGTTGGGATAAAATTTATAAAATGTAAAGTTTAACTAAAATCGTGAACTGTCATCAAAGAAAATAAATCAAGAAACAATCTATGAAAAAATATATAAAAATTATTACAAACTTATTTGAAAATCTTAAAGAATGGCAAAGCTCCTGGTGAAGACAAAATAACATCAGAAATGTTTAAAAATATAGGTTGAAGATCAAACTACTTTCTCTTGGAAATTTTGAATAAAGCCTGGAAGGAAGGACAAGTACCTGAGGATATTTAAAGTAAAAAGTGTATATAAAAGTGCCACGAACCTTATAATCAGGAAAAACATGGCATCGGAAAAATTTAAAACTAATGAAGGTGTAAGGCAAGGTGGTAGATTAAGTCTCTTATTATTTATAACATATATGGATGAAATTATTAAAGAAGTAGAAAGATTGTCGATTGTATATAGGATATAGAAATTTAGAAAAAGTATGTAGAATATATCTTCGCAGATAACATTGTCATAATAGTAGGAAACAACAAAAATTTACAGTATAATGTAGACGTATGGAATAAACAATTGGATAAATATGGAATGAAAATAAATAAAAATAAAACCAAAGTAATGGCAATAGCCAAGGAAAAACAAATCATGTATATAAACATAAATGAACTGGAAGTTGAACAGGTTAATTCATACCAGTATCTATGAATTATTTTGGAAGAAACTGGTAAACACGCCATAGAGATAAACAGCCGAATAGAAAAAGCTAACAAACTTTACTATGCCATGAATAAAAGCATTATTAGCAATAAAGAAATATCCAGACAAACCATAATGACTGTCTTCAAAACGATATATCGACCAATTCTTATGTATGTATGCGAAGCATGGGTCCTTACCAAACAAGAAAATAGCAAAGTCCAAACCATGGAAATTAAATACCTAAGAAGAGTAAAGGGGCTACTAGAAAAGATAAATTACGAGATCTGAACAAATTTTATTGAGAAAAGACAACTTGGATGGTGCGGATATTTGCAGAGAATGGATAACAAAACGCAAGTAAAACGGATATGAGAGACTAAACCAACGAAAAAGAGCAAAAGAGTCCTGGGCCCGAGCAGTTGGGAAGATTTTGTTGCAAATAGGGAAACGTGGAACGAAGCTAAAAAGCTTACCAAAAATAGGATGAGTTGGAAAAAATGTATGACCTAATGAAGTGAATTTACTCACCCCTATACTGCATGGGTAGACGGGGGTTCTGAATATATGTATGTATGTATATATATATATACAAACTTACCTGTTAATTCCACATCACTAGAAATATATCAGTACTTCTGTATTAAATAATTCTCACTTAAATCGCCAAATTTACATTTTTAATGTGATTCAATATTTACCTTTTGTGCATATTGACAGTTAATGTCAAATAAGCGATGTGTTTTATGAGTGATAAGTTTTCAAGGATTAGGTTACTTCGTGCTTAGATAGTATGATTGTTGACTGTTGTCAGAAACTACTAAAGCAAATACCTAAAAGATATGTTTCGTGATCAGCATCTTTTTGATTTTATTAAAAAATACCGAGAATGTGTATGTTTATGGAACATAAAAGTAATTTTTACAAAAGACTTGAGTCAAAGCAAAAGCATTATATCTCGGGGATGTTATGGCTGGTCAAGTAGTGACAACTTAACTTGTTTTTCAATTCACGCCATTATAAAAATCTTTGGGAGGACAGTTGTTGGCAACAACACAAAGATACGATTGTCAAAAGTAATCTTTCAAAAGACTCGATTTAAGGCAACAGTGTCTCAGGAGTAACATAATATAAGTATAATCTTTCTCAGGCCAGATTTCCATTTGTTGTATAGACGGCCATGTGGGATGCATTCACACTCCAAGAGCAACAACCAGAACAATACAAACATTGTCTATAGATCTTCACAACTTTTAAAATATGATTCAGCTTGGTACACTTTGAAACCAAAATTGAAAAAGTAAATCTCCTAAAATAAAACTGTAAGTACCTGCATTTACAGTTGTAAAATAAATACGTAGTTTCCCTCAAACGAAACTGTAATTCCTATAACGTAATCTGTAAATCTGGGCAATTCTTGCACAAAACGTAATAAACACTGCAGGATAAGTGGGGGGTAGATGCACCCACTCCCAAAAAGTTTTTCTCTAATATAAAGAAAGTTAGGAGAACAATTTTGTTAAAAAATAGTTGAAAAGTTTAAGGTGCAAAAAAATATTTTTGGTAATTTCCATGAAAATTTCAGAATGTGGCATGAGAAAGGTGAATTTATTTTCCAGTTACAAGCGTTGTACCATACTTTCCATTGGTTTGACACAAATTGAGCAGAGCATACTTCACGTCCATACTACGCGTGCAGGAATCTGCGGCCAGTCCGCGCGGTTTCTATTAGTCGCAGAGCTTTCGTGGGTCGTAAGTCAGGTTGTTGTCAACTAAAAGGATATCCAGAAACTTAGTAGTGCTGTACAAGCACAACCCTGTGTTGTACTGTGCCAAAAATCCAGCCCACATGCGAACAAAGCTGAAAGATGAATTATGGGGCAAAATAATTTAAATTCTTCATGCAGACTTCTCTCATGTAAATATTTATGTCGCCTACTTTTATTTACTTTTTTTTCAGTTAATCGATAGCTATATTTTCCTTTTCGGATTCGAAATACAAATCAAGGAGCGTAGTACCCATCTTTATAGCGCGATCTGTCTGCTTGGGCTGGGTTCAATAATAAGAGTGCTTTGTCGCAATCGTGGGCGTGGGTAATCGTGGAGTGTGTGCTGGGTTCAACTTGCGCTGTGTAACAGTCAGTGCTGTTTCGTCTACTAATTTTTCAGTAGATCTGCTGCTTTTTACCCTTCCCTTCACTGAAATGCTGATGAAATCGTTCAATCTACTGAATTTTCTCTACATTTTAAATCAGTTAGCTAACTAGTCAAAAGTATCGGCAACCTCAGCGCCACAGTCCTTGCTTATTTTAAATCAGTACCTTAAACTAAGATACATTATAAATGGTCATGCAATTGCGAACTATGTAAATCGAGAATAAATATTTCCTTTATATCTTACTAAACGCATGCAAACATTGTCTTCTTTAGCACATTCTTATTTTTCTAATTCGAATGAATCGTCTGATTCACCACCGTTTTATTGTACCAAATAGAAAGTAAGACTGTTTGGTAAACAATCAATGCGAAATCTGTACCCGAATATAGTTTTTGTAATATTTATCGTTGCGCATATAAGTAAGAAAAATGTGTTTATTATTAATTAGACTATGTTTTGCCTTTTTTTAATTCTCTAAACCCTGAAATGCAGGCTGAATCACCAAAACTCAATATTTTGTATAATAGTATATGCAATATTTTGCGAACAATTTTCGATTGCTTCCTTAAACGCGAATATATATCATCTACACTAATAGAAAATATCCCATTAAAAACCCCCATAATTATGTAGCACTGGAGCACTCTGGAAACAATTATAATAGTATATTTGCAAGAAAGTTATACGAGTGCTGAACAAATAACATTTTTCAAACTCCGTTGTTTGGATTTTGATGTAGAAAGTTGTTCGCAAATCATTGGAACGTTTTTCATAAAAAAACAATGTTTAAAAAACTTTATTTTATTAGTATTGAATCTAATAAACTTACCGTATTTCCATCACTATCTAATTTTGTTCAAAATTTACTGTTTGCCACATTCGTCAGTAAATGTAGAAAGATTTGTTTTGTCTATTAATTTAATAAATAGTAAGCAAAGAAACAAATTATGTACGGAAACAACAGGTGGCCAAGTGTTATTAAAAAATATTTAAACAAATATTGCCAATGTTAAATGTTTCTACGTCTCATTCTCATGACGATTTTCTGCGTAAGTGATGTGTTTTATAGTATTATAACTTACCGTGTTATACAGAGTGCAACGATATTTTTTTAGCTTTAGCGCAAAGATTTATATTTTATACTTACCTTATTACAATATTAGTATTGTTATTTAACTCGAGGCATCTCAAATTATTCGCTTACTTTTCAATTACTTACGTTTAGTTACTACCAAACCTACATACAAGAGTGTGAAAATAATGGAAAAAAATTCATATGTTCTTATCCGTTTTCTGGTCGTTTTCAAGTTATAGCGTAGTTACAAATAAACTAAATTCAAATTAGACGGGTTACTAAATTTATTTAAATGATTTAAGCTTAATTTTGAAATGTTGAAGAAATAAAGGTTGTTCAAAATAAAATTTGTCAAAATTAATGGTAAAAGTTATTATTTTCAAGAAGAATCTTTAACATTTATTTACCATAAGTTTTTGTATTAACATCTCTTCCATAACAAAATAATCAATATGATTTTGTTTAACTAGGATTTATGTAAAATAAACACACAGTTGTAATAAAATATTTATTAAAAACAATTAAATAAGATTGTTTTCGTTTATTATTTAATACCCAAAAAAAAGTAATAAAGACAAAAATATATCGTTGGCACTGTTTGGGAATATCTCCGTTTCACTCACACACTCCGGAGATAATTACAACAATTAAGGAGCGAAGAAAAAACAAATGAAACATAAAAAACAAATAAAAACAATTGAAACGGTACCTCGTAACAAAGTCTTTGAGAAAAGAATCCACAGACAGCAAAAGAAACGATCGACGCGTCACAAATAAATTAACGTTTGGAACGTCAACTCTTTTATTTCACGCATAATACTTATTTTTGTTTTGTTTAATATCATAATAATAGTAATAGTCATCATCTTCTCCTTCAGATATATCAGATCACAATATAGAATATGTCACCGAATACTGAGCAGTTTTCGACCAAATATCGTCACTTTTTGTCTTCGAGTTTGCCCTTATCTAGCGATGAAGTCACCAACATTTGTTGTCCCTGCACGTTTTGATTCGGATATATTTTGTCCAGACACTTTAACGACTCACTAAGAAAGTTTTGGATGGCCGTCAACGCCGCCACTATCGCGGGACTGCCGAACCCGTGACTAATAAGTGAAAAGTGCGTTAGATGTCTCTGAATGGAGGGATCAAGGAGGATTTGAGGTCTGGTATTACACAAAGGCGATCTATCCTGATTGAGGAGATCCATTAGTTCTTTTGTTATTTGCTTAGTTGCTTGAAGCAGTTCTTTACGTCTCAACGATTCGCCGTGTTGCCGCAATAGATATTCCGCTACTTGTCTAGCTGGAAATTCAGTTTCACACACGTATCCAAAGTCTCTCGCTAAATGTATAGCTTCTCCTTCGACCAAAGACGTCAAAAGGGTGACGTTGGCTGCCTTTCTTCGACCTGCCGGCAAATTCAAACCAATCTTTTCTAATTTTTCCCTGAGGATTCGCCCACCATTTTTGCTCTTGGCTCGTCTTAACACGCCACCCAGCAGAGATGCATTTAAACACTCCGGCGGTGATAAACGCCTTTGAACTTCGCCGACTGTCACTTTGTACTTTGAGGTGGAGGAAAGTAACGATAATCGTCCCGGCACTGAACAAAATACGTCACTTGGAGATACTACTGCGCTACCTCCATGGTCCTTACCACTCTTCATGCCTGTAACAACAATTGTAAGAAGAAGAATTATTTTCGGGAAATAATACCTATTATGACGGAATAATATTTGCGCAAGCTACAATAGTAGTGTAGGTAAAGTGGGCACAATTGATAAGAAATAATTTGTCATTAAGAATATAAGGTAAATATGATGCATATCATTGTTTTGAAAATATAGACATCACCAAACCGTGAATGGTGTTTTCAACAATTTGGCAAGATTTGGTATCAATTGTAACTCGTCAATATATCATGAAAGAAATTAATTTTCAAGAACAAAATGAAACAAGAACCTTGTTAATCAATACTGTATTTGTAAAAGTTGGTAGTAGAATGGGTAATTCGGTTTACTGACAAGACTCCATATTTGTTGTGATTTGCACAAATTAAAGATTATTTATATTCCGATTAAGGTATTTATTGCAATTATTTTTTGTTTCCTTTTGGGATTCTTGCATGTAACCTGCTTAAATATTAAAATTGGGTAGCTTTTGCACATGCTATGGCGAATTTGGGAAATTTCTAGTGTTATGTAATAATTAGGTTTACATTTTACGCTTGGAAAATCGGATTGTGTAAGTAGAGTAAAAAATTTAATAGTAATAATTTAAAACGTAAAACCCTGGGCGCCATTGGCCAAAATAAAACATAGGTGGTTAAACTACTGTCACCTCTGGCCACAAGAATGTTTAAAGCAAGCAAGTTACAAGGAAAAGAAAGACCTCAGATACCCTGACAAAAGTTTTACAAGTTAATTTCTCTTGATGCAAGGTAAAAAAATGAAAAAAAAACTAAATGTTGATACACTACAAAGTGCATACGAGAACTATAACGATGGTTAATCGAGTGAGAATTTGCAACAATTAAAAAATAAAAAAGCTAATGATCAAAACAACATTTTCAGCGTTTTGACAGCTTATTCAAAGTTAATGCTTAAGGGACATTATGACATTTTGTCTTTAAGTCAACTAGATTTCAATACGGAAGGTATTTGTGGTCTCTGTGACAATTAAAGGCAACAATTTGGAAACAAATACAGAGCAATACGTTAGGAGTGTACGCTGCTCCGTACATGTATCATATTATTAGATTTTTCAAATTGCTGCTACTAAATAATGTTTTTTTTTTTTTGGCATCCATAAAATCATCAACTTTCAGTATAAGTAGCAGTTAGAAATATTCATATGATATCCATATAATATCGATTTAGGTATCTAGATCGAGAAATCAAAAACGTACAAGTTATGTTTATTTATTTAAAATTGTGTAATGCAGAAGAATTCGGTTAAATAAAAAACACAAATACAAGCTTAGGTAAGATAGATAAAGCAAAACAATTGTATAGCATAAAATAATTGATGCAGAAATTGGGCAAGGTTTTTAATCATACCAAGTTTTACGAAAATCAGAAAAAGATGTATTACAAGCCTTTCATTATTAGTTTTGCAAATTAATATAAACAACTGAAATAATGGATTATTTTAGAAAAAGCGTATACCGTTAGATGTGACTACGGCATGAAATGAATCATTTCTCCTGTACGTACATAACCCGGGAACAATAGGAAACAAATTAATGATTTTTTTGCAATCTTTATTATGTGTTAGAATAAATACAATCACAACCAAATTATCAAATGCACTAAAAAATTCTATTTATCATAACATACACGCACATATTTTTAAAACGATAGCTTGCTAATATATAACTTGTCCTATTGCCCAATAAGGCCGTTGAACTCCCTAGTAGATTGGAAAGCGCTTAATAATAATGCGTTTCTTTACACAGGCCGAGCGTTAGTACATAACAATAACAAATAGTAGTGCCAAAAACTTGAATATGCGCGAATTTAATAGAATAGAGGACAAGATAAATAACGAGGAAGAAAAAGCGGAATTTTAATTTGCATTTCTCGTAATTGTTTCACATGCTTCGTCAACGAGTGAGATAAATTGCCAAATTATTTAGCTCTCGAAAATTGGCAACGCACAATCTCACAGCTACTAGAAAAAGAAAATCACAAAGATAAAAAAATAAATGTAATAAGTAAGTCTAGCAAATGATGGACGTAATTGGGAATGGGAAAAGGATCCCGCTTACTTATTGATACTCTACGAACTCGTTTTAATACTTCCATCATTATATTTTTATGCAAAGTATTATTATATTTTTCTTCTGTTCTTATAAAAAAACCTGATTTACGTCTAACAATAATGTAATAAAATATTTTACCTATTTTTTTGCATGAGTAGATACAGACTATAATGTGCATGACTATATAGAATGGAGTTGCTATGACTATGCACAAAATATGCGTCACAGATCGATTAAAACGATTGGAAAACGAAAACATAAAAATACCCACTGTGGGGTTATTAGTATTGTTATATCGGGTATTGAGTTATTTTTTTGCTTGTATTAAGGCGTGCCAACATCTGTCGTATTGAACTATCAAAAAGCCATTTGCTCTAACTACATTTGTTGCGCATATATATAGGGCAAAATAACTGCATCCAAGTGTAATAGAGACATCGTACAAAGCGAGGTAATGTTTTTCATTTTTTGTATTGATATTGTTTTTTTTTTCAATAACTTTATGATATCAAAGAAAGGATGTCGATTACTATTGTTGATATCTTTATTTCTTCCTAATGCATAACGAAATTTAATAATTTATGTAATTTAGTACCACAGAAATTTTAGTTACATGTAATATTAGGATGATAAATCATTCAAAGCTCCAATAATGTACCTGTTTTTAATTGCTTCAGGAGCATACATAAAAAGTATGATAATTAGCAATTTCATGGTTTTATATATTCTTCATCCAACATGATAACTGCAACATACATAATTTTCTCTAAAATGTTGCAGATGAATTAATGACTAGTTCCGTTGACATAATAAGATTACAAGATTTAATTTTGTTTGAAGGCATAAAAGAAGTATCCTCGCATGTATGAAGTAAATGTTTTATTTCATGTCTGGAAAAAAAAACTTTGCAAACAATACTTCAGGGATTTTCTAAAACAAAAAGGTTAATTGGGAAGAGTATACAATTTGTTTCAAAATAAGTCGGCACTGTTGTAATTTTCCTTGTAAAAAAGTAAAAAAAAATTATGAATGTCGTATTTTGAAGATATCGGTTTCGAGGATGTTATTGTCGAGGTCTGCAATACCTACTACCTACTATCGGCCCAAAATTACAAAAAATCAGCATTTTACGAAAATATTTGACATTTGCTTATATATGTACGCATATAGCGTGTCAACCTAGGTTGTGGACAGAACATAGTTCCCTTCCTGGGCAACTTAGAGAAAAGATTTTGTAACCCAGAGTAGGAGTACTATTTAAACTATATATTGCTTGAATGATTTTATTGGAATCAGTGAAATGCAGCGAAAATGTTTGAGAGATTGCTTCTGCTTAAAGTGCTTTAACAATGGTAACACTGAACAAAGTAATCACTGAAAATGACAAGACGTAAGTTACGACTAAGGCGAGAGAATCAGAGAAAATTGAGCTACATAACGAGAAAATCTCGAATATGAACAGTATTACATACCTGGGCTTGGCGATGGACGAAAGAGAAAATATAGAAAGGGAAATATGTAAATAGGACAAAATAAACAATAAATTTGTACTTTATGACGCCTTTTTTTTTAAGTATTACTAATTAGAAGGTAAGAATAAATGAGGAGCTGATTTTCTAAATACGTTTTATCAATTTTTGTCATTTTCAGAAATGGAAAGAATTATTACACTTTTTAAGATAAATTTATCGAGAAAGTAATTTTGGTTAAAATTGTAATTCACATAATTATCGTGTCTATATGCCAAATATCTATTTTTGATATGTTTTCAAATAAACTAAAAAATGTGCTCTCGGTTTGGGACAAGATGCCTGCTAAGTAAACTTTGTGATAGCGGTGCCAAAATAACAAGATTAGAAACAAAAGCAATGCTTTATTTTATGGAAAATCCTTACGTTTATGATTCACTTCTACGCCGTTTTAAAGTGACATTATTTTTCTTTTCCTGCTGCCACAGTCAACGTCGTTAACCACATGATCCCCTTTCAATTATTTTCATTATTGTAATTCATAATGATAGCAAGGACTGTGGCGTAGTATGGTAAACAACACATAAGTATCGGCACCCTCCGCACCACACAAGTTTAATTTATTATATAGTAATATAATAATTAGTCCGGGACGGCCGTTTCGAGGACACGAATGGTCGGTGACCGAATGGTCACCGGTCACGGTCACTCGGTCACCGGTTAATGATGAGGACCATTCGTGTTCTCGAAACGGCCGTCCCGGACTAATTATTATATTACTATATAATAAATTAAACTTGTGTGGTGCGGAGGGTGCCGATACTTATGTGTTGTTTACCATTGTAATTCATTTTCAAAAAACTTAATAACAACGACAACACAACAGGCACGATGAACCAAATATTGCAGTTTCTCTTCATTCATTGAATAAAACGGTCTTAGTTTGTCTTTCGACATTGGATGTACGACACATAGAATGTCAATGAGTTTTCGTGATTTATTTCACACGGCACAAAATATATATTGAATGCATTTTACTACATAAGATTATAGATTTTCATTCATAGATTATCGGGCTAGCTTTGTTTCAACATTTTTCATTTTGGACAAAATGCATTTAGAAAGACTGCTTCTCAAATGATACGCAGGGCATGGAGCTTAATTTAGCAGTTAGCCGCCTCTCCAACAAAATATTTTTTTGTTTATTTTTGCGAAATCTATTGTAGTATAGGAGATACTTCAAAATATTTTTCAATTTATAGGGAATACACCGATATGACACGATCATGAAATATTCAGATATTTTATTTCAGATAACTAATTATATTTGTTCAGTTAGAGGCTGTACATAAAATATGTTTGCGACATCTTCCAATAATGGAAGATTGTACATACGACATTACATTAATTTCATACTTGTGAGGATATTTTTCAGTTTTAGTACATTTTGTTAAAATTCTTAGGTACTTACTTTTCAGCAAAGGCAAGTCTGCGATAAAGCCGGCATTGTCATCAATACCTCCTTGTGCTTCTTCTACTGCCTGTCCTAGTGCTTGGTGTAACGATAACGGATCGTCGTGGGTTCTTTGGGGTGCAGTAACACCATAGTCCGGTCTGCCACCGGTACCACCGCTGTACGGAAAGCTGGCACCATGACTTAATTGACCCTGAAAGCAATTATTTTTATTTATAGAAAACTACACCAAATTTGGCGCATCGATTTTGAAAATTGTTTATGCATGTCATATATTGTTTTACGGTTGAAGAAGTTCGTTCTCCTTCAGCCAATATCTCTGGAATACTCTTTTTTTAATTATTATAATTAAACGCTTTTTGATTAGTGAAACAGATAAGTAAGCTAGAGGAATACTGATTCATTTTAGCAGGGTTCTGATTTGCAACTGTAAATAATTTAAACTTGCAAGTAAAATTGCAACCTAACTTGGTTATTACTATATTATATAAGTCTGTTATTGAAATAATAGATCCGTTAATGAATCTTCAGAAAACTAAAAAAGACCCATATTACACAATCTACAGTAAAATATCAAACTACTAATGCTTTTTTCAATTTTCTTAATATCAAACTTAAAAAGTTTACACTTTGGGGAATGGATACACTTGTAGAATTAATTTTAATGAAGATAATTATTGGCTAAAATAATAATTAATATAAAAAACTACAATTTGAAATGACATGGAAAATAGAAAGTAATGAGCAGCGCAAATTTGAACTTCTGATAACAACGTTTAGCATTTGATACAAACAAAAGCGTTTTGTTTGTGGCATCCAATAATATTATACAACAATATTGTGTAAACTTCTACATATTAGGCGCATACACGGTACATTATCTATCTGGTAACCGATGCGTCCAAACTATGGCCAAATATTATTTATTTGCTATTAAAAATTTTGCTACAAGGGATGCGGTTCAAGACGATGCGGGCGCTGGAGATATCGAGGGATCCAGATTGCTTACATTCTCGAGCAAGTATTCACCCCCCGCTGCAGCAACTATGTCAAGACATCAGAAATATGTCAGGAGCGCGGCTTTTAATCTTATCGTAAGGATGCAGTTATGACATTGTGTAGAACGGACAGTAAGTTTGTCGTCTTCGTCGACGAAAGCGCTATCTTCGCCCCTTGTTATCCAAATTATGCGTGATATGCAACATACATAGGCCGAGTGTAATAGATAAGAATAAGTCAATGAATTAAGACTGATTCAAGATCGCACTTCCATACACTTCTTTTTTTCAATGAAGCAGGTAGTAGTAATGGAACTTTAAATCGACACAATATTTTAATGAAATGTAACAAACAATAATTGAAAACAAGGCAAAAATAACTAAACAATAAAAAAAGAATTCCTTCAAGATGTGGTACCAAATTATATAGTGGTAATAAAATGAAAACGCACAACAAAGTCTAATAGAAGGAAGTTTGCAGTTAGGGACTTAGGCAAGAAGTCCAGCTCTAGGCAAGAACCAGACATTGGGACTAATTTAGCACCATAAAGAGCAATGCATTGTATACGCGGACGACAAAGTACTGCTAACAAGATCAAAGAAAGAGGTATTTTGAGCGTTTACAGAAAATGCCAATCTGTTTGGATTACAAATCAATTAAAACAAAACAAAGCACATGGAAATGTGTGCGGAAATTGTGGAAGGTAATACATACACGACGTTGAGTGCAGGTGGAAAAAATATAAGTATGAAAGAGTTTTAGTCGGCCGATCCATTAGTCGAACATAGAACCGTAACAACTACACACATTAATTAGTATTGAAGGCAAAAAATATATCCAGAACAGCCAAAAGATGCATGAACCAAATAATTATGCGTCCTCTAGTTCCCTAAGCAAGTGGAATGTGGACAACAACCAAATCTATTGAATATTTGGAAAAGGCTTTAAGGAAAATATTTTGCGGTATAAGAAATCGAGATAGAGTGTGGAGGAGACGAGCAAACATGGAAATTAAAACAATATGGGAAACCGACAGTAACCCAAAAATTATCAGAATGAAGAGAAGGAAGGAAGAAAAGAAGAGGAAGCCCACAGAAGAGATGGTATCAACAAATAAAAGAAGAAATCGGAGTTAATGATTGGAGAAAGTGTGCAAAGAACCGAAATAAGTGGAGAGAAGTAGTTAAGAAAATAGAAGCTATGAGCTTTTAGGGCCTGCAGTGTTGAACTATGTATGCATGTAATGTAAAAAAAAACGGATGGTCTCCAGAATAGATCTTTGAGCAGAAAAATGGAAAATATCATACTAAGGATACTAAAGATACTTGCGTGTGAACCATATAACAAAATATCATCCCAATACAATGTTTTTAATGCTATACAGTGAATGTGAAATTGAAGGAATATTCTCGAACCTCCATAGCAAACATTCGCCTGGTCTAGATGCAATATCAATAAATTTGTTGCAAGAATTTCGAGACTACCTGGTGAAACCAATAACCTTTCTTATTAATGACGTTTTTGAATCTGGAATATTTTCTAATGCACCGTATTACACCAATTTTCAAGAAAGAAGATAGGTATTCACTAAACAACTAGAAGTCTCCGTTAAGCATTTCTAGATTATATGAATATGCTTTTCTGCACCGACTTCAATCTTACTCGGGCAGATATAAGATTATGTTTTAACAAAGCATGGATTTATCAGAAGTAAGTCGACTCGATCTGCTATAGCCAAGTCGAACATAAGGCTGCGCCGATAGCCATATTCGGTGACCTAAGTAAGGCTTTCGATTGCTTTAGCATGCACTTCTTGTTAGTTAATCTTCAAACTTATGGAATTAAAAGAATCGCATTGGATTGAATAGTATTCCATCTAACAGAAAAATGCCTGCAAGTTTTTCGTTCTATCAATAAATATTGGTGTGCTCCAAGGCTCGATCCTAGATCCAATTCTGTTCAATCTTATGCAGAACGACATCATAGAGCTTCTCTCAGATTATTTCATTATCAGTTATGTAGATTACACTAGGGCTGTTGCAGAAACAAGGGACTAGAAAACAAGGTAAGTGCATTTATGCATAATATACTGTAATGTTTTTAACAAAGGAAAATTATAAGAAAAGTTGATTTTTCGAAATTCATTATATCGGATTCTAGGATCTGTGGATTTGGAAGTGTTCCTAGACACTGCATACATTCGATCCAAGTGTTCGCAGTATTTCGGAGTTTAAGGCTTTACTTTCTGGTATCAAAAAAAGTGGATAACACTTTCGTAATTCCACTAAACACACAGCATCACCTTAGTTTTAATGGTTTTGTGCATGACCACAAGTTCACAAGTAGATTGGTCACGGGTTAACCACAGATTTGATTTGTTTGTATTACGAACGTACTTTTCGCCACACGTTCGTTGATAGAAATGGAGACCCTGTGAATTGGCAAAAGAAGTTTATTACAGATTTGGACTGGACGCTGTTCCTGTTCTGCAGACAATTCATGAAGTACTTATCTGCATCATCCATTTACCTTTCCCGGTTTTTGAAATCAGCGATCTACTGTCCACCGCGAAGGGCTAAGCTTCTGTGATATTTTCGTATACTGGAAACCGGAGTGGCCGGAGAGTTCTTTGGTGAAGAACTTCTTGGTCAACGATGGATGGTCTTCCAGAACGTCACAACGTTCCCTTCGAAGATCTCTTTGACCATGAATTTTTTCCTGATCTTTTATATCACTTCTGTGCTGTCCGATTTGAGGTGATATCTCGACTTTCAACTTCACAAGCGGCATCAATAGTGCTTCTGCCTAATTTCCAGTAATGACGCATCATTCCAAAATTCTATTTGTATTGGACACGGAGAATGCAGATTATATCAATAAAATCTGAAGATAACATAGCTACACGAATTTACAACGATATTTAATATATCATTAATAATGACAACCATTTCACTTTTATTTTTGACAGATTTGTAAAAGCGAAAAGCCTTTTGCTCCACCCTATTATTGACATATAAAAAGCAAATAATTTAAGAAATAACCAATGCTACTTATAGTTAGAATAAAAAACCTCCAAGCATTAATCACGATAAAATTCTTCTTTAATGGAACTACACTTGGAATTCGTTTTGCAATAAGAGATACCGTATGTTAGCCTTTTGTTTCTGAACGTGATTGTATTGCGATAGATTTTTGAGAAAATAATGCGCTCAATAGAGTGCCTTGTTTATTGTTTCCTGTATAGGAGATGCTGAAATAGAATGTTGATGCGAGGATAATTGAAATTCGCTTTAAGAACGTCTTGAAATGGTTGGCGTATTCTCTTTGCATATGCTGCCGTGGGTGTTCAGTAAATTAAATCCATGTTTACAACACTATGTTATATGTAATATGGTTTTTATATGGCAGGAAATATTTTCTAATACACATAAATCAATGTGCGGTTGGCATGCAGAGTAAAACTAAATTTGGACGTAGGATGAAAGGTTGTGCTATGCTTTGAATGTTAGAAACTTCCTTGTTTTTATTTTTGCTATTCGTGTGGTAGTAATTACAGTAAAAATTAGCTTAAATAGATTTGATAAAAAATACAAGAAGATGAGAGATATACTTGGCAATGTAAAACTCAACCCTATCGCGCCTTACATTTAACTGTAAAAAAGTTTGGATCAAAACTCGATGAAGTAGATTTTTAAATCGTTGTTCTTTAAAAAAGTTGTTATACTCGGTCCTTTCTTTCAATATGGCCGATGTATTAGGTAACTTAGTGCTTTCTGTTGAAGATCTTCTGGTTCTCGTAATCATCTTGACCCATATTCAGCGACTATGTCAATGGTTAACTCTCAATCCAGACACGAATTCTATCGAACATATTTGGAATATCTTATTAAATAATATAAGGAAATTTTCATTTTCATAGTGGGTACATTCGGCGTTAAATACTGTGCAGCAAAACTCATATAAGTTTATTATGGAACGAAGCAATCAGTTACGATTACGAAAAAACAACTGGGAACATTCTTTTAGACGCAACAATATTCCAAATGAGCATGCAATTGTTTATTTGGCGGATAAACTCACAGTGAGCGATCGAGCTTACTTTTATTCAAATGGCTTTGTAGGTCGACACCATGCATCCAGAAAAATATGTAGTGAACACTGCGGGCCGAAGATATTATTGGCCTATATTGTTTTGAGGACGAAGATGGCAACGTTGTTATTGTCAATGATGTACGCTATCGGAACATGATGAACGACTTTCTTTTAATGGAACGATTTGAATATGATGCAGCTTCAACAGGAGGGAGTCACATGTTAATCAAAGTTTCCTGTCTACATATAAAATTGATTTTACTATAAATCAAATTTCCTGATTGCGCTAGCTTTCAAAAGGTAACATCCATTGGCCACCGAGGACAGGAGGCGATTTGACAAAATCTCTCTCTGGGGCCATTTGTCGGAAAGAGCTTATGTCAACAAACCTGCTACGATTCCAGAGTTAAGAGAAAACATCCGACTGAGCGGTTGCTGGTAGTATGCGAAAGCGCCGCGGAAAACTTCTTCAAAGGAGTGACAACATGTCAGCGAAGTCGTGGAGGACATTTGGTCAATATCATACGAGGGTAGCGTTTAATGGTCTAAAACGACAATAAAGCCTCGAATTGATTCGTTTTTTTCGTTTGATTTTTGGTAAGCACTCTTCGAAAAGACTGGTTTGAAGAATTTCGTCGTCTTCATGCTTCTGTCAGTAACGAAATTCGTAAAGGTCGACCAAAATCGGTTGTTGTTGTAAAAAACATAGATGCTGTGTATAACACGATTGAAGGGTATTGGCATGTGACTTATTGCAAGATAGGCATACTGAGACATATCCAAGACTGCAGTATAGACTTTCCATGAACATGAAAAGAATCTGTTCCTGATGGATTCTGCGTAATTTGATCCAATCGCAGAAAAAAAGGTTCGTGTCGATTGGTCAGGAATTGCTTAAAAAATTCGACAGAGGAATTTCAAACTTCGTATACAACATCGTAACAGGTGACGAAGCTTGGATGTAATCGTACAAGCTGTAAACTAATCAACAATTTATTTGGTTGTTCCCAGATGAATCGAACAAATGTTGTTTTGGACATACCACCTTCAGAGTGGAAACAATGTTTCAAAACATAAATCCTAATGGCGAATATTTTGAAAATAATAAAACGATTTGTAGCAAGAAATTATGAACTTATCTATTTTAAATTGACAAATAAAATGTCACTTTTTTCAAGTATTTTATTCAGCAAATACATCCAGAAGATAATATACTCTATCATTATTACATTGTTAATTTTGTTTTACTTTCCTGTTTTTCGCGTTCTTTTTTATTCTAATAAATCGAAAATAAAATGCTTCCTCTAGAAATATGAAAAAAATAACGTTCGATTTCAAAATCTTCAAAAGTTTCCCTCTTAGGTGACCTATATACATTTCAATTGAACCAGCCACCTTAAGTAACTCTTTACTTGCTGTGATTTATATAAAATTTCGAAACCTGTCAATTTTCATATCAAGGGTGACAACTTTTAATGACAGGCTTAACGATTTACACACCGCCCCTATTATACCGCCTCCTTAACATTTGAATAGGGAAGATGGGTCTTGTGACTACTAATTCTAAAGGTGTTTTAAGTCTCTTTACGGCAACATGTATCAAAAAGTCATTCTTTTTAATCAGTAAGCAAAAAGTGCATTTTACTTTGGATTTTACTTTATCAAATCTTCAAAATGATGACCATTAACCTCCATACAATAGTATAATCTTGCTTCAAATGCTCTCCTGACATTTCGCAACATTTCTGGAGTTATTCGTTGTTATTTTTCGACAAGTTTAGCCAGATAAAAAAATCAAGTGGTGTAAGATCTGGCGATCTGACAAGCCATTTTATACGGCCCCTTCGACCAATCCAACGATCACGAAAGTGGTGAGCCAGAAATTGTTGTACTCCGGCAGCGTAATGTGGAGGCGCTTCATCTTGCTGAAATATTATCTCATTCTCCAACAAATCTGGATCTTACTCCAATTTTTCTGTAATCAAAGGATTGATTGTCCAGCATTTTCAAATATATTTGACCATTTAAAGTCCCGTCAATGGGCCCTTTTCCCCGTCTTTTCCCGCGTCAAATGGGGATGGGTGCCACTCCAATATATGCAGTTGTGACGATTTACTTCACCATTAATTGAAAAAGATCATTGGTCCGAAAAACTGATATTACCATATACAACAAAGTTCGATTATTGTTGAGGCGCTCGGCCATTAATTCACAAAATTCAAAAAAAAAAACTTGTTAAATATTCTACAAACTGATGAACGGCTTACTCTTGATGATTGAGATACCTGTCGTATCGACGTCACATTTTCAAGCACTGTGACCTGACTTAAGACTTCGACATTGATTTTTCATTATTGACAACCCGATGAAAATGTTGTTTTTTTGGTATGTAGAGAGCCCGTTTTCGTAAATTTTTGGATTAATTCCAGTACGTACGTGTGTCGCACACTTTGGCCTTCATGATTTTCGTTGAATAAGCGAGCTTGCACACCTCCCACTCTCACAATACAAAGTCACTAATTCCACATGCTCTTGGATAGAACAGACCATATTAGTTAGTTGTGAATTCACGATTAAACTAAAAGTAAACTTCACTAAAGAATATTCCACTAAACAATGCAAACGTAAACTAATACCGTACTAAATAAGGTTCTAAAGCTAAAAACAGAAGCAAAAAATGTGGAGACAAATGGATAAGTGAATGTGACAAAAATAAGCCTGGTTACCATAAAAAAATTGAAAAATGCCAGAAGAGCATTTGAAGTCATTTCAACCTGACCGTGTTTTGTTACACAGGTTGCAAATGCACTTTTTGCTTAAAAAAAAAACTTTTTGATACATGTTGCCGTAAAGAGAATTAAAAGACCTTCAGAATGACTGGTCACACGACTCTTCTTCTCTATTCAAATTTTAAGGGTGGGGGCTGCTGCGCCCCCAGGAATGATTTTAAATTGTCAGGCCCGTCATTAAAAGTTGTCACCCTTGATATGAAAATTGACAGGTTTCGGAATTTTATATAAAGAGTTACTTGAGGTGGCTCGGTTCAATTGAAATGCCCTATATACTTGTTTGATAAATGTTTGTGAATAGAGAGAAACAAAATGTAAGTCTTTTTTTGTTTAATTTTTAAATACAATAAGAAGATTACCTAAAAGTAAAAATGTTCAGAAAAAAATACTTACGACATGTCCATGATTAGGATCACTATCTCTTGGTCGTAAACCTAATTGGCCGTAGTGGTGTAAACCAGAAAGACCACCGTATGGATCGTTGAGGTACTCCAGATGCTGTTGCGGCGGTGGGCTGGGCGGATGATGGAACGGGGGTGGGAAATAGGGCGGTTGAAAATCTGGTTGGGGCAGCTGGTGCTGCATGGCGGAACTGTGGTGGAGGCTCCCGGAGCTACGGTGGTGCGCTCCGGAGCCGCCAGCGCCGTAACCCGGAGAACTTCCGCTCAGAGCCAAAGTTCCGTGGCCGCTCGCCGTCAGGCGTTCCTGAAAAGATACGAACGAATGTCAAGAGTGATGTCAAGAGAATAATCTACTGCCATTAATTGTAAGTTGTTCATTATCTCGAATCGGTTGGAATTACTGTGATTAATTTGGCTAGTTTAAAACGCTTACACGCAATTAATGAGAACGCATTAATTTTAAGTATTTGATGAGGTGATTTAGTAAACTCTGTTCATCAAATCGGGACCAGTATTTTCGTTACGGTTTAGCGACCTCGCGGGTAATAAATGTTGCGGCATACAGGAAACATCTTAAGAATAGTGCGGACCCATCAAAATAATTTATTAAATTGAGTAAAAACAACATAAACCGATGCATAAGAGATAAAGATTATATGAAACACGCTTAAAGAATGAAAGAACCGCAAGAGGGAATTTTGCTTTTATGTTACCTAACAATATAAATTTAGGTAGTTCATATAGATATGAATAGTTATGTTGCAACATACCACTAACTGAAGAGATTTAGAAGGTGTTTATACAGCTGCATTTGATAAAACAGTAATGGTTCAAAATAATTATCAGAAATAAAGATAGTGAATTTGTTCAAGAGTTTGCAGTGATTAAAACCACACAGAAAATTCCACTACTTCCTGTAAATTAACAAAGAATAGAATTCTGGGACCTGTCTTTTAATCCCTATAGTAATTTAATACTATTGTGAGCTAGTAAGAGATAAATCTATAACTGTAGAGGAGGCTCCTTAAACAACAAACTTAGAGCTACCGCCTAATAACACCTTTAATGGTTTGTGGTCTGATAAAATTACAAATTTTCGACCAGCTAAGTATTGATATAGTTTATATACTGCCCAGTATATACTTAAAGCTTCTTTCATTACCATAGAATAATTTCTTTCTGCCTTTGAAATAAACCAAATTGGTTTCTCATCGTCATTTTCCATTACATGCGAGAGAACTGCATCAATTCCGTACGCACTAGTATCACATTTTAAACATAACAGTTTATTGGATTCAAAATGAACTAGATTTCTATCAGATATTATTTTGTTCTTCGCTTGCTGAAAGCTATTTCACGTTCTTTGAATCAGTGAAATTTTGTGTTTTGTTTAAAGCAACTTTAATGCCTGCGAAACATTTGGAATGAATTTAGAATAGTAAGTTAACATCCCAATAAAAGATTTTAATTCCGAGATATTTTTAGGTTCTGGAAATTGCGCAACCGCTATAATATTGTTTTCATCGTTTTGCAATTCATTCTATGAGATATTATGCCCTAAATAAGAAATACTACCAGCAAAAACAATTTTTTTTAAGGTTTGATCGAAATCGCGGGTCGTAACCTTTTCAAAATTTCTGCTAAATTTTTTAAGTGCTTGGCTTCGTCTTTTCCGAAGGCCTGTAGTATTTTTTCTATAGTCTATTGGAAGACCGCTCAAGTAGGTTTCGTCCGATAAGGCAACTTTTTTTATTTTAAATGCTAACAATTTATTGGTGTCAACGTCTAATTAGCTGGTTATACGTATTGAAAGAAACGTAATTTAGTGAATTTGTTTCCTCCTGCAGTGCTATGAAAATTTCATCAATACGCGGAATAAGATAATTTACGTACCTCAAATATTTATTATCTGTGATCTTACGCTTTAATGTCTTTTCCGTTTGGTTTCGTAACTGGTACAAGTGGTGTTGTCCATAATGCATTTGGAACTTTTACTATGACTCCAGTTTGCATCTTATCTTTTCCCGAAACGCGAAAGGTATAGGAGGAGTTTCACAACAATGCTTTAACATCATTTTGCAACTCTAGCATAATTTTACGAACTTTCATACTGATTTAAAAGTGTTGTTAGTCGTTCTACTCGGAACTTAACGAAACCTCATATATGAATATACCCGGAATCTTTAAATGGAATTTTAAAAAGAGAAAATATATCTCTTACCCAATAAAACTTTAGTAAGTTTGTTTAGTCGTATCTTGTATTTGTATATTAACCCTAATCTGTCCCACAGGATTGACTATTTTTCTTGAATAAGTTTTTAATTCAACAGCAATTTACATTATGAAAGTGGTATACATGACAACCCTGCACTTGTATCTGTTTCCATTTCAATTGATAAGAACATTAATACAAAAAGGCTTACATGGGTCGCTACATTCTAAATTAAACAAATGAACCTCAGAATCGTTGCTTGTTTTTTCCACATAATTACTTGATCCTTAAGATTATTGCAAGCAGGCAGCGATATGGCATTTCCTTTTACATCTATCGCAAGGAAATTGCTTATCCTTAGAATTTTTAAAATTATGGTTGATTGATTGAAGTATGATATTAAGTGTAATTATTACAATAATTACACTTAATATCACTGTGTATTTTCAACATGTCTGCTTTGCTTCATTCTTCAGACCTTCAGAATATATTTATCAGCTCATCAAATGCGTTTTCTTTCGATTTTATGAGGTTGCATTTTTTTTTTAACGTTTTATGAACTTCTTCATTTATTGATGTAAGTAAAACTGCAACTTTCCGGATTTCTTCAACACGGTTCGTCAATAAAGATTGTTCCAATCTTTGTTCAATTATTTCAAAATCGTTTCCTTGTTTGAACGTTGCTAAATTGGCTGCATTGACTGTATTCATGACCGTTATCTGTGACTGAGCCGTTTCTGTCAAATCTGCCGGCTTTTGTTCGCCATTTTTTCTTCTTGTTGCCAAATAAATGTTATATATCAGAAAGAATCACAAATACTAATTGAAACTTTATTTATTAACTAAGAAAATGAATACGTAAAATAAAAAGTAAACACGTGGTTCATTTTCGCAACAACTAGTTCCAGTTCTAGTATTTTTCTTAGTAACTTTTTATTGTTATCGTCAGCGTCCTACATTATCGGCCATCGTGAATATTTACAATACATAATTTGTTAAGATATGGTTAAGAATTAATAAGAGGAAAGGTGGAAAGCTTCAAGAATAAAGGACTGGAAACCAACGGAGGGTAGACCAACAGGTAGACCGAAAGCAAGATGGGAAAACCAAGCCAGAAAGGACGTAAAGAAACTGGGAATAGGAAACATAGACCCAATAATCAAGAATAGCGAAGAACGGAGAAAGGTTATTGACAAGATGAAGAATATTTACCTATAGGACAAAGGAAGGATAAAACGGAGCAATTCACCGTAAAAAAAGGGAATTGAAGAACCCCTCAGGAGTGGCTTTATTCCGTAAGGAATGTAACGGCCAATATATATAAATTGTTAAGCATACATTACTGAATTATTTTACAAGGTATCCATAGTTTCTATAGGTTTTATATAGCAGTAAGTCAACGTTCTTACAACGCAAAAATATTAAGTGAATTCTAACACTATTTCATATTTTTCTTTGGTGTTTCCTCACGTCTATTCGTTTCTGATGTTAACATGATGATTAACTATAAAAAAAAACAATATTGTAATTCTTATGGTAGTCATTTTAATTTCTTAGTTTGTTTTAGGGTATAATGACTTATACCTCCGCATGGTCTAGAAAAATGTTGCTGTTTAGAATTAATTATCTGCTATCTTCAACTAGAATTTTGTTAATTGCGTTCATAATGCTCGTATTTAATTGTAAAGCACTGTATTATCCTTACTTTGTAACTTAAATTTTTCTTGGAAGGAGGGTTTGTGTTGCATCGTTCGCGATCCTTCCTCTGCGAAAGGTTTCAATTATTCTCAAGTAATTGGATAATCAAAAAATATACACTGGAAAAAAGTAATAAAATTGATTTTGATGAGCTTCATTATGTTCCTTTGTAATATTTGATATTTGCTATTTCCATATTTATTAGAAAACGTACCGGATGTTGACGACCAGGTGCAAATTCAACATATAATTTAGTTTTCTGCGATTTTCTGCTCTTCTAATTATTTTACGACAAAAACTGTAGGGTGTAAAGTTGCTTTCTTTAATCATAAATTAAATTTAAGTTTAATTTTGACCAACTTTACATCTTTTAGTTTTTGTCGTGAAATGATTAGAAGAGCAGAAAATCGTATACATTACACGTTAAATCTTTATGTTCGCATCTTACCGTCAACACCCGGTATAGTAAAACATTCACAGTCATTTTTATTGCATAGGTTATAGGTAATTTTGGAATCTCCAATGTTTGGACTCATATTAACATACAAACATATGTACGTACAACTTGGCAATTAAGTTTATTGTATACAGTTTATTGTTTACTACTTCATTTTATTTCGTTATGCATTTGTTTATTATAAACTTGATCGATCTAAGATTTTTCGAAACTATCCTAACATTATTGTAAAACCTGCAGACGACACAAACTAGGAACTTTAAATCCACAAGGAAATACCTTGGTATATTCTACCCGTACGGGAAAATACTTCTAATAGCGGCTACTATCCAAATATTTTATATATCTTGCAAATTATATTAGATTAATAATTTTATTAACACATTTCCTAATTTTTATATTCTTATCTTCAAATTTTACCGTCTTAAGGATTTTTCTCTATAGTATAAAAATAATAGTAAACTACATTTTCTCTTCATAAATCAATGCAAAGCGAATGAATGTTAACCATGAATGATTAGCACTAAATTGCAGGGCGGATCAAATGCTTATGTAAATCCAATTAGAAGTAATCAGAAGAAATGTAGCACACAGATTTTTAGCGAGTCCTACCTTTGTGGAGCACCAATTGCCTGCTTAATTTTAAAACACCTCTCAATTTTTTTTCAATTATTTAATTACCTATTACGGATTTTCACATTTCATCCACCGAAGTCAATGTATATTAATTAATTAGTGTGCTTAACATGTAAGAATATACGTCTTGCGAAATATTATATTTCTAGATAAAAAACATTTAGGTGCCTACTGTAAATCACTTCGTTTTTTTTTTTAGCGCAGACTCCTGTGCTGTAGTGATTAGCACGTTTGTCCAGCAAACAGGAGATGTCAGGTTCGATTCCACACCGGGGCGAAATTTTTTCAAATATTTAATTACCAAGGGAATCACGGATTTTCACATTTCACCGACGGAAGCCAATATACACCTTTTATTCTTCTCAGATAAAATCTGTCGCAGAAAGAATATTTACCATATCTATATTTTTATGATATTTAATTGCTTGCGTTTAAAAACATTTTCTTTTGACATTTTGATTGCATTTAGTTACTTCTCGTACGAGGCGAAGCAGCTGACTGTTTCGCTTCAATTTCCCACGAAGCCATTTTTTTTCTTTGTCCTACACACGCAGACAAGAAGTAATTTTGTTAAAAAGGGAGGATCCAGTAAACAATATTTAGTGAAAGAAAATAAATTCCTCAACGGAAAGTTTAATTATATTTCTTAATTTCAAAATTATGTAATTACCTTGTATGTGAACAAGCATATAGTGCTATTCACATGCAGTCATTAAATTAAAACCGTTTTCATGGTAATCAATCTATTATTACCGTGATTGAAAATTTGGATATTATCACTATGGGAGCGAAAGGTATTTTTGATGGATTTTGAAACAAGCAACGACTTTTGGTTTAATTGAGGAAGTAAACTGCGCCGAGAAAAAAAAAATATATATATATAAGTAACAATATGTATAGCGCGATATCCAACTGTAATTTTTCTTGGGGTAACTACATATTTTGTTAGATTAAATAAACGAGTTGGATTTCTTAGTATTAATTGTTCTTATTTTTAAAATACAACGGTTGCTGTCCCAATATGTTTTTCTATGCGTGGATGTGAATTGAAAAAGAAAATGAGATGGGGTAAACAATTTTCGACAACTTTCGCATCAACATTTTTCGATGAAATTTCAGTAAAATGTGAATTCATTTCATCATAAATGCTGCAAATATTAATTACTAAACCTATTTGGATTCTCGAATAACACAATTATGAAACTCATCATGAAATGAAGAACGAATATAAGTATTTGCTTTTGAATCGGATGCTGCTTCGAGCCGAGCTAGGGCTTTCCAACTTTTGGCAGGCAGCTGTTAAGTCATACGTTTAAGTGTGTAACAAAAAGTCTAATCAATGTTTTCCTTATATTTCAAGGAAGACATTTTTTGTCGTTGGTAACTGTCATTTGTCGACGAATTTAAAAACAATTGAACGTATCCAATTATCTGTCCATCGGATTTTGCCTGAAAGTCCGATGGTTCTACACGCCGTTGTTCATGATTAAAATTAAAGAATACGATATTACCCCAATGCGAATACACGAATACCGATTACGGGAATACAAATATTGTCATATCTGCACTTAAAGCTATTTCTTTTTCAATATTAAGGTATCCCAGCATTCTCGTCTGGTTCAGCTACAACGTCACTGACTGTTCTCAACGTTATTAGAATTTATTAAGTTGTCTTCCAAAATTCCTATTCTAAAAATTCTCTTGGAATAATATGATAAGTTACATTAATTCCCCACTGTACAAATCCTAGTCCCGTAGTTCAGGATAATGTATTATTAACGCGTAACCACGCAACTAAAGAATCTTTAAATGTTTGATTGCCTTGGTTTTGGAGATGTCTAGGGCTACCGTTGTCCAGCATTAATTTCGGCCACAAACTCATTAATTCGCCAATAACATTTGTCGCAACTTCATCTGACATGTGGAGTACCGAAGTCCAAAAAATGTTAAACAATACCTTGGCAACTTGGATAGCTTTCTTACTAGTATGCGGTCTTAAAACACTGTATTTGGTAAAATATTCTTTATAATGTAAAATGAACATTTGGTAAACTTTGAAAATCGATCAAATCAACTTGATCTCTTTGATTCTTCGTTAATTGTTATAAAACTGAAGTACAACTGGACCTGCAGTTGACATTTGCTTATTATTATATTATTGCCTACACTTATTTCCAGTTCTCGTTCCATATTCCAGGAAAACAAATACTTTTTAGATAAAAGGCGCCACAAGACCACATTAAAACTAAGAATAAAAATGTATCTCAGTATAAAGCAACTAAACTAAATATCCAGTTATTGAACGTCAGAAATTTCTAGCGCGTTAAGAAACTGAGCAGCAATAACAATAATCTTTTGAAGCACAGTAATACACATACAAAAGTTGTATTTCACGAATTCTGGACTTTGTTATTGCCTACTACACGAAGGCAGTAATAATATTGCTAATACGTATGCACAAAGCCGCTGCTAATGCCGCGAGATAGGTTTACACTTTTGATGTCAGGTATTGAAGTTTTCTCTCAAGAAACAAAGAACAAAGTGTTGAAAAATAAAATGTTATGTTTCTACTTGCTTATTGATTGCCACATGTACTTGCAATAATGCTCTATTTTTATTCAGTGACTGTTGCAATCTCGATTAATGTCTACAATGCTTCACAATGCATTCTCATACAATGTGGTTAATCTGATCACTGATTTTTTAAAATCAAAGCAATAAAGGTAACTGGCCACATTAGCACCAGCAGTCAAACTTTGCGTGTTGTACGTCAAAGAAAGCGATTAACGATCACAAATAAAGCTAATAAAACTAGACTATTTCGTCAATTTGCGGTTAGGACGAGAACTCACACGGCAGTTTGATGTTGCTAATGCTCGTTCAAATTTTTCGCCGTCGAACCCAGAACAAGATTATTATATATAATTAGGAATTCGTTTTTACAGTTTTAATCACGGTCAATTTGCAGAAATGATACAGCCGCGATGGTATTTAACGGTAAACTTAATGCGGCGTATTATTCTTGAAATTGTTAATATGTAATTCCATTCAATATTGCATCGATGTGATTATCGACGTACTTCTTCCAAAAATGTGGAAGAAGTAATAACAATCGCTTAAGATAATAGTATGTAATGTAAATAGCGGGTATACAATCGTAAGGATATAATCAATAATCAATTTACAATTTTCTGGTATCATGAGATGGATTTCTCATTTGAGTTATGTTGGTAAGTAATCATTACTTAATAAAGAAGTTTTATACTAATAACTATTAGCTGGTAGACATTAATATGTGTTTTGTCATTAAACTAAACAGGCTGTCTCACTTTTATCTCAAACAATAAAACTTAATCTATCTTCAAAGCCTACCGAATTATATTAAAAATGGAAATCTTGTGATTGTGATTTTACATCAAATTCCTTGCAGTTTTGCTAGAAATCGAATGTAAAGAATAGCAGAAACATGGTAAGTGATTGCACTATTTTAAAATATTAGTGTAGTAGGCGATTTGTATGGTAATTAACTGTTAATGCACTGTATATTTTTGAACTGCGGTGATCTCATGAGATTGCGTTTTGTACAGTATACAACATTTTAGATTTTCGTCGTTTCATGCAACTAAGTACCAAAATATGAACTCATTGTCCAACACAAATACATTCAATCATTATTCACGTCAGTGTACCTACGGATCACCTTTACATCCATCTCCCCTTTGTTAGATAAGAAATCTACGTCACCATCGCATTATGTTAGCAAAAGCTATGAGTCCCTTTTTAATATCTTGTAAAAAACATACATTGTTAGAAGGAAATTTATGAATTTAGAAAATCGCGGAGTTACCAGGATATTAGGTGAACGGTGGGCGCTACTTGACAACAGCGATAAGGATTCCTATAGGGATTGGCTAACGAGTACAAGATTTCTTTTTCTGTGCAAGTATCGATTTTAAATGGTACAAACTACCAGTTCTGGCTTTAAGAACATTCACATCACAATCAATCAGCGTCGAAAGAAATTCAATACATCCATTACATAGTCCAACCTAAACAAATCCTCCGCACGAATCGGAATTGACACCTGGAAAATTTGCTCGTGAACCACAACTCGGTAGTTTGTTTGCATTGCTGAATGTTAATGATTTCACGTAAAAGTAAAATCAATTTGCAAGAACTTTTATGCAGGATACGATGAATATACAGCGTGTCCACCTAGAGCATGGACGGAAGATAATTGTTCTTCTGAGCAATTTAGAGGAATAGTTTTCAAGAAAACATATTCGGCGACAGGCGATGAGGACATAGAATTATACTCAATACACAGAATGCTAGTTTTTTGGATGTCCTTCTTTAGTTCACGTCCACTTCCTTCAGTATTCCCTATTGAAGCTTTTGTGAATTACGGCTATTTCTTTGATGGCTAGAGTGGCGATTCAAATTTTATTCACTTTAAGTTTTCAGCAATACGTTGACGATTTTTTATATCAATTAAATTCTACAAGGCGGTAATCGATGCGGTTGCCAAGTTTGATTTATTTTAATTAAATTATTTTAAATGGAACATCCTCCTTACTGTAATCTAACAAAAAAACCCTTCTAGAGCTTTTCTGCAAATTAAATATGAAGCTTATACAAGATTTTTATTTAAAAACATAGAGGGTTGTGACAAAGTATTACAATGTTTAACACTAATATTTGTTTCGATAAAGATATTTATTGAAAAATGCGTGTAAATGCTCTGGTCAAAGTAGCCATCATTTTCCTACATACAATAATAAATAGCGAAAATAAGTATACACAAATGTTGATTAGAGTTCACTATAAAGCAAATGGATTTGTTTAAAACATTGCACACTTTCTTTCTAACAGTGAGAAATATAACAAGAACATAGTGAAAGTTATTAATTTTTTTTTTTTTGTAATTTAGCTGAATAGAAACGTGGGTGAAAAAACTTTTTGGATGAATTTCAAGGCAATGCCTAACATTATATCAAGTAATGCTTTGGAGATGTATGCGACAAAGTAGAAAAAATGGGATTACAGTCTGATAAAGGAAAAAGGCGGAAATTGTAGGTATGCCTAAATTAAATGTTAGAGATTATTTTTAATGGTCGTCTTTAGAAAAACAAAAGTTTATAGTATTTTGACGCGGCACTGTAGGCGTATTACCAGAAAAAATTCCGGTATTATATTTTGAAAAAACATACAGGACGTTCTATGAATTAACCACGGCAACGATTTCGATGGCCATCTTGCAGACGCTAGTTGATATTAAGAGATTTCACAGCTCTAGCGTGTAATACCGTTTACGATATCGCTTGCTAAAGAAACAGCGGCATTTAGCAAATCATCTGTTTAATTTTGTTGGAGAAATAAAATAAATAGCACCGTATTAAAAGAAAGAGAACTGGATAATGTTCTGGCAGTTTTAAAACGTTGGAATAATAGGATTAAAATTGACTATTGATCAATTTAGTAACTAATGTTACCAATAATTAAAGTAAATTATTTGAGTTGTTACATAACGTAAATTTTTTTCTGATTAGAGTGATAAATTACCGATATTTACCAAGTTTATCCTTTTCTCAACATTCGTTACAAAAAAATCTTAAAAGTCTTTTTGCTTTCTTCCAATAATTGCGAATCAGTATAGTATTTGTTTAGTTACTAAACTATTCGAAATTTTACGTTCTCTATATTGGCAGAATGTATAATATTAGCAAATGTGGGATTTTAAGTGGCTAAATAACTATCGTGAATTAATCTCTTCAAATATTGTTGTAAGATGTTATAAAGCATAAATACCAAGTTTTACGAATGTACATATTATTCAAAGAAAGTACAGGAAAAGGAAATTTCGATTTTGAAAATTGAAAGGAAGAATTATTTTGTCCTTTCCTTCCTGCCATTTTTATATATATATATAAAAAAAAAACTAATTCATCTTTTGCATTTCTTTTCGAAGAACGTGTAATATATAGCCTTTTGGTCATAGTATTTAACTTCAACTATGTATGATGCCAACTTCACATTATTTAGCTTTTTGGCAAAGTCATTTTGCAATGATTGATAACGAAAATTATTAATAACGATTTCTGATTTTCACATCGCATTTACGCGATAACAATGCGCAATACAATATATTAACTTAGCATCAATATAGTTACTAAGAAAAGACGAGAGGAATTTTCATAATTATTCAGAAATATTAATTTGAACATAGTAAGGCAGCAAGAAACTTCAACTGCAATTACAAAAAGCTTCTTGTTAGATACTACAATAACATGTAGGTATATTCACCTGTACGTATTTCACAAAAGAATGTAACAAAAAAGGAACAAACACAAACAACGAAACAATACGAAGAAGGAAAGAAACAAATCACACACACCTTTACTTCATCGTACATTAACGCGTCACAAAATAACAGGAAATTCTCACTCGAAAAGCGGGCTGTGATGGAGCGCGCGAACTTCTCAACGCGAACGTCAGACGTGCATGCAGCCGATGACTTTACCGGGCGGGCAGTGCGCTAAACTTTTACACAAGAGACGGCCACTCAATCAACAGTTCAGCACCTCAAGTCATAGAATGCCATGATAAAGTGACTATCGGGCTAGCCTAGGGCTAAAAACACGTGTATACGAGTGCGACCGACGCTATCCGACTTTGAGTTGAGCTTTAGGGCGCTTTATACACACACACGCGTACATACGTTCACGTAACGGGTCCGTTATCCTTATTATTAGCTAATACTTACGTCGCTGCTGGCTGCCGCTGTTGGCTCTTACTGGCGTGACGTTTTACTTAAGCGCTGAAAATTGTGAAAGCAAGAAGGCTTTGACGGAATGTAATTGAGTCGTTTTTGTTACCATATATACGATACACTTTGCGAAGGAATTATGCTACATACTTTTACATATGCGTATATATATATATATGTAACTAAATATTTTTAATACCTTTGGTATTTGCTTAAACTCTTTTAATTATTATCAACTTTGCATACAGAGCCATTTCCGAGAATGGCTAATGGTTTGATGGACGATAAAGATCTAGTTCTTAAAATTATTTTCAATTTCATGGCATTCTTAATGACAACGAATATCGACTTTCTTTATTAAATTCTATAATATGTTCTTTGCATAGGCCTCTTAAATGTTTTAGAGGTGTTCCGAGAACACAGTCCTTCTATTAATTATTGATTATTTCTATATATTCTACTTCAAGAGATGTAGGTAAAGAACATATATTTCTAAGGTTTACGAGTCATTTTCAGAAACTCATAAAATCAGCTGATTCTTAAAATAAAAACCAGTTGAATGAATAAAGTAGGTTTTGGGTTATTTAAACTAATGACAGATCATAACTCTGATTGATAGGTCCAACAATAAAGGTGTTATAATTTATTGTAAATACGTGGTAAAGATAGAGCAATGAATGCATCTTTACTCCTAGTTGGTAAAATTAACCACTAACACGTTCAGGACGTAAGACAGGGAAATTTTGGCGCTTACCTCATAATTACTGCCCTGTTTCAGTTTTAAAAAACATTTCCCTAACAGTGTCGGTGTCACTCACCTCGCAATGTGTTTTTGACAAAAGGGAAGATGCGTGAGAGCTGGTGTTGGCGCGGTGAAGGGTGATGCGCTGATGTCTGCTGCTTTTTCTAATTTTATCGGAGACTTGAGGTAAACAAATAGTTGTATCTCAATCAGTGTTTACTGTTTTTCGATCCTCAAGAGCAACGGTAGCAATACCCAGTTTACGGAAGATAAAAGCATCATTTTTCTTGAAGCGCTACGTGGACGAACAACTTTTGTTGGTTTTGGTTCGCATATCCAAACAGTGGATTATTGTTTTGTTCGTATGAATATATCCAGGTTTCGTCATCAGTTATAATACTGTTGGCAGAAACATTGCGATTGAATTTTTGAAGGATTTTTTTGCACCAATCACACAAGCCATTATTTGAGCTGCAAAGTTCTTCACTATTAAAGCTCATGTAAAATTGTTTGTATTTGATTTTTAACAATGCCCTGCGATGCCTCTATCTCTCGATCGACATATGACATGATCTGCTTCAATCATTTCTCGTACAGCATTGATGTTTGCCGGAACAACAGCAGCTGATGAATGACTCACGAAATTCGTTACTGACACTGGTATGTTCACGGTTAAATTCTGCAAACCAGTCATAAACTGCGGTTTTGCTGGTGCTTCATTCAGTGAAGTTGATCGATGCATTGTTGTTGAGTTAAGCCACTTTTAAAATCGTAATAAATCATCGCACGAAAATGTTCGCGAGAAACGTCTATTTTTTTTCACTAAATTGATTTCTTTGAAACGCTATTAACATTAAACTACACGGCTGAATGTTTCTCTGTCAATGGTGTTTATTATACTAATTGTCAAAGTTTAAGACAATTAAATTTAAATATATGGCAAGTGTCATTTAGTCGTCAATTCCCGAAATTTTTAGAGTTCCCCTCGTAATGAAAGACAGAATGTTGCACGTCACAATACTAAATCAACCCATCATACCGTAGACATCGTTGCTTCATAAGGATCTGTGCTGGATCCTACCTTATTTTTACTATTTATTTTATGGACTCTTCTACAACCGTTTCTCTTTATAGTGATGATATTAACATTAACAACACAACCAACAAAATGCATTTTTCCACAATAATATAAAACATAACCTACTTGGGCGTTTACTAAATGATACTTTAAATTTACCAGTTCTACCAAAATTCTAGGCCTAATACTAGATGAGAAGAGAATATGTGTGCCGTGCTTTTGCTCGAACTTGCTATGCTTTACATAATCTCAAACAACCATATAATCTTTTTGTCGTAATGACATTCTATTACTTAAATTTTTACTCTAAGATTCACACTTTTAATAATAAAATATTAACACTTTATGACATATTTATACTTGAAGTTACCTATTTTGTTTAAGATAAGAAAGTATTCTGCAAATAAGGTTCTTCGTGAGTACAGCATTACATCAGTTGCTTATTTATCTCCCGCACCATAAACCACAGCTCTTTTTCAAAAGAACTTGTTTATGGGTTGTAAGCGGTTTAATAAGATTCCAAATGAAATCAAGACTATTTCCAGTTTTCGCCATTTAAATGTAAAGACCTTGTTGTAAAGCATAAGTTGTTATTCAATTGAAGGCTACTTAAATTATTAGATAGCTTAGTTTCTTATGATTTATTTTTTAGGATTTGTTTTTCGGTCTTGTTTCGGTCATACATTCTCGTATGTTGTTATGTATCGGGTGTGTTCGAAATAAAGCTGTTTATTATTATTATTATTAGGTGCAAATGTGCGAAATCTTTTAAGATATTAGCATATCTACCAACAATATTAAAGGCTACTTCAAAGTGATTTGTATTTTTGTTTAGTATTTAGCGGTAATTTAGTTCTATAATTGACTACCAGATGGTGTACTATTTGACGTCATTATTCATTAAATAACAAATAATGCTATTATCTACTTGCCTTTTACCACTATATTTAAATATTATCTATTTCTAATTACGACAACGCAAATATTATATAATATTATAATAGTAAAATTAACAACATGCAATAGGAATTTGAAAATAAATAATGGAGTTTTCCTAATTAGTCAGTGTTTTCAATTTATTTTAACTACGTACTTTTTTGTAATATTATAGTCGCAAGAACAATGTTGTTGAGAAAAGTTATTCCATTTGTTTCCTAGTCAAAAATTCTACGAGGAAAACAAGAGAGTTCACGTTGAAGTGGGTTTGAAAACGTGATCGAAGTCAACTTATTGTTTTCGCTTAGATAGTAAGTGGTTCCTTTGTCAACAAATGACATGCACCAGTCGTAAGAGGGCTTGAGGTTAATTGGGCAGAGTTAGGCGATGTGCGTTCGAGTTCCGCTAGGATCAAAAAAATTTTCTTAGCGGGTGTGGTACTATTCTTAGTTGGGGTGCAATTAACTGCGCTTCACCACTTACGCCGACGGAGTGATAGTAACAAGGCCATGGAACACTTTATATGCACAATTCATACATTAAAAAGGCTCCTGAGGTTATGACAAGCTTTAAAAGAAAACGCACCCCGTTGGGCCGTCACCACACTAAAAATTTTTTTATTTCATTTTGGAAGAAGCATGCCAATCCTATATTACCGAGCCAGACAACGTTACGAAAAATAAACTGTGGTTATGTGTGGATGAAACGACTTTTATTAGCATCCAAGCGAGTAGAACAAAGTAATGCCGAAAAATGTCAAGTGGTGTTAAATACATTGGAAAAATTTGAACTTTCGAGAGACCAAGTTTTAATGTTTATGACTCAACTCTGATTTCAGATTCGGTGATTCCATACATTATCGATTTTATTTATACATACAAGGCTGCTATAATATGCACTATTTTTATTTTTCGTGTGTTTATGCATATTGCTCTGATAGCAGAAAACCAAATGCACATTTCATCGCATCGCATAGTCTAATATGCCAAGCATAAGTTTGCGAGCAATAGTAAGGATCACGAGGCAGAAGTTTGGTGTCGTTAAATAAGATCTGGTGACCGGTTTCCAGTTTGTACTCGGCCAATGCAGAATCGGATATCCGCAGCAATCTAGTGCAACGGTTGTTATCTACCCTGAGCAACTACAATCATTCTTTTCACAGCGCCGCTACAACATGCAGCAGCCCAGAAAGAGTTCCATGCAACTGAGAGCGAGACTTATGCAATTAGACATGGTTTCAACCCAGAAACCTAAATTCCCTAAACAGTCAAGTTTATATAATAACAAATTGTGTTGAACACAATCGAAGGCTTTCGTTAAATCGCATAGTACTCACAATGCTTCTGTTGGTGTGAGTACCTAATAGAGCGGTGGTTGTGGATTTGCCAGTCCGGAAGCCGTCTTGAGAAGAGGGTATAATATTAAATTTACTTATAAAACAAATTCAGATAGCTTCGAAAAGGGCAATTTGAGAGGTTATTATTTCCCATTTTGGGGACAGGTTTTATGGACATGACCTTAAGAGATTCCGAAAAAAGTTTTTTATCAAAAGATTCATTAATTAAGTAAACTATAGGAGTTACAAGTTCATGCTTGAATTCCTTTAAGATGCAGACAGGGATCATCAGGTGAATTTATTCTTAATTTTGTCGCATATTCTTTTAAAGAATTTGGGTTTCCGGGTAGAAATCGCGTCGTAATTGCATGAGAATGCCGACGTTTCGCTTTCAATTGCATGGAGCTTCTTCTGGGCTATTGCAAGTTGCGTCGCTGCTGCACGAAGAATTTTTCTTATTCTCATGCAATTACGATGCAGTTTCAACCAGGAAACCCAAATTCTTTAAAAGAAAACAACAACCGCGGAAGTCTACAACAACATTTATCGAATATTGTATGTCATTTTAGATTTAGAATAAGGAAGTAAGTATATTGAATGTGAAACTTGTTTAATGCCATTGTGGGGATTGAAATATTAGCAACAGAACAACAATAGAAGTATCTGCAACAACACATGGAAAACTTATAGTGCAATTGTGCACTGCAACAGCTAATTTCATGTTATGTTTATATTTTTGAATGTATTGTGTATGTGTGGCAGAATTTGAATTTATTTATTAAACAAACCGACTATAGTAACACACATAAATATTTTGCACGGTCGCACTTCCGTCTTATCAAAAATATCAGTTCCTTTAGATACTATTCAATAGAGTTTTATAACTGTTATCTAGAACTAGGAAAGAGCAAAATAACAAATCATTCGTAGTTACAGTTAAGAATTTTTTAAAAGGGAATCCGATATTTTGATGTTGATAGAACGAGTGATGTCTTATCATAACATATCTTATGCGAGTCATCTATTGTAATTTTTTTTTACAGTTTCACTTATCTAACTGGAAATATTTTATTATTATTATTATTATTATTATTATTATTTCTATTAATTAGTGTATACTTAGTACATAAGTATATATATTTGCATTCGTTGCTACAGAGACCCTCTGGTGTAATGGTAGGGCGCCTATTCGGCGAACTGGAGTCGTGGGTTCAAATGACACTTAAATGCATCGGTCAAAGTCAAGAAAAGATTGATTTTCAACAAATAACCCAGAAATAATCTAAAAATAATGTGTTCGTTCGCTATGTTATTATTATGTAACATGAATTTTTTTATAATCATCATACATATGTAGTTCGTAAACATTGCTTTTATATGCATTTAAGTGAAATACTACTAATGGTTTTCTCCTCTTCAATTGCGGTGACGTATGCCTTAAACATATACCAAGTGATATACTGACGTACTTATACGTTGGTACCTTGTAATTTTCTTATCAGTTTTCTACACAGATAATCGGTCCCAATTTGATCCTCCCACATATTATTATGTAATTATGAGTGATCGTTCTTGATTTTTAGAAGGAGAGACGATAAGCTGCATCCGCGACAACCCAATGCAACATCGTAAATGATAATTTGCCGATACTTTATGAACGGTCCTCGACACATAAACAAGGACACACCTGTTTCTCTTCACCGTGTCGCTTGTACTTTGCTTACTTATCGACGTATGCCTTGTTCTTAGGTAAATGAGACGCGACGTACGCATAGCCTAGCGCATTTACGGGTATAAAGGCTTCAGCGCCTAGCTGAATGTGATTAAGTTAAAAGGTGTACGATATTGTGTTCGTCATAATTTATTGTCGTGGGCATGTTCGTCTACGAGCTTATTTCAAACGCGTAAATTGATGTGATTGTTTTGAGACGACCACAGAATTATTTGTTGTTTTTGTGGCGTTATGTAATTGCTCCTTATCAGAGATTGATGAGTGAAATTCAAATCTTTAATTATCGACTTATACAAGGGGTACAACAGGACAAAGAAAATGAGAGATAAAAGCATAAATTTCTCAACATCATATACTTCCCAATTATGACAAGACATATATAAAGCAAAAGTCGTTACAAAAAAGATTATAGAGTAAGTTTTATCCTATTTAGCAGATTTTGTATGAAAAAGGCTAAATGTAACAGAAAATACGAAATCATTTAACCATTTTTAAGAATTACGTTAATAATTTTAATCTGTTAATGTAAGATTCGTTCTTACATTTTAAGGAATCAATATTCTATTCTCTAATATTCGCAGGAGCTACTTATTATTAACACATTTCAGGATAGTCTCAATCTAGTTGGTATTTTCACTTTTGGAAAAATGTTCTGGGAAGAACATAAACTTCTCTTGTTTTAGAGAATGCATTGTTGCTGCGCCATCACTCATAAACGTCAACAGTTCATTAAGTGACACTTATCACGTATCCAGCAATACCTTCGTAATCACTTCACCTTTTGTACACTTTTGTAATCTTTTGCTTGTTAATGAGATTGGAAAAGGGGTCCCAGTACACGCACCATAACATGTACAACGGACTTTCTATTCAATCCGTCGTTTCGTCCATGCTTAATCACAGTAGTTTATCCTTTCTACGGCTTAGACCTTTTCGTCGTTATCTTCGCGCACATATAGTAGATACCTGCGTAACGTATTTAGCGAATTGTATTTAGACCTGAAGTCATGAAATGGTTTTTTATCCCGTAGGCGAAGTTGCAACCCACACTCGAGAAACATGGATAGTAAATCCAACATGAATTGCTCTCTCAATGACACACCACTTTTCCGATCTGTGTCCTGTATACTATTGTCATGCTTAGTACAGTCGTATTTGTGCCAACAGAATAACAGCTTATCGCAAACTTTACACACTATTTTAGCACCATCTTAATATAGATCCGGAAATTCACCGATATACTTTTTTACATTTTGAAGCGATGGTCGCTTTTTGCGCTTCTGTACGCCCGACATACTATGAATTATACAAACGACGTTCGACTAATTCGTGTGGAGACCCAAGATGAACTAACACAAAACGTGACTGCTTCGGTTTCTGCGTAGCGTGTGATGTTGCATTCTGGATACGGTCTCGATATACAGACACGCTGGCCCACTCTACACATTATTAATTGCGAAATACGAATTTGTCTGAAAACCGCCAAGCTATCATCGTCAGCAGTAAAACTTAACTAAGCTCACTTCTATGAACAGGTCCAAAAGCGAATTCTTCGTGTTTTTCCTAAAATGTTTGCGGAAAATGTCTCATAATAATATTTCAACAATTAGTACTTTATGAATTAATTTTGATATCGAAAACTTTTTTATTTCTCTCAATTATTTTTTAAATTGCGTCCATCGTTTACTATTCCATTCAACCACATGTACCGTGTATATGTGCATGTACTACTTATTGAACAGTTAAAACTACAAAAGAATATATGCAGCTTCGTTCTCGTAATTTTTACAACACCGGTTATGTAAATCACGTGAGTCTGTTGTACATTACAGATCACGTGATTTATCATTTGCATTTACTAGTTGAAGATGCAGTATGTCCAACATGCACAATAAGTAACTTTTAACTGAAGGTAGTATTGGAATAGCTGTTTAAGCCAATACTTTCCCTCCTAATTTACAGGTCTATGTTTTTACTACGTTCAGGTTTTATTGTGTAGTGAGTAATACTATACAATGGTATTTGTGAAAAATGTATTGAAAGGATGGCATCTTGAAATTCTAAGTTCAACATTTAAAGGTATGTACACATATGTAGTGGTTATGAGGTAATTGCTATGCCTCATATTTCTAGGTAACATTGTTGCTATTTCTTATTGTTCATTCGTTTAAAAACTTGCTTCATATAGTTAATTATGTTCTTTTCTAAATTATAGCTACAAGGAAGCTACAATATGTTCCCTAAGTTTGTATTGTAATTTATAACATGATATTCTTTCATAATAAATCAATTCTTATCTTATAATCACGTGAAATCCTAAACGGTTTAGCAAATATTAACAAGAGAAAGCAGGCAATTGATAAATGGAAGAAAATTAAAGTCAATTAGGTTCTTAAGATTATAATTAAGTTTGTGATATCATAACCTTTTCAGATTAATTTTTTTAATTTTTACATGAACACGAATCATAACTATTTTTTGACATTTTCTAAATCGTGATGATCCCCATTCTTGGTTGTTGAAAGTATACCGTGTGAAAAGTAACGCAAGAGAAAGGTGTGGATAAGTAGTGATGTGCAATATCGAATGAGTTACTGTATAAAAATCTATCACTGTTATAAGTAAAATTATATACGTTAATAATTTCATTTTCATTTTACAGAATCATTATTAATGAAACAATATCTGAAATTTGCCGTTGAATAAAGTTTCTGAAAAAAATACCAGCCATTTACGGAGATCGCAAAAGAAAAGAAAGTAAGAATGTCCTAATTTGAACGTAGAATGGTTTTATACTTGTAAAAATGTGCAAACTGCATTATAGTGCATTATAGTTTCAGGGTGAGTGCAGATATTTACAGATTTTTAACAAAAATTACAGATGGGGCTATATGTTATATTCTTATTAAAAGTTATTTAGATGCTATAATATTTTTTACCGGTATGACTTTATTTTTGAATTATCTGTTAACAGAAAAGGGTAGCTAGGTGCGCATCTATAGGTGAATTTACTTATTATTAATGAACATTTTTCCGCAATTTATAGATGAACTGCACAGAAATGTACTTTCAAAGTTTTAAGGTAATTTCTACTAGAGTTAGTAACGAGCGATGCCACTTCAAAGATTGTTTTTGCGACGAATCTGGAATAAATGACTAACTATAATAAATTTTAAAGTTACTTTAACTTTTAAATTTACTTCAAAATTTATGAAACTAACCGCAAGGTATATATATAATATCTTCACAATATATAGTTATAGTTGTTTATGTCACGCTGGTAATTTTTAACTGAGTAATGGTGTAAATCCAACACTGCGTAGTTGCCAATTTTACAATTGATTAACATTAAAGTATTGTAATTTTTGTACTTGTAGCAATTTTTACAAATCTTCGTTGTATCTTAAGCACCTAAAGGACATACATAACGATTGTCACTGTAAAAGGTATGTTACTTTATTGTAAGGAATGCAAGCGTAAGTATAATACTTACATTAAATATTTGTTAAATCCACAACAAAGTTGAGAAGTTAGTAGCACAAAATGTTAATGTTGTAAATAAATGCTTCTTTTATGGTATATATTATAACACTACATTGTGTTAACTTTCACCACAATGAGCTTACAACAAAAAAACGCAGTTAAACATAACGCATACAGCGCTTGTCACAACCCAACAAGAAATTTTTCTCAGTGTTTTAGTTTCTTCAACTAAAAGTTGTTTACTCCTCTCTTTTTTTTTTTAGTAAAATTAAACCTGTCTACATATGTCATATAAAGATAAAATCCTGATCTGGAGGAAACTGGAGGGAAGAGGTCATCAACACTGCTTCGCCTCGCAATAAAATTATCAAACAGGAAGACTTTACAATGTATATTTCAATAGTTTTAACTTTTGCAAAGTCTAAGGTGCTTCGGTTTATTGGCCATTTACGATTAATAACGTAATTGATATTTACTCTGCCTCGACTATAGTATACAAAGTTGTTGTTCGTTGTGTGCAACGATTCAGTGTGTTATTTTATTCATAATTCAGACTTGTTGTAAAAATCAAGGAATGTCTTTGATTTATTCAAGTCATCTTTCACTACAATAAAAGTGTCTGAAGAAACGTATAAAATTAGTATCAATAATTTAGTATTATTAGATGTTTCTATTATTGAGTGCCCTGTTGATAATTTCATTGTTAGAATTTGTTTTAAATTTCAACGCCGAAAAATAGCGATTTTTACATTAGAACAACATTAAGAAGGACGATCGCTCCATCTCTTAACAGAAATGTTCTAATATGGTACTTGCTATTTTTGACTAACACATTTCACCTTGTCGGAGTTGCAACTATATTTTAATGTTTGAACTCCGTTAATTCTAATTACTTCTGCAAATGGACGCGAGAGAACCATCAGACAGAATTAGATCTAGCACCATATTTTAATGTATGCGCAACGCTCCGTTACTTTCTGAGCAACTTCGATTGTATTATTAACCTAAAAATTAGAATAACAAAAGCTTTTTTAATTGCTTAAATGTAGTAGTGTCTGTCTCTGCCCATACTTTAGATAAGATCAAGAGACGAGACCTTATCTTTACTTCTCGTTGTAAATGACACAGTGTGTATATTTGCTAATTTATACCGCGAACTAGCCCTGATTTCTAAGCTTTTTGGTGGTAGAGGTGCACATCTTGAGAGTTATCTCGGCCTGGCTCGAGTCGTATGTTAACACACGCCGGTCCATCACATTTGCCAAGCCGGCTCCTCGCCCGTCGTTCTTCGAAAAAACTGTTCAAGTTTAAGGAATTACATTTTTTCGTGTGTAAATATTCATAATGAATTGTAGTAGCTAATGCTGGCGAATAAAGTAGAACAACTAGGAAAATGTTTGTCATTCCAAATGAACATTAATATGATAAGCATGATACTCATTTTGATATAACGTACCTGAAAATTTCCACATAGCATTTTCATGGGAACGAAAGGCATTTTCGTTGTATGATTTAATTTGATAAACAAGTTTCGATAACGAGACTTCTTCGATTTGTATTGTTTACTTCATTATTAACTAGTGAGAGATTCGCATCATGTTAACATTGTTAAGTACAAGTTAGGTACAATGCAAATAGTGGTTATATAACATGGTTTATTAAGAGGAAAAACTCGTTTACTAAACAAATTTGGCCGCCTGAACGGGCTTGACGGGTCGAAACGGCCTGACCACCGGCCGAGCGGGACGCCCGTCTCGTTATAAAAAACCGCGGCTCGGTTCACATTTGCCCGGTCTATTCGCACCTCTATTTGGCGGATTTAAATTAGAATTACCGCTTTTACTATGAAACGAACTGCCCGCAAAATTTCTTTCATGTTGATTATTGTTACCAAAATCAGCCTAATCGGATCCGATTTCGAGAATAGCACAGCGAATTCAACTTTTTCGGATACTTACAATGCTATAAAACAATGCGACGGAAATAATAAAAACTGTTTTATTTTTATACATTTTTCCTTAATACGTTCAAATTCACGTTCAGATGCGATATCGAGATGATTGAGATTAGAGGTTGCCAGGTAGGAATGACAAAGTTCAATTCTGCTTTACCCTCTCTCGTGTAGAACTGGAAATGTTATGATTCAATGTTGCTTTCACTTCTTTGGCTTTGAATTCCAAACAAAAATAAATCTTATTATCTTTATTATTATCTTGTGTAAAAGATTGATTACATTACTAATTACGTAGTAAAATTTAACGTTTTGTTACTATTAAATATTATCTCTATTTTTATTTTTATTGCAGTTTACTTGCTTATCACTATGCGATTATATTGATCTATTGCACAGAGAAAAATTTGGGTGAAAACTCTTGTGTTTTATAGTAAGAACTAAAAAATTTTTTTCGTGGGTAATTATAGTAAAAAAATATTTTATAGTATTAAACGAACTTTTCAGAAAATAAATATTATATTTTGCCTCCACCTTCACCAAATAGTACCAGGTACTATTTACAACTACTTTTACTTTAAAAGTGCTTTTAACATGGTTGACGCGTATTGCCAACATTTCTAAATGAGACTTAAGGCTAAATAAATCTTTTTATAGTAAAAAAGAGAAAATTTGCTACTACTTAAAACAGCGTTTAAAACATAGAGTGCTATATTATAGATATTCATCAAAGCAAGTGTGTAAATGTTATTCTTTTTAGATAATACCGGATCTTAGAAGGAATGCTTCCGAAGCCGGAAACTCAAAAAATTATAACACGTTAGGAACATGTAGATCACATATTGGTATGTATTGCTAATTTCTTTTCTGCTGAAAAACACTGAGTGGGTGAAATGCATTTTTGAAAGTTGGAAATTTTCCATCCTGCCTATGTGCATAACTCACTAACGGTAACAGATGGAGAAAAAGTTTCAAAACAAAAATTGTTTGTTTGAACGAGTTTCATTAAGCAAGCAAGAAAAAAGAGTTAATATATATCAATATTTTTACATATATTTTTTTCGACTGGTAAACATTCTAGTTGCAGTGTTGACATTAATTTTAAAAGCTAACAAAAATATTTATTATTTTTCGTTAGTTTACAATAGTGCATCAGCATTATCCTGTCAGTTTTATTATACGTTAAAACATCTACCAATATAACATTTTTTATATTCAAACCTACAATAAAGTTGATATTGAAGAGAGAAAAAGCTTAAACTTTGGTATTCCTATGGTGTGGATTGAACCAAAAAACCATAATGATGATTGTTATTTCTGAGGAAGGGGAATGCTTTAAATATATTTGTGGATCGTTCTCCAAAGTAAGTTTAGGAAAATTAAAGGCTGGAATTTTTGATGATCCTCAAATTTACAACATCGACGTGAATTTCTCAAAAGCCATGAGTGATGTTGAAGTTTCTGCTTGGTGCTCTTTTGTGGCCGTGCTTAAGAACTTCTTGGTTAACAATAAAGCAGAATATTATGAAGAACTCGTACGAAATATGCTGATTAATTTTAGAGAATGGGTACTAATATGAGCACTAAATTACACTTTCTGCATAGCCACTTGGACAGGTTTCCGGAAAACCTCCATCAAGACATAAAGCCAATGGAGCAAAGGGGGGGGATTTCACCTAGCATTTGGAGTCATATGTTTTTTACCAGAAACATACTTTTTAGTTTTATATTCATTTTATTTTGTATAATTATAATTATAGGTATTTTTCTTTTCTTCATACATTTTCAAAAAAAGCATTATCACAAAAACTAGAGCCAATATGATAAAACTGTTAGCAAATATGCAATATCAACAGCACCAACAATACCCTGAAATTGCTCTAACAACGGAAACAATAAAATCACCATTGGCCAGTGCTATTAATCTCCAACCAATGCGGTATAAATATATTAAAAATCTTCACCCACTCAGAGTGTTTTTCCGCAGAAAAAGAATTTGCCTAGTGCATACCTATATGTGATCTACATGTTCCCAAAGTTTCATAGTTTTTTGATTTCCGGGTTTGTCCGTTGTTAGTCAATCAACTTAAGAAAAATCTGCTGACTAATTGCATGTAAAAATACTTTACTAGAATTAAAACTTTTCCTTTTGAAGAATTTGAAAGAAAGAAATAATGTGTTGGTAGACAAGTCTATATAGCATCTGAATAATTATTTGTGGAGGCTGCTCGATTTATTTATACTTAACGGTAAACGGTATTTAATAAAATCCCAAATATTTATTAATGCCGCGTTTTTATAAAGATAGTGACGCATCAATAAAAACACGAATGAATATTTTAACAAACTATCTTTTTCGCGCTTTTGTTTAATAGGCGTTCCAGCAACGCAAAATCTTTTGCATCAGATGGAACTGTCAAATAAAATGATATTTATATGGAGTTATCTTTATTGTATGACACGCCGTTTCACCTTGACACGCATACATAAAAAAATAAACACCCATTAGAGAATCGTAGTAGACTGTTCTGTAGGATCGTTATCTTCTACATATTCAAGAAGTAAAAGTTATCTACTTCGTTGATCAATAAACGAAAAAAAATAATATAAATAGTCAACTAACAGACTAATTTGAACGGGCTATTGAGATAGTTTGTAATGATTTTAATTCTATTATTCATAATAGGTATTATACACAAGTCGTTTTCATGGAATATGAGATAATCTTCCTGTTTAAATTGCATACGTCAATTGTTCGCTCCACATACGAGCAATTATCGACAGCATTATTATCGTATCGCGATTTTTACGGACATAAAAGCGATGCATAATGCGCCTACTTAGCGTTGCCCTTGCGTTTTTTCTACTGGTACTAAAGGCACGCTACTGGCGTTGCGTGAAGTCGCTCATTCGTGATGGGCAAGCCGGCGTGTAATATGTCATTTCCGCTGCATTTCCATTGGCCGCTGACTTAAAGGCCTTTTTCCGGTTAATCAAGGCGTCGCGTGTTCGTCAATGGAAAGTGCGTGAGCTGAAAAACAAGGACGAATCCGGATGATCGAGAACCGAATTCGTTACGCTTTTCCTGGGGGAAATTTCGGTGGGGTTGTACGTATAGGTAATTTCTAGTAGGAAGTTTCAGTGATTGGTAAGTAAGGTACTCATTTGAGAGGGTGATCTATCATAAATTACTTTTCTTTTCTATGAATTGAGGTGTTTATTGAATAAACGTTGAATTTGGTTTTAATATATAATTAATGTAGATAATAATACATTTTCTCAACAGGTTAACCCTAATTAGAGGACAAAAAAATATATAAATGCGTTTCACTTTATATGAAGACTTGTGTAATTAGTGTAAAATTTTAGGCTATTATTATTTTTTTTTTGTAGGAATTAATTGTTTTTTTGAGCCTGACAAACTAAAATAAAAACTACTGTTTCAAGTACAGTTATAGTAGCGAGGAGCAAAAGAGTATTTAAAGAAGTTGTTACTAATCACTAACGTACTAAGATAGGAAGTTTCGCCGAAAATTATTAATTTTGTAATTTCTCTACATTTTTGTGTAAACTCATTGAAAAATTCTTACTTCAAATATCAAGTGTGCAACGTACAGTTAAAACGATTGAAAATCCATTAAATGTTAAATTATAATTTTGTAACACTTATTAAATAAATTTTTCAACTAAGTCGCTTTGATGCAGAATACATCTATTTACTCGTTTTCTGCTATTTAGTACAACGCGTCGTAACATTTCCGGTTAAATTTCGCAGCAGGTTTGTCGGATCCTCTCACATAGGCCCTCTTTGTTTCGAGGTCTAGATGCATACACAATATTTTTAATTTGCTAAAGAAAAACATTCATGGTGTGATATCGAGCGATCTCGGTGACCATTCGATTGAAAGACTATTACAACCTATTCGTTTTAATGGAAAATTCTCGTCCAACCATGCTCGTACTATTCTTGTGTTGTGAATGAAGCCACAATGTAGTTCTCATCTTACAATGAGTGGCAAATCAACAATCGCACCCACTATTTTGGTATTTAAAAAATTAGAAAACTTTTGCGTGTTTAACGTATGAAGACAAAAAAAGGCGCCAATGATCTTGTATTTAAAATCCCACACCACACATTAACTCTTTGTGAATATTGACTATTACAATTAAGTACAAAACGTGGGTTTCCTGCTGCTTAGTATCTGCAGTTCTGCGATGAAACTACACCGTTAAATCAAACATATTTTTTTTTTCAAAAATTCCCTATTGTTTAACAAATTACCTTAACACCATAAGCAATACTCAATTCTTCTATGCAAATGTCCTTCTTCAAGGGTGTGCAAAAATTTTGGTTTGTTTGTTTGATTTTACTCATATCTTGTGCGAGGGTTATTACCATATGATGCCAATATTACTGTGCCATCGATAATTTGATTCTCATGACTTAGTGATATTTCCAGAGGTAATTAAAGTATGCAACTATCCCCTGATGGATAGGTGAACCTCGTGTTAAATTTCATAGCAGCCTCTCGGCTGGAGCGTTATATTACTGACTAATTTCTACATTTTCAGAAATACATACTTAATCGTTGTCCATCACTAATCAAGCAACAAAAATTTCATGCCATTTAAGTAAAAGCTATCGATAGCTGACATTTCAAACAATTTTCAATTGTTTTGGTTGTATGTGTGTGAATCCTATTTGGTCCGGCTTCATAGCTACTATGACTTTACTTGAAACGCTAGTTTTTATTTTGATCAAGTTGGCCAGAATTAGATAAAAAAAATCATGACTACAAAATATTTATCGCTGCCTTTATCACTAATAAAAGTTTTATATTGATTGTGTTATTAATAAAGAATTTATTTAGGGGTCTTCATGTGAGGTGAAACACATTGTATATATATATGTTCCATCATAAATATGGGAATTATTAATGACAACATTGATTGCTGCTATTTGGATAACATTTGTTTTAATGGATGGTAAACTACAAGTTTATATAGAATTGCTTAGTTCGCCTCAAAATGATATTTTTGAAATTGGTATTGATGTTTTCCGGTTTAATTTGTAAGTAGTGAAAGTGTAAAAGGTTACAGAGATACCATCTTTATATTATTCATTCGATATGTTATCTATCTTGTGGAGCTGAAAAAAATTTTAGCTGCTTTGGAACAGCAGTTTTGAATGGTCTCTGGAGTAATCATATTCCAGGCTTTTTTAATAAAATAAACTTTTTATACTAGAAGCTTTTCTTTTTGTGCAGCCATATCGGCACAAAACAATATTTTATTAGTGGTCCTGACATGGAAATGTGCTGGATTCTAGCATGAATGAACCACTTGAAGCATACGTTTTATAGTTGTCAGGGAAAATTACCCTGCCCGCGTCCATCCGATAGAACGTTAGCTGTTTTATACAGAAATGTACAATCAAAAATTGGTACCAGGTCGTGAGGGCTATCCGCTTGTGAGAATTTTTCGCTCACTGCAATCCATGGTGACTCCGTACGAGTGTAATTTAAGTAGGGGGAGTAGAAATTAAAAAAAGGAAAGGTCCTTTCTCACAAAATTTAGTTTTTTAAATAGTTTGGGTCCAAATTAGAAAGAGAAACAACCTTTTCTTTGATTTTTGCCCCATCTATTTAAACGAAATTGAACTATGAAGTGATAAAACCTGTTTTTACACTGGAAAAGATCTATGATACAGTGTAGTTTGTAGTACTTTTTATAAAAAAAATACACACAAAGATTGTAGTAATTCGATATGAGCTTTCTAACCTCAAATTTATATGAAAACTTATATTTCAAAAACTTCCATATTTGATTTTCAAAATAAGGTACTATATTTTGGCACAACACAAAGTTAATGTAAAATGTATGTATATGCAATACAGTAGCATTTACTGCAAAAAGAATACTACAAAAATATGCAAAAAGTTCTAACAATACTACAATATCTTAAACATAATGTTATATTAATAAACGCCAAGGCCATTTTTCGGCGTAATTTGTGGTTTTCTAAGTTCATTTTGATGTAGTAATAACCGAACCAATCATCGTGTCTCTTTATCACACATACTATTTTTTTCTGGACAATCATCCTAGTTTTTATTACATAAAAAATAATTTGCTTGTGCCTACTAAAAATTGCCTTTATTTGAAAACCATCGCTAATACTATAGTATTATTCGGTGAAATACCGACGGAGAATCCCTATATTCGAAATAATCTTTAAACAGGACGGAGAAAATTCCGATGCGCCGTAGGGAATCCCCGAATAACTTACTTTTATATTTAGGTTAATGCATAACACTCAAATCATAAGTTTGGTCCTTATTTGGTGAATGTGTTGGTACCCAAAAAGTCCCGGCAAAGTTGCAAATAAGTCTTGTTACATTTGCGTTGAAAAAGTGCAAGTGCTGATTCTGCTAAAAACCGCAATTTTGCTTACTTCAAAGTAGAACTTGGAGATCAAAACAAACCCTGGGCACCGCACGTTGTTCGTAAGATTTCAGAAGAAAGTCTAAATTACTGGATTGAAGGAACAAGGAAAGCTCTAACCTTTGTAGAGGTTAACGCAAGTTAACTTATTAAGCGTTGAACACATTTCGTGTATGTCATTGAGACCTTGTTGAGATCCCGCGGAGGCAACGTATACGTTATTTCATGAAATCTGAATTGAAGAATCGTCTAGTACTTAAAGAAATTATACATGAAAAGAGCGATAGCAAAAAGGAAAAACGTTATATTGGAGAGGTTTTTTATTGCATTTGTATTACATTTCATATTTTGTGATGAAGTTTAGCAATATAATATCAAAAGACTCCGATAATTCATTCTACGAAATACTTTTTTGTCATATATTTTTTTTAATGGCATAAAGAGATTATTTACTCAGGAGTCACAAATCGTACTTTACAATTTTAATGATTTCTTTTCAATATTTTAGTACTCGTATGACATATGTACTTATCTCGGCAGTCGAGTTAGCTTGTTCGGTACAATGACCTGCGGTATATGGGGATATTTTCGAGGTTTTGTCTGTTTCGTTAAACTCGGGTGTGGAGAGAGCAGACGATTGATATTTATGCTTTTGCAACGTTTAAGAACACATAGAGGAGATTTGAAACTCAAAGTACACCTCGCTGAATGATTTCGTTAGAGATTTAGGACTTCCCAAAGATTTCTCCGATATACTAGGATCTAGATAAAAACAAAAAACTTGCTTGCTCGAAGTGCCACGTTTTAGTGGTAAGACTTGAAAGAATTTGTCGAACATTTTGAACGGCATGAACCACTTGTGATACTGACTGGGCACATTTCACAGATTTACCAAAAAGTTAAAAGGCTGTTATTTATGCTTCTATTTCTGTTGGTCGTACGATTCAATTCAAAGAGAATTACAAACATTTTCAAGAGATTTAGGCGAGAATAGATTACAAAAATCAAGAGAGAAATAAGAGATACAAAAACTTTAGGCTTACCTTTAGGTCATTCATCTGGAATCACGAAATATCCATGCTTTTTAATTGGAATATTAATGAAAACTCATGAGTTTGCAGTCATCAAGAAAAAATGCGCAAAAGCTTTTAAGGAATTTGTAAAGAAATTTCTGGGAAATCATAAAGGCCCAAATTATGCGGATGTTGTGGAGAATATACTGGACAAATTTAAAGGATTAGGTTGCAATATGAGCATTAAAGTTTGCAACATTAAAGCTTGGTGATATCAGTGAAGACCAGGGTGGGCGATTCCACCAGGGTATTAGATAAATGGAGGGTAGGTAGTAGCTATCACGGACGATGGGATACTAATTAGACCGTGGACTATTGCTGGGAAAAGAGAAATATTTTCTAAGAAGAGCAAAGAGTAGTTTGTGTTGATTTTGCCATATTTTTTATTAATATTGTGAGTATTTATATAATTCATACATTTAAATTATAAAAACATATCTTTTTATGTGCATCAGGTGTAGATTTTCTGTTAACAAAATCTTACGTTATACGATAAAACTAAATACAGATTTGAAATCAGGGACACCATATTATCCAATTTTAGTTGAAGATAAGACCTCACATTCAATAAGGTGTAAAAACGCAGGCTTGTGTCATCTAATGCACAGCTTTGTTCATATGCATAAATGGCGTTGGTGTTTTTGTAAATTTCTTAGATTATATATTTTTTTGTATTTTGTCGAGGTACCATCCTAAATTGGAGTGCATCGTATTGCCATTTCTGCGCCAACAGTTATTTGAGGGGCACAAAAAGGAACGCCTTTTGTGGACTAAAATATTCAAAGATTGGACTGTCAGTGGAGTAAAGATGGATCCAACATTCGGGAATGCACAAAGTAATGCCTATTACTCTTATGAATGTAAATAGTTCAATCTGCTCATAGGATTTTTGAAGAAATTAAATGTCTTTAATGTTACACCTCTTCGAATACTTTGGTGCTTAATACATTCGAAGAAGGCAAGAAGAGCCATATAACTCGGACTGTGTTATACCTTGAAAATAAAAGATTTTTATTTACTTATTGTTAGTTGGAATATTACAACTGTTATAAGGAGAGTAACCAACGGCATTTAGACAGTTGTAGATGTCGAGGTATACCATATCCATCGCGAAAAAGAAATCGAAAAAACAAATTTTATTATACGCGTTGAGACACGTATAGAATTCAACCTGAAAATGAGAGAGAGAGATATAAAATACGAGAACGCATAGACGATTACCGTCTTTATCTCATCAGCGTAGAACCGTAATTTTATGGCAACATTTAGATTGGTAATGGATTCCTACCGGTGGAAGATCGATTTTAAAGATCACGTTCCGTATAAGGGAACGGAGAAAAGTCGATTAAATTCTAGCGTGTATAATCCATTAGAATTCGTATTTAGCGGCGAGCCTATACCTATGTAAACGGACGCGGAAAGAGGCGAACCATAGCGCGGCGCGGCGCGGCGTGGTGCACAGAGCGGCGATTGTCAATCGGATTTTCGAATAGGCGGGCGGCCTGATGGCTTCTCTTGTTGTTGTCGATGTTATTGTTGTTGTGTGCGCGTCGTAAAAGGGCAGAGGGGTCAGACAGAATATAAATTATTGCAGGTGCTCGTTCTGGTGGTGAAAGTTTCGTATTTACATAGTTATACATACGTATGTACATATGTGCACGTTAAATAGTATTGGCGCTTTGAAATCGCCAATATCTTCCCACAGTCTAATGACGGTAAATTATTGTGTTCTTTTAGAAAAAAGAAAGTGTCACTATCAAAATAGCGCTAAAAGATTTAAATTTGCATCAGATTGGGTTGCTAATGGGTGGAATATAACATAAATATCAGAAGGTACATATATTGCAAAATGCAGTTTTTGATATACTACCAAATGTCCTCCTTCCAATGTATGGTTTTCCGTTTACTTAAGTATGCTTAGGTCAAAAATAGCCGCTGTATTCAAGGCTAGATTTAAGCTGCACTGGCCAATTAGGGATTTAAAAAACACGAAGGTAACAGGAAGTAAATAGTGTCTCGATAATAACCGGAATGTTAATGTGGAAAGAAAATGCCCTTTTTAGTTTAGCCTCTTTAGTGTTTGGGTGTTCGTAGATGAATCGAATCCAATAAAAGTTGTGAAAATGATGGCTTATTTTTTTCGTTGTGCTGGTCATGTCGTAAGCATTGCTTTAGAGGATCGAAGAACTGTTAATGCTGAATAGTGTACAACAATTTGTTTGCCAGAAGTCATTGATGAAATTAGGAGAAACAATTCCATCATCCCTTATCGTGACAATATCGAGCTTTCATACAACACGTCAAATAACTTATTATTTGAAGGAGAAAAACATCAAATTAATGTTTCATTGCCTGCATTCAATTGAATTATCACTCAATGACTTCTTTTTATTCTCGAAAATCAATAAATAAAAAATGCGTGGATACACTGGTGGAGTAACTCTTTGCAGACCTGGGGTAGCCTTTAATACCCGGCCCTTCATATTGAATAGGATAATGATAGAATAAAAAAGAAGAATAATACAATCTATATTAAATGAACATGTTTTCGAGTCCTAATTTTACTGAATTTGTCTATAGCATTATCAAAATCTAGTGCCTTCGCAACCGCGAATACATGTTTTTGAAACTATACGTTATCCTTAAAAATTGAATGTAGAAAATATAGATTAATTCAATGTAAAAGAAAACAATAACATGTACAATTTTGAAATTTATAAAATAATTCAATATTTATCTTTTCAAGACAACACAGATAAATGATTTTTTTAAATATGTTAGTACCAAAACTATTATTTCTGTTATTGTTTTTTTTTTGTTAATTAATTGTGAAAATGAAACATACTTTTTAATGTAAATTTTGTTCGGGTACGATCTCAATGTACTCGTATATATTGAAATTAATGTTGATATTAAATCACGGAATTGAAAAAAAGTTTAATTTCTAACAAAAGATTTTCGATTTTTAACCATTTTTTTTTTGAAGTTTAGTTGATTCCTTGATTGAGGAATATCAATTGTTAAAACTGAACAATCATTTCTTCGATTAATCGATTTTCTTGCAACACTACCACATACGAATCTAAAAATTTCTTGAAAAGGGATGTTCACACCAATCAATTAGTCGACAGAAAGAGTTTCGGCTTTAAAACGTTTATTTGTAGAAGGTCGACTCCGTTACGAAATTGGTTAATTAGTGGAGGGTTTCAGGACTGGACCTTTAATTATCGTATTTTATTTTATTTAGTTACTACAATTTTGAAGCTGGAAATACTCTCTTCCCCGTGCCAATGCGATGCGGGGACCACTCCCTTGTTGACGGGGCCCGGGATGCAAAGCCGCCCATGCAGATAGGTTTCGGGGCGAATCGCTCCCCACGCTGATCGGGACTGGGGCGGACCCTCCCCCTCCTAGTTTGCCACTGTGTGAATAGCGACTTTTATCATCTCAAGAAGGCGTTGAAGCCTTCAAAAACCATGTTTTGGCGATGCCTTTTGGAGCCGAAGAAAATGTTTCGAGAATTCGTTTGAACGCATGCAAAAGTGCGAATATTTTCTTTTTGTAAAAACTTAATAGGTATCTCTCGTACGGTATTAATAGACCAGCGTGTAACACAAATCAGATTCATTATTTAACGTTTCACATAGGTGCTCGCAGCATTTAAAATTTAATCCGGTTTAAGCACTTGGGATTCGGTCAATCATCGATGACAAAAAAGATCGCAATTTACACACGTGTACATACAGAACATACATATAAAAACATGGAAATGCAGATGTAAATCAGGCTGAATATAAATAATAATTTAGTTTTGATTGCTTAATTAAGCGGGGAGATTGATAGTAAGCATTCTTGGAACACAAAAAACTGCTATATCAATTTTTAAATTCAATATGAATATGTATGACGTCTGGAACATCGAATACAAATGACAGTAAAGGGGTTTAGCAGTGGAACTTTTCGAAATTCTTCTTCGATAAGCAAATTGATCGTAATTTCTTATGTAGGAGCATATTAAAGTGAACGTTACTTTTTTAAGTAACTTTTGTTAATGGATTCCGGTTCGTGGTGCGGTGTAAATCATATATGAAATTCGAAATGTAAGTATGCTTTTAATCCTGTGAAATTAAAACGATCGCGCTGAAGTAATTAATTGTAGTCTCATAAATGATATTCGGTAGCACACCTATTGCGTGTTTTCATTAAGAGAATTAATTAGAGTAATTTGTTTTCACTTAATAAACTTGATACCAAATGTTGACTACTGCTTATTTCTAATCCAAAATGATATCATACCTGAACTAGTTTTGATAAGGACACCTGATGTGCTTTAACTAGTATGGATGATGATGCCGAAACTAGTTTTAATTACGGTTATATGTTAGCTATATTAATAACTCTACATTAATTTATTCCACTCAGAAAAGTAAATGATTATTGTTATAGTACCAAATACATAATTAATTGTTAATGTTTGTGGATAGAAATTCTAAGCCCTTAAATATCTTGAATACTTCTTGGCAATCAAAGAATGGTTTGAATTCAGCTAAACATAACAAGAATTTTTCAGAAATATTAAGATTATTGAAAGGATTGAGAACACGAAGTTAATGGCCACACCTATATTAAAATACTTTTGGTTTTTTCGGCGATAAAGAAACAGATATTTTTGGAACTGAATTCAATCAAAGAGAAAGCTATCTAAAGGTTCTTTCACACGGTACCATATTTGTCAAACTTCTGTACTACTTAGATTTGTGTAAAAAAAAAAACAAAATGCTGTCGTTCTGGCATTAAAGCAGAATTAGGTTAGCTTAGAGAAAATTTATTATTGCTTTGAATTGTTTGTGCATTTAGTTTTTTTTTATATTACATAATACAGTGTCTTGGAATTACTATTATTATTGTAGTTAATTATTGTTATGTGTTATTTATGGTCTGTGTAATTTCTAAATAATATGCTATTCGATTCATTGTCAAACTGTATTCATTCTGTATGGTAGCGTGAGTATACCTACAGTAACTCGCTTTGTTCGATCCCTAATGTGTTTTGAAAAGATCGAATATATTTCTTGCTATACCTTTAACAAGAAGCTTGTTGTGCAATACGTAAAAGGGAATATACAGTTATTAATGCACTGTAAAGCTCGGAATAAATTCGTCTTGAACGTAAAGTTGTGTTTTCTTTTCCAAGTGCTTAACAATTATTAAAACACCAAACCTTACTCCAATGAGAGGTTTTTTAAACTCGGTCTATTGACATTTAATACCAGAAAATTATCAAAATAACAATAACATGCGTATAGTAGTAATTAATTTTTCCATATATTTTCTAAATTTTTGTTATTTTAATACTATCAATTGCTAGGCAGTCTCGATATTTATTTTGACTACCCTCTTTTTTCCGTTGTCTATGATTTTTTCTTGAGTTATGGAAGGTCAATCAAATTACATTGATGAGTCTGGTTCATGCCCGTTGTCATTGCAGCACTCCCTTCCAATTTCAGTTAGCCTGTAGGTATCTATCTTTTCAGTTGGAAATAGTGCCTTTCTATCTCCAAAGTTTCTCCAATTAATCTTCGATAATAATATTATTCTCACAATATTGTGATCCAAATTGTGTTCTGCTACAAATCTTCGTGTAGACTTCTTCCGGTCTCGTTCTAGGTAGTTTGTTTTTGACTGTTGATAAGGGTTATGTAATCTCCACCACTGTTTCGAATCTGACTTTTGTATTGCTCATTTTTAGAATTTTTCGTTCTTTTGGTCACTACATTCATAGTAATATTGTACATATATCCGCGTTGCCACATTTTGTGGGAATTATTAATTTTTTCTTGTTGTATAATGAATGTCTTTGTTGTTAAAGCTATTCATCTTTAAACCGTTTCTTGCATTCCATCGACTAAGTTGTTGACCAGTGATTTCTTCTGTTGAGGATGTCGGTGTTATTTTGTATTCGTTCCGCATACTTTGCTCAGTAATTGTCGTGTGGGACTTTGTATTTTTAGTATACAGAAAGAGAGGGATTGCATTTTCTTTTCTTCAAAGTAAAGTTTAATAATCGGTTCTTGTTGGTTGATGTATCCAGAAATGTTTGTAGTTATTGGTTAATGTGTTGCAGTATGATAATATATCGTAACTAACTCGTTGTTGGAGGTCACATTTACTTTGAAGGTGTCCATAAATAAATTACTGGCGATAAGGATCTTCCCACAATGGTTATGTATATCTGCTTAAAATGTTTTCCATCCCGTTGTGGTTAGTATCATTACCTCTAGTCAATCATCCGGTAGACTCAGGTCCGTTGCATCCAACTTTCTAGATCTATGTTTTGGGTATATCCCGAAGAGGATTGCAACGATTGAAACAGACCAACAGTACGCTTCTCTCAATGTTTGATATTTGCGAAAGGCACCTTTTTTTTGTTACAGACACGTCGTGGTTATGAAGAAAAGCTTGACGTTACAAGCAAATGAACAATTTGATGTTGCTTTTCTGCAAATATACAAGTTGGCCCACGTAGTTATGAACAGTTGGCTGTAGTTTTAACTGTCAAATTGTTAACTTGTGTGTTAACAGTGGTCCAGTAAACATCGTGTTTTTGCAGTTAAATCGTTCTGCAAAAATAATGACTGTTTGGTTGCCGTGCAGCGTCAATTGCGAATTAATTTCAATATTCTTCGACACGGTAAAGTTCGCTCTTGTCATGCCATTAAGGAGTGGGTAGCTAAATTTGAAGAAACAGGTTCAACTAAAAATGTCAAACATACTGGGCCAAACTTAAGTGTTAGAAGCACTGATAACAGCGCAGTCCAAAATGTTCACTTCGAAGACAATGCTAGGCGTTAGGCTTACCTGGGACTACTTTACATAGAATTTTGCATCTAGGCTTTAAAACCAATAGATCTCCAGTTCGCTTTCATTTTGCTGAAATCATGTTGCAAAACGAAATCGATATTCACAGCTCGTGAATGTCTGAAGAAACCCATTTCCATTTATTTATTTATTTATGGAGCATTTCAATGATCGGCTATAAGACTAAATACAGAAAAGGTCATTTAGTCAAAGTTATGGATCACCCTTTATATATTACGTTATATGCTTTTTTCTATTTCTAATTGGATGCTTTTATTCCCGAGATCTTCACTAAATAAAAGAAGGAAGGAGATGTATTATTTATCAAAAATGTCAAACAGCAAAAGGAAACAGAAATAAAGGCGTCCCTGGGCTTTCATCAATAAAGTGAAATAAATTGAACTACGGCATTTTTAAAAACTTTCTTTGGGCCTTTAATGTACTATTTTCTATAAATACTCGCTTAGTACATATTTCGGTAGAAATATCAGCTCATACTATGACGGCAACCTCCTGAAAGGGCACCCATTCCGCGCTTTTCTTCTGCCATCTGGCGATAGTAAACAGAAGCGCGACTCATCATTCACTCCACTGCTGAATAGTCCAATTTTTGTAGCCGTGTGCGTCAAGTCTGTCTATTCTTTACAAGCCGTTATCTTACTGCCTTTTAGTATGTTTCAGTCCCTTATACAGCTAGCAAACGTGGTCTCTTAGTCGTATTAAGCGCCATAAAACGATCATGAACTCTAGTTGTTGCTTTTTTTCTTTTAAACCTTCCAACTTTTAAAAGACGGTTCCACGCATGCCAAACTGTAGTGCGTGGTATTCATAAATTACAGACATATAACACTGACTGTAGTCACCTTCCACAATCAGTTAACGGCGCTGTAACCAATCTGTTCTATTAACTGTCAAATTAGTTTAGTGTAGGCTTTCACGACCGTAATCCATAGTAGAAATGTCTTTCGGGTGATGTCGCGTAGTTAATATTTTACTTGACGTTTCGCTGACCATGCTGTCAGCTTCTTCAGAAGATTTCTAAAGACTGTCTTTAGAAAACGCGACATCACTCGAAAGACAACTGTCAAATTAATTCAGGTAGTGATGAACTAGGCCTACTTGCAATTAATTGCAAATAAATAATAAATGTACCATTAGAATGCTGTCGATATATGAAAATCAAATAGTATTATTTAGTGTGAATTTTGCATGTTCTACAATGAAATGAATATCATTAAGCATTTATTCATGAACTGTATAAATAGAAAACGTTTAGCAGACGGGTGGGCAGCCTTCTTTGCCGGTTAGTTTATTTTCTGAACACAGTTTTAAATATTAATGAGATACATTTATTGCAATACCAATCCAAAGTAGCGTTCACATAGAGTAGCGCGGAATTAGTGCAACTATAGTGCAAAACTATACACACGTTACATTTGAAGACTTTAAAGCACACGAGGGTTATACCGATTCAAAAGAAGGGCTACAATAACTCATTCAAAAATTGTTGTCCAATATCCTTGGTTTCTACCATTGCAAAAGTAATTCGCATACTTAAAGAGGCATAATATATTGAAGTCCTTCCAATATAGCTTTGATTCTAAAAGGGCGTCCGATTGTATTGACTGTAAAGCGCTAATAAATAAGTTAGTAATAGAATAATACAAAAAATTATGGAATACAAGAGATTGCAATGTGTTGGTTCAAATGCTGTCTTAGCAGCAGGACTCACAGTGTAGTCGTTGACGGAACTGTTTTTGGGCGCATTTGTGTTGATGTGGGTGTTTATTTTTAATATATATATATATAGATAATAATATATATAATAAATAATACATATAATAAATAATATATATAATAAATAACATACAAATATTCTTTTATTGAGTGAAAGCGAAAGTTTTTACTAAAAACAAATGAACAAATAAAGTGTTGAACAAGCAATGCTTTATGTAGAAAGCTAGCTATCAAGATATTTGCGCTTCGAAGTCTTGCTAAGTGCTCCAGCTTTGACATGCTGCGAATTCTTTCTTTTGCGTGTTTTCAATCTACCCTAAGGTATGGAATTATGCACTAGACACGCACGCGGTTTATGCAGAGGGTCTTTATAATTCCAAAGCGGGTAGTTCGGGTACTGGAGAGATTATCACTACGAGAGAGAGAAGAAATTAAGAATTTTGACAGCTTCGTCGTGAAGTATTGTGTTACGCCTTCACAAATCGTGAGAAATTTGATCATACAGAACACAAATGCAATACGCGTCATAGAAATGTAACGTTGCTTCCGCATCGGCACTGTACCGCGAGATATCAGAGGCAGTCCTATTATAATGCCTGCAAGCTCTACAATCACTTGTCCGCTGATCCACTCTCTCTTTGTTTTTAAAACAAAAATAAAAGCTCAAATCGTGGACAAGGTTTTGTTTTGGTATATTCTAACATTAATTGCAATGTTTGGTTTCTTTGTTTAGAACTTTTTTGAATCTGTGATAGTGTATTGACAGCATTTCATTCATGTTTTTTTCATAATTTTTTGAAATAAAGATTATTATTGTTATTAATTTTATTTTCTGAATTTGCATGTCATGATTACAGCGGAAACTGCTAATAAACATACCATGTGATATTATTGTGCAATTTCGTGCATTACTAAAGCAATTTTAATGCCAATTAAATAAATTTGGGATAGGTTATTACAAAGCAAATCATTGGTTGTAGTTGTCGAATTTCCACCCTAATTCATAATTCAAATACCATTATTAATTAACAGTATAGCAATATACTTTGTCAAAAACACATCGCCCGTAAACCGCCTAATTAATTATCTCCATCGGTTGTTGATAACAACTACATTCATGCGGACGCAGTTTACGTTACGTTTGAATTACCTATCTGATTTATAGCGTCGTTGACGAACCGCTGATATGAAAAACGTGAGTCGTAAATTATTCGCTAATATTTACGATCGTTAAAAATGATCTTTGGTGAATGAGATGCACTTCGAATTAATTCTTCTCTGTTTTCAGACCATGAATAAACGAGGAAGGGGAGATGCACACAAATCTATATACATATGTCGCTTTGACTCCTTGAAACGATGGAATTGAGTAATTTGCTTCGTGTTTGTCGTGATTTCAATAATAAATCTCGAAAGATAGGAGTCACGTCTTCTAAATGAATGTAAAACAGCGCTGCAACTGTACAACCTTTATTTTACTCTATATGTTTATATGTTTGTATTGCAGAACAGCGTACTGTTGTAAGCAACGAAAATGTTAAAATAAAATAAATACTCTAATGTTATACACTTGAGAAATTGTTATCACTAATTTAAGACAATTTTTTACGCCTTTTACGCGTTGGAAAATTAAATTAACGGAATAAAACCACTAACCTCAACATTTGACGTTTATGTACCCTCTCTGCTAACGTAGTACGTAATAAAATTCAGTGTTTGTATGAATGATCAAACATTAATTAATCTTATATTGGAATTACTATTTTGCACTTTAACACTTGAAGTTGCTTTCAAGATTAATCACTTAGCCCAATATGTTTTCATTTGAAGGCTACTCGAACTAAATAGGCGATCGTAGTAGCGTATTTTTTTACATCCTTGTTTCCGATAGCATTTTGTTAAAAATCATGGCCTACTGCAATGCACATTTCAAAATACACAGAATTTTTCATTCTACAGCTTTTTTTCTTGCAAACCATATTACAGCCTGCAATGTGCCACACGAGTTCGCGATCTAACGTCTAACGATTTGACAATTGCTAGTATTGGTAACCGTACAATATGGACATTTATTACCGGACATATCGATTTACTACTAATTGTAAATAATTTAATTGCGAAATGATTGCAAAGATACAAAAGAATTGTTTATAGAAGTCAATTATATTAAAAACGAACCCTTAGGACTTCAAGAAAATATACTGAACACGAGTAAGTTCACTATTCTCTGAAATTATCGTTGGTTGGAGATATATTTGCCTAGTAAAATCCTAGGAACAAGGAGAGGGGCCCAGAGAATATATATAAGCTGCTGCTGAAACCGAAAAGGAAGTCAGTGCGGTTTAACTGTCCCAGATGTTTCGCGATTGTCGCACTCGGCCACTCCACACGAAGTTAATAACAGCGTCTTTTCATGTTGCAATATACAGTATTGTAATACATACCATGGTAACCATAAATGAGGGATCGGCATGTAAATTATACGGGGACGAAATAATTACTTGAAGTAAAATATATTCAAGTAAAAATACCTGTAAAAAAATATACAACAAAATAAAAGCTATATTTTAAAATTTTATAAAAACTAGCAACTTGTTTTAATTTAGTTTTGTCAAAATATCCACTCCACGCTTAGTGATATTTTTGCTAATCTCGGTAACCTCAACTCTTGTGACAAGCTCTTCTCAGTTGTTCTCATAGTTGTTGCTTCGATTGAGATGAGATGATCCTTGACTTTAAAATTTCGATTCGTCCGAATACAATACCTATATCCACATTTCAGTATTCCAATTTTAATTGTATTTGCCCCACGGTAGCTTCTTTTTGTGGCGTAAATGTTTTTGGATAGCACCTGTTCCCTTTAAGCCTGTTCTTGTCAGACGCCTGTACAGCAGTCAGTGACCTAGGATTTTCAAAGCTTTTTATAAATTCGTGAAGCCGAGAAATCACGATGCCGTTTGTATAATATTTCTATTTTTAGATAATTTCATGTGCTGGTTATTCTTGACCATTCAAAACGCTGTTTCATACCGATTTATTGTTCCTTGACTTCAGATTCCGAAAACAACCCTGTACGTCTACCGGTAAGGTGAGTGGAAAATTTTTATGGTGAATCCGTTACAAACCATTCATATGAGGGGGTGATAGTAACAAGGCCGTTATACATTTTACTCACATTAATTATGCATTAAAAGATTTCTGAGGTTATAAAAAGCTTATAATTAATAGAATCTGGAGACACACACTATAATAACAATAGTATAAATTTCGTACCCAAGGAGGACGATCCAGTGAGTATTCCTCAGATACAGGAATTTTGATAAAAGTGATGATGATAACGGCTGAGAAACCCAAAATGAGGAATAATTACAATCTAGAATACATCGTGTAGAATACACTTGTACATAGACAAATGTTCTGATGACAAAACAATTTACTAAAAAAAGGTTGTGTGATGATGCCAATGATTACCGTCCGATTATTGTTACTCTAATATTTTCAAGAAATCTTGAAAAATGCTTAAAAATCAGATAACATATTATTTTGAAAGAAATAACTAGTATAGTATAAATTTTCAACAGCGTTAGCTACTCAGAATTTTACAAATGCCATCTTACAAAATTGTGAATATAAAAAGATATACTTCAGTCACTTTATAGGACCTTACTAAAGCCTTTGACCGTTTGAATCGTGAAATTTTTATAAACTTAAACATTAGAAATTTTCAGATGCTAATTTGATATAACTGGTATTTTATGTGATAGAATTCAGTTTGTTAAATATAATAATATGCATTTTGATAAACTTAACATTAACCATAGAGCTCCGCAGGGGTTCGTTCTTGGCCCCTCTTTATTCTCGATATACATACATAAATTATCAATTTAAATATGCATTTTGTCTTGCGGATGACATAACTATGATAAATTACGACAATTCGCTGGTAAAATGTTCTAACGTTAACGCCGTTAATGGTAATATGGAAAACAAATTAAGTATGACTAAGTTCAAAATGCAAACTCAAGTTTTTGCACTACGTGAAATCGACAAGGCCCATTTAACTAAGCCAGTAAAGTTTCTTGGTATTATATTGTATTCAAAGATAACATAGGAGAAAGAAGAAAAAGATGATTCTAATAAGATTTTTAAATGCGACACTCTCACAGAAGTATCTCAAAATCATTTAGTTCGCTCTTTTTCGTTATACTATGAGCTATGGAATTTTGGTGTGGGGTCATCATTCAATACAAAGTAAATGTGTGCAATTAATTGCGGGTCTTGATTACAGCCGATTGCAGAGTTGCTTTTAAGCGCTTTGAGATATTAACTACATCCTGCGTATACATCTTGGAATGTATTACTTTCACTAACAACATTTTTGTAATTGCAGTTTATATAGTGACTACCACAGTTATCCGACAAGGTCTAACATCGACATTGGAATATCTCACCATCGCTTCAACAGAAAATGGGGCGAATTATTTTGCTATTACATGTTTCAAAGTTTTACCAACCAACACTAAAAATTTAACGATCCTTTCACCCAAACGAGTGATAAGAAAGTACTTAACTGCTAAGACCTTTTATTCTGTCCAAGAGTTTTTAGAGAACAATTTTGAAGATCTACTTACTATTATACAGATCCACTTTATTTGTATCTTGCTTTTGACTTTCTGACGTGTGTAAATACTGTCTGTACTAGCAAATGAAGATTATTATTACTACTACTATTATTATGAATTTATTATTAAGCCTAAAACAACTGGAAATAATACTTCGCTCTTCGATTTATTAATTCATTCGGTTATGTTGTATAATTATTTCCTATAAGAGGCCGCTTTTCAAAATACTCTACGTGTATCATAACTTTTTGGGTATGTATTTTACAGTGAAATGTATTGTTAAGGCTGCACTAGAATGTATGCATATGCAGAGTAATTTCAGAAGTTCAGAATATTTCCTTTTCCTATTTTAAAACTTTTGTGTTTCAGCAAGTTGCTGAAAAATCATTTTACCTAATACTCTAAATTAAAATTGTTTATTATTTTCAATGATGTTTTCTGATACATTCATGACCTATAATGTCCCCATATTACTCAATTTTGCATGTATACGCTTGCTATTCGTTTGCAATTATGCTACTCTTCCTAGTTGCGTACTTCTTTTACTGTAAAGGGTCTTCCTTGTTTACGATTCATTGGAAGTGTACTAATTGCCCAACTTCCAACTTCTATTACTCTTTCTGTGATATCGCTTTAAATTATTTAATAATTTTTATTCTGAATTCTACTATACCGTCTTCAAATTTTCCCAGAAGTCTCCTCATTTACATAGTAGTAATTTTGTTTTTTAGTTGTACTTATAGCCGTTATAAATAAGTGCAGGTTTTTTTTTTATATACTTCGGCCATTAAGAAGGGAATTAATTCACGAGGATTTTTTTTTGTAATCTATGGTAGCGTTGAAGAGCCGTTCCAAGATACCGCGCCCAACGAAGAGTGTCGTCCATCTTGATCGGCATCAATTAGGTGTCAGCCTTTAAATTATATGAATACGTTAAAATGTGTGGTAAGACGGGTTTAAAATGTAGATTAGATTTTTCGTAGTTTTGCTGACTAATTATTGGCCGCCATGTTTGCTCTATGTTGTTCTGGTTGTTGTGCTGATGACGTCGACGATAGTAATGACGACGGCACTTCAGAATGGACAGGACTGGTTTCAGGTAGCGAGTGAAATAATCAATGGTAGATTGAAAAAACTTTTCAGATCAATATTTCTCAAGGATTTTGATGACGTAGGAGCTGCTTGATCGTCATAGTTACATTACTAGTATATTACTTCTTAGGGTTTGTTGTTTTATAACTTGGAGAAAATATGTTTACAACATTTATGATAAATAGGCAAGTTATGGAGATTTGAAAAATAGTGATCTGTGGAGAAGCGGAAAGTACTGTGTATAAATTCTGATTTTTAAAACCTTACTTCTGGGAAACAAAGCAGTTGGTGGAACCATATTCTTTGTATAAGAATTCCTGAGGTTTGAAGCATGCGCGTGAACGGACACAATTACAATTAAACGCTGTTACGTGGAGTTGTGTACAATCTCTGTGAATCAGTATACTAAGAGAGGCAGTAAGCAGAGTGAACAATTCTTCATTGGGGTGCATGTGATTTTTTAATGGCTGATTTGGGGGACCAGCTTATCTGTATCCAATTCCAATTTAAGCTGGAAAATTGCCTCAGGAACAAACAGAATGTGTAAGGTAGCACTTGAGGACGATGCTTTTAGCTAAACATAAACTCATGATTGGATTAAACGTTTCGAAGTGGGTTGAATATCAGCGGATATCCATGATCCCGACGATATTGAAAGGATTACTCACAAGGAGTTCGTACCTTCAGATCTGACGAGTAATGTAGATCTCTATCATGATATCCTAAGGCAATCAAGAAAGGATATGAGAAGGAAATGTCCAGTATAGCGCCGCAGAAACGATTGGGTTCTCCACCATCATGAGGTTTTTAACGTATAGCAAATTTTAACGAAAAACAACATGGGTGTTGTTTCATATCCAGCGTACTCGCCTGACTTGGTGCGACTTTTTCCTCTTCTGACATGAAAATCAAGTTGACGGGCATGATAAAAGAAAAAGAAATTACAAAATGCATTCTTTTCGTGGCAGAAGTGCTGGAATCTGTTTGCACTTCCAAAGGGAACCATCTTGAATGTGACGGGGGTGAATGGATGTCTTCCCGATGTCTTTCAATTTTATTTGTCGTTACATTTCTGGAACTTTTAAGTACCATCTCCAATTCAGATCTGTTAAAACTAATGAATGAAAAAAAAAAGATATATAGTCTAGCGCGCCAACAGTCACTAGTGTTAATTGGTGTGTGATGCAGAATGAAACAGAATCAGTATTAAATTGTGAAAGAAAACAAGCACTTGAAATAATTCTCAGTAAACATTTACACAGCCACTATTGTGTGTTTGGCATACGTATTAGCGCATACATCATCCGTGCAGGATGCGAATTAAGAAAAGTTCATTCACTGTTTGTTCTTGACTATGTTACATTTTGCTAAATTGTACAAAGAAAAAGATACAGTAGAATTTAAATTTATACCTAGAGCTTCAATGGTTTTTGAGTTTGGGGACAGGTGGGGATATTAATATAAGGAAGGGTCTCTTTTACTTATTGTTAGTCTAACGCATTAAATTTGTTAATAAATGTCTTTGGATTTGTGTAAACTTTGATTGTAGAAAAAAATATTTGGAATTATGATCTGTTTTCTAAATTTTATTGCTAGTTCTTTCCAGTAATCTATGACTTGATTACCCAAAATGCGTATTATATGCTATGTCGATTCAAAACGCGTCTTATGTAAATTTAATTTAAATTTATTGCCAGGAACTTCTCCGAACACAATCAGCGAACACAAGTTATCAAAAGCAATTCACCGAAGTTACATCGAAATTGTTACTATTAACAACGTTCCTCCACACTTTATCGAGACAGAAAAATCCTGGCGTATTTACAAGTTGAAAATTGTTTCTTTTGTCATATTATATTATGAAAAACATCTTTGGGACTTTTACATTTTGTTTACAAGGCACTTAAAGTTAATGCGGAAAATTAATCCCTTATTGCTTTTGGTATTTTCAAGCTGCTACCGTTCGCATTTGCCTAATAAATTGCTATGCCTTGTAGGTAATTGTATATCTTGTTCATAATGTAGTTGTGAACTAGTTTCTTATGCTTATCGCACAATCTTTATATTTTTTACGCACGGCACGGCACCGATACCGTTCAGATTTGCCGACACATCGACCGATTTTAGTGCGAAATATTTTTTTAATTTTCATTCGTTTTATCCCAAAGATACTAATTCTGTATTCGTGTAATAATATGGTTTTCGGTGAATTATGTTTAGCTGGCTTTTGTGTGCGGTGAATTGGTTTTCGGCGAATTGTTCTCGGTAAATGTATTCGATGAATATACCATAATCGGTTTCACGATGAGTTCGGTTAATTTTTTTTTTAATTTCTCCATAATTGCATCAGTTGTTTTAAAAACTACTGTAACTTTTAATAATGTCAACTATTGTAAATATAGTATGTATATATATTCGATAAAGCCTTTTTAACCGTAAGGTGTAAGGCTGCTTCACTGCTCTTCACTGATGCACAAATCTTGCCCCGTTTTTTCTGCCTTCGCCAACATTTTTCCACTGCCCCATTTCACTCCCCTCCCCTCAAAACATTTTGCCACCACGTCGTCCCACTTCTTTCTTGGTCTCCCTCTTATCCTCTTCTTTTGCGATCCTGTTTGCCATACCTGTTTTGCTTGTCTGTGTTCACCCATTCTGATCAAATGCCCGAACCATTTTAAATGTTGTTCTTCTATTCTCTTTAGGATCGGTTCCACTCTTAATTCCGCCCTCACCACCTCATTTCGTATTCTATCTGCCCTTGTAATGCCTTTTATTGCTCTTAGAAATCTCATCTCTGCCGCTTGTATTTTGTTTTTTTGTTGATTTGTAAGTACCCAGCTCTCACTTCCGTATATTAATATCGGCTTAAAGATGGTTTTATACACAATTATCTTTGTTCTTATTGTTACCTCTTTGTTTCTTAAATATGCTTTGTTCAAAGCGTAGTACAATCGAGTTGCCTTTTCTATTCTTTCATTTATTTCTGCCTCATTCTTGCCATCTTTGTGAATATTTACCCCAAGATATTTAAACGTGTTTACGTGTTAATATAGTACAATAAATAATTACTATCTTATGAAAAAGAAGGCGCCCAGGTGAAAGCTATTCTATAAGAGAGAAACGTGTTCAATACGTTTACACATTTACAAATATCATGAATGTGTTCAATGCGGTTAAAGCAACAAGTAAAGCGCTAGGTTGTCTCAAAGCAATTGTGTATTTAGTTCCAAAGTAAGAGGATAGCGAGAATCACTCGCCTGCATTTGCTGAGAAAATAGTAGGAGCACACTCCATTCTTTAAAATTAAAAAATTAAAAAACGCAACATTCAACGTTCAAAGTTAATGAAATGCGAAAACTTATCGAAGAGAGATATGAAAAATGTGTCTGTTCGGAACTAGAAAAATTAAAATTAAAAATATAAATGTTATTTCGTTATTACTTTTTTCTGTAATTTATTTGTTTTAAAGAAGATACGTGGAGGCCCAAAATGGCCAAACACAATTTATTATTCACCTATCAATTGGATCCTCTTGTTCAACCTGGTCGTCAGACGCAATATTTGTCTCATTCCTCCATTTAGCATTGTTATGTTGAAAATAATTTACGTGTTGTGATACTTGTAAATAGCCGTCCTATTTCTTGTAAGTTTCGTTAACTTTTCTAAGGCATATTGCAATGAATTTAATAAATTTCAATGAATATATTACGTTTCTTGATATTCGTAAATGTGAACTGTAAATATATACTTTTTGTACTCTTTTAATCTGCGTTTGCTTATGATTTTCATCTTCATCGTCTTATTTTTTCTTGCGCAAGTTTCGTACACATTAAAGTTTCTTTCGGTTAGTTCGAATAGAACTGGTTACATGCGGAATGACTGGTAAATATAATTAATATCTCGTTTTTGTGTCTATCGGAACGGGCGGCGGTTAATAGCGAGTGAGCCACTATTACATATATAAGCAGCTACGTAGTAAACATGCATGTTTAATGATTATTCTATTGAACGAGTCTTACATAATGGCGGTTATTAACGGTTAATTCGCTTTGTACGGTGTAATTGTAAGCGATCACAGTGAGATTGATAGCATCAGCATCCAACCTATACAGTCGATATCTTTCGGCTTGCGCCAGCACGACCCGATACGTCTCCTACAAAAGAGGTTAGAAAATGTAGATATGTATGTGCATTACATATGTACATGCACTGATGCATTTATCTGAAACGCAATTGTTGCGATCACCACTAACAATGACGTCTTGACATTTTCTTGTTCATTACGTTACGAATGGTGTTGTGATCTTAATCTGCAATTCCGTCTATTTCTTTTTTTTGCTTCGGTGCGGTTTCTGTTATTTTGCATAGTCGATAATTAATCCAACGTGATTGTTGATTTTTGTTAAAATTCTTTGTTCTATTGACAGTGGAATTATCCGGAATAATATACTTACATTAAAATCATTTAAAATACTGCAAGAAAAAAAGTTAATGCTGTTCAATGTTAATGTAATACCATGAATAATTAGGAAAATTTCCGTGTACATTGAGACAGACAAAAACCATTGTAAAATAACATCTGGCACGAATATTTATATACAACCTGTCCTACTACTAGATGGGTGGAAGGTAGTTCCTTCAATTTAGAAAAAAAATTTTCAAATAAAAAGTATTCCAAAATAAGCCTTATATCTTCAAGTATTCAGTTCAGGGTATTCAGTTTCTGCTGGATACGATATAATTTTGATCTTATAAATAGAACACTGTGGATGCCTCTCTTCAATTTGTGTTACCTTTTTTTAACATTTTTCTATACCTATCTGCTTTAGTTTTTGAAATAGTTAAGCTAATCTGAGAATTTCACGAAATGCCGATATTTCTTTAACCTCTGTAGACCTGGTGTATTGTGGTGTATATTAAAAATTTGCCTCATTAGAGGCCCGCTAAGTAACACAGTTTATAACAACATATTTATACTTTTTACTGCATATAAGTAACACTTCTGCAATTAAAGTATACTACGATGAACAAACAGAAAACTTTGGAATTTCAAATTTATTCAGCATGCAGATGATATTTGCATAGTTACGAGGGTAGTCTGAGAAGTTTCTAGATTAACACAAAAACAAGTATTTGTTTGTAAAATTCAATTCATTTCTCCATTTAGTCTCATTGTAAGTCTATATACATTTTTCAGCGATGTTCTCTTTAACATGTTCAAACAGTAGTTGGCATATTGTTCTGCAATGTATTTTGTTCTGTATTTTTTGGTTTTTAGCAGTACATCGAAACATTTTTTATTACAAAATTCTACAAGATAATTGACAGATTGTTCCCAAATTTAACGTATGTTATTTCAATTTTTTCAAACGGAATATCTTGCTATTTTTCCGGAATCTGAGAGGGATGCCCTTCTAGGAACTTCTTTATAGACATTTCCCTATACCTAAGATGCTTCTTTCTTTAGTAAATTCAATATGAAGCTAACAGAAAAGCTTTTTGATTTAAATACGTAAAGTGCGGCGACGAAAGTCACACCCAGGAATGAAAGCTAGGAAATCTTGCTGCCCAAATGTGTTGATAAGTTCATTTTGAATTACAAAGCTTGTATACATACTTTTTCCGCTACTGTTTACGAGTTGGTTCTAAGGATTCTTATTTCCACTGCTAGCCCTATGATAAAAAGTTTCCGCAATTGTTTTCCAGGTCTTCAAGTCCTATTCGCCCACTGTCACGATGACCTCTCAGTGCAATTTGTTGCCTACCACAAAATCGTATAGTTTCTATTATAGGAAGCAGTCTCTTCCGATTTTCAAAAACATCTTTGTGGTAATTTGATTTATTACACTCTCAGCTCTTTGGTTTACAATGGGTTTTACGTTGTCAGTTGTCACTAGGGCTCCTGTACTTTGGTGATCTATTTTTACGGTTTCGGAATGGGAAAATATTACAGAATACTTACAAAAAGAGCCGGATTCTTCTTCAGAATAACCTAAGCATTTAAACTCTCCAAACCATATTATTTGAAAATATCTAGTGTGTTTGAATCGGATACGTTGGAAAATTTGTATTCAGGTTAGGGTTTCCAAACATTCAAGTAAAATGTTCTCTTCATTAAACAAACAGAACTACTTTGACAAAAATTTCCAATATTATAAATATTTTTCCTTACTGGATAGAAGTTCTTAGCTTCTGGGGGCGGTTATTGCTGTAACCAGTTTCGATGTCGTCAGTAATATTTACGAAAAAATTTTAAACAGATCCTTGTGTTTTCATTATGAGCATAAAAAAGTGATATAGAAACGTAGATGCAAACACTAAGATAATGCGGTAGATTAGGAAAGAAAAACGCTAAAAACGAACTGCGACAAGAAACTTCGCACAACGTGAGATGGTTGAAGCTCAAGAGTCGCCCGTAGAATATTTGGCAGCTAAATATGTAATCAAATTGAAAACCGCTAGGTGCAGCGGTATAATGTACGATTATAGACACTCGCTTTTAGACAACAGCTCCGTTTTGGAAGAAGAAAAAAGTCTCGTTTAATTGCGGGAGATTATAGGTACGTTTTAAGTTTGGAGGCTTCTGTTAGCTGTCCTGTTTTTTCAAATATCTTGATTTGTTCAATATACCAGCAATATATCGTATATTTTGAATGTACAACTGTACATTCAAAGTCATAGCTACTCTTGCCGATTATTACGTTATATTTATAATGCCTAATGTTCCAATATAATACTAATACTAATACTTCCAAAGCGTCATGTGAGTGTGGAGCAAAGTATAACTACCGATATCCGGCAAAGTGTAAATTTAAAAAAAGCCAAAGTTTGGTAGATTACTAATACCGGTAAGGCTAGCTGATTTAACATATTTGGCGTTTCCATTTAAATGGGATAGCAGACGTTCGTATTCAGCATAAATTGTCTATACAAGATTTCTTATACCAACATACAATTGCAAGTTTTACAAAAAAAATCGTGTACTGTCCAGTTGAAAAATATAAACGACTCCTACATAGTACTTCGTCCACGTGTACAATGTGAGTAATGTGCATAGGCGCCAGGTCCCAAGGGACGCCGAAAGGCGTTTTAGTTTGATAGTCGCCGAGAGACGCCATTACTAGATATAAACATAAAGTTTGTTTTTGCGTTCAACCCAATTTGGTACTTAAAGTTACTTTTTACTTTTAAAGTTACTATTTACATAAAAATAAGTGTGTAGGTGAAGCGAATTAATCAAGAGCTAGTATGTTATTTAATGAACTGGATATAATAGGTATGGTGAGAGTCTAGAAGTTAAAATGGATTGTGAGAATGGAAGAAAATAGATTACCATGAAGAATATTTGAGAGAAGAAGGCCAAAGATGAGATGGGGGAAGAAACTATAAAGGACATAATGCGGCTAAACATTGACAATTATAAGGAAAAAGTGAAGGAAAAGAGGAATGAAGGACGTTAGTTACCCAAGCCATGGGCTTAGAAGGTTCGCATTGCTTATATATTATCATTATTCGATAAATATAAAACACCGCTACAAGTTAAGATCTGCAACAGGAGTGATTTGTGAATTTCTTGAATATATTCTTACGTTGACACATAATTTTGATTATTTGCAAAGCAACTAAGAAAGAATCGTTGATGTAAATGTATATTTTGTGATAGTTTTGATGGTTGTATAATTCACTATATCGAATAAGTCTATAGTCAGTTTGAACAAGGTTTTGTGTGACTGTTACTTTAAGAGATTGATACTAAATACCGTATCAAATTAAAACTATTCAACCTATTTACAAACTTTCCATAGTGTTCCATTGCGTTTATTATAACTGCGCTAAAGCATCACCTACACGCGCACAATTATCCGTGGGTATTTATTAAAACAAACTATCTTTAACTTAATAATGATTTAATATTTTTCCGTTCGTGGCAAGTATCGCCCATGCTCTACCTGTGAATTTATTAAGCGTATAATTTATGGCTTTACATGTTAGTTCATCTACGCCTAGTATATCATTTTACGCGTGCACTAATGGACTTCGGCTCCGATACTGGGTCATATGTACGCGTACAAGAACACGCGCATATACACGCTTCTGCATCGACTTGATTTACGGCTGTCTTGTCTTGGAAGCGATTTTTCACTTCGATTGTATTATTTCAAAACGCTCTCCTAATTAAAAATATCGCGATAACATCTAGTCAGCTTTTTCTTTGCATACGAAACATGTTATATATTGGCGTCTTTCTTTGATACACTAAAATTGTATATGCTTACAGTCTAATGAAAATAAATTAATATACATCAAAGAATTTGATCATTAACGTAATCCTTTTACTTGGATATAGATCACCATATTTGACCAAAAGGATTTTACAAGATGCAGAGCAGTAGCGGTGAAATGATGTAATAAGAGTTCATATTTTCCACAGCACAAACGTTTTTCATATCTCAGTTAAGGTTCAACTTGTGCGTAATACACATTTCAAAATCTCTTTTTACTTGGTTTTGAGTAATCAATAAGTACTACCATTGTTTACTTACTAGCGACTTAATGGAAACTATATTCTTCAAATTAGATTTAAAAGATAAAATCTTTGACTATTACATCGTATTTAGGCTGCATGAATACACTAAGAAGTCTGAGTAACTCGACTAGGGACAAGGGAACACCCTGAGGTGTCACTCATCGATCGGATTGAAATTTGGCAGATTGTAGGATCGATCGAGTGTTGTAAAACGCCACTTTCCGTTTCGGCGGAATCATATTTAGGAGGTAAAAGCTATGAAATGTCGACGATTTTTGGATTTTTACAATCCTTCTATAGGTCTATCAAACTAGCTCAGATGAGATTTTTTTCCACCACTTCCACTTTCCCCCACCTTCTTCCGGGCAGGGGGTTGAACGGAAAAGGGCAAAATATACGCATAAGTGATCCCCGGGAAATACCATTTTGACCCATATACATCTTTGCCGCCCTTTCACTGCTAGCAGCCTGTGACTTGTATACCATACAATAAATCTAAAGATTTCATAGTATCCGTCAAACTGTACATCGAAATGTGAGGCTGATAATGTTTATAACATAGATGAGAGCGGGTTTAGTTTGGAACTGCACGCTGGTCGCACTCTAACCTATAAAGGAGGCAAAACAGAATGCGCTGTACAATTTGTAACATCTACAACATATAGTTACGCTGCATAACAACTCTAGGAAAACTTGTATCAACTTTGCAAATAGTACTCAAGGAGATTGGAGGTATAATTTGGCCCACGAGTTCACGAAAAGTTATTTCAGGTTTGTACTAATATTTCTTGTATGTTAGGTATTAAATGTTAAGGTTGAGGCTTCTACATCAGGCAAATTAACGAAAGTTGGATGTATACGGTTTTCATGTATGGAGAGCATTCATGAAAACGTTTTCAGATCAACTTTTACTCGGTAATACGGATATTGATTTACATCAGAGGAATAACATAATAACATTGCAATCCTTAGTTCACAATCAACTCTCCTACCCAAAATATCAAAATTTATTTCTACATTCTCGAAGTTCCGTCGGTTTTACAACACTCGGTGGGTCCTATAAATCTGCCAAGATTCAATCCGATCGGTGAGTGACACTTCAACCAAGTCTAACGAGGTTGCGTCAAAGCGAACTATGGCTGTGGATAAAATTACTAAAACTTTTATTGCTGCATAATTTTTGTTTTGCCTTTCGATTGTCTTTCCAAAACAGTGGACAGGGTGCGCCATCTAAGATAAAAAAGTTGATGTAATCGATCTGATTCTTTCTGATCAAAAAGGAAAATAGAAATCAACCTGGTCCTTTTAAAAACGCTTTTAAAGTTAGTATGGGGGGACGCTATATCACTGTATATATAGGTTTTCCTATGTAAACGTTAGTTCACTTGCGGAGACAAAAAACTAACCGCACATTTGAATCGTAAGAGACAGAGGAAAATACAATTTCGCGTAATAAAATCTTGATTAAGTTTCCGCAATTAGTGTTTTAATTCATTTTGTGATATTAAAACTTAAAGGCTATATAATAGTTGTTTTTATAGGTAATGGCGAGCTCCACTCTTAGCGAAGTTACAGCTTTTTATTTTTTATGGTTTGTTTTTGCTTAATTAAAGCTCTTGCTTTCCATTTAACGAATTTATTCTTGCAAATATACAGCAAATTAAGCCTAATAAAATCCGTGACTATATCGAGTCAAGTTTCAACAGGGAAGGAATTTTCTAATGCCACACACGATTTTTAACGGATTATGTAGCAATATACTTCAATATGCGACGTAATTTTTTAATAAGTGACAATATTAAATGATAAAATAGTTAAAAAGAAGATTCTTACACAATACCACAAAAGTAATTTACTTTTCGTTTCTGGCAATACATTGCGGAGATATAATAATTACAGCCACATTTAATAATTCAAAGTTACTGAATGCAAACTGCTTTAAACCCCGAAGGAAGTTGTTACAAGTTTTAAACAATGTTTTTAATATTATTATTACACCTACTATTTGATTTATTTTAAAAATTGCGTTTTGGTTTTACATAGAATTATTTTCTGTTGTTCATGTGGATTGTTAACGAACTGCACAAACCGGGAAAATGGACAATTCACATATAATATATAATACATACGTAGGATTTATTATTGATGTATTGAATATTAAGATAAAAAATATAAAAAAACAGAAAAAACAAGTCCTTTCGTCTTCTATTGTACGTCTTCTACCATTCGTCTTGCACTTTACGTCTTTTACTACACCTCTTTTACTATATCGTCTTACACATCAATTCCGCCATTACTCCCTCTTCCCGTTACTGTCTTCCTCTTGCTATATTGCTCCATCCTATATATAATATATAATATACAATATATAATATGTAATGTATGATATATAATATATTATATACAATATATATAATGTATAATAATATATGTTGAAAACTGTAGAATAATACAATGGTCCTGTGGAACTAAGCGTGCAGTTGTAAACCTAGCTTTAAATAAAAAAAATTCCGTTTACAGTTTCCTTCATTCCGCATGGGTGCTAATAGTAAACAAGGATTACATTTCCTGCCAAATCTGGCTGATTGAAAATTTGATTATTTTGATGTTACGATAACGCTTTTTGTTTCTGCGTTCGCGAGATTGTTTTGATTTGGTGGTCGATCTTTGAATTCGAATTTAAAATTTCAAATTCGATTTCGAGTTATCAGATTTCAAAGTTACAGAAATTCGAATATTCGACAGGACTAAATTACAAACCATTTTGTGTAGGTCAATTGCAGGCAAAAATCCAAAGCTTTTTATAAAGTTGGTGTACACAATAACTAACGCACCTAATAAGCAATGGGGAGAAAGCAAATTTGATTGCTAGAAGACTGGTAGAGGCTAAACAATTTCCAGCTGGATACTGGTGTGCTAGACAGAGACGGAAGGTTGCGGAAAAGCATATGGGGAACCTGGGTCTTAGAAATGGGTTCGAAATATCCAAGAGGCGAAATTTACGCAGAGAGATCAAATGAAAATTCCCTAAAGTTTGTTTCGCTTAGCTCGAAGTAAGTTAATAAATGGGTATTGATTATATTAATAAACAGGTTTCAATTTGATAAACGTAGTTCATTGTTGTAATAAGTTTATTGATTAATATAATTCTTTGTTGCTTTAATAAAACGTAGTGAAAGAACACGACGCGGACAGAGTATAGCACTTAATGAAGCAATATTGTTGGAAACAAGAGAGGCGCATATTTTACAATTGTAAAGATGTATGAATCGTACTTATTGAAATGCTAATATGACAAATTTTTGCAGTTACTTAATTACGAACAAATTGCAATAATTATTGGAGTAATTAAAACATTCTATATTGAAGATTTTGGATGCGACATCTATCTATGTGACTAATCATCACTATTTGGCTCTAGTCCTAATGCTGGAAACATTTACGTAGGTTTTGATAATGACATTGTCTATACAGATAAATGATCGTTTACTTAGAAACACATTCACTTTCTAAATATAATGTGACGCATTACAAGAAAAAACCCTAAGCTTTGGAAGTAAAGATTTACCCACTATGTGATCGTTGATACAATGGCGCAATTCTATTCCCGGTTTTTTTCTTACTATTTCACATATTTTTATAAAGATAATATAATTCAGTTCACCTCTCCTACAATTGCTTGAATCGCTATAATGCTGAATAGCAAAATCATTAATTATTTTGTTCATTGTATGTTATTTATTTATTGTATGTCAAGTGTCTTTAAATCATAATGTTATATTGCAAACTTCACCTTTACAGACCTATTCTACTTCAAAAATTATCGAATGAAAAATAAAAGCATATTATCGATTCTTCCTTTTTATTACTCACTTGCAATGGGAATTTAGACTTATTGGAGAATTAATCTATCTTCTAATGATGAAGAGATTGAAGACAAGCTAACGGAAATTATATAAATGAAATTCCCGAACTATTGGATGGGAAGAAGGGGAGAATGGTCACTACAATCACCAGTCTAAGTGAAGTTTCTAAAGTACTGCCGATCTGGAACAATGGATCAGAGAGGAAATCGTATTGTTACCTTGAAATGTATTTAGAAATTCAATTCGTGAATTTAATGAGGTTAGGTCACTGTCTGGCTGTTAATAGTGCGTACTTTGAACATCAAACACCTAGAAAATTCTCGGCAAACAATTTTCATAAACTAAGCATTATTTCATATACCGTCCCTATTCAGGCTATTTCACCGGGAGCCGCATCAATCGATATATGAAGGAGTATACATTGGAAAATTCTGAAAACTTGGCAGTACACTGAAACCGACGTGTATTATCAAACTGACATATTTTTAATAACATGCTACTTCCGGAATTAGCTGTCAACATTGTTATTTTATTGTTTGATAAAATAACTACGTTTCTACTTCTATTCTCTCTACTTCTCTTCTTACTTAAATCATATTTGAAATATTTGGATTTTTTGAAAATGTTTGATAGACGGATGAATACATGTGAACTTTTATGTCTGTAACCTTGGAGAATTGAAATATCGCAAGACGGTATTAAAATCCGATTAAAATTTTCGAAAACATTATATAGCGTATCCCACAATTACGCCTAAACCTAAACAAAGGAGGAAAGTGTTGAAACAATATTTTTTAATACAAATACCTATTTGTCCCTTTCTTATTAAATCGCTCTTATAAAAATACAAAAAAGTTATACATATTGTCACTTAGTTTTCAATTACAAACAACGCCGCCGTGCGTAAAATATATGAAAGCAAATTATTTAAAAAGCAATTCCCAAACGTAAAATGCAGTGTTTAATTTAAAATAAAAGTAAAAATCGGCACATCCAAAGATAATTAAAATCTAGAAATTTCCAATGTACACTCTTTCCTACATCAATTGATGATCCTGTATGCTATAGCGGTTCTTATATGCATTATTCCATATAATTTGGAACACGGTATATATTTGAAATTGTGTGCTTTTGTACTTGCCTATTCTAAAAATTTTATTTTGCAATAATTTTTTAAATTGTTTGCTTATTTTGGAATAAATTTATTATAATATTTTCGTTTTCTTTTAATTGATGCGGGATTAAATATACAACTTTTGTTTAGTGTTATTAAGCGTTTGTAGAAAATAAAATATTACGCATGGAAGATTAGATAAAATATTAAAATCAAAGTAAATTATCTTGAGTAACGACATTAATTAATGAATTCTGATGAAGGAAAAGGCAACAGGTTACATCTGCAAAGTATTACATATGTTACATTAGACATGATTTATTTACATTAATTATTAATATGCAATTTAAATTTTCTGCTGTTAGACTTGTACGAGTGCTGGTTAATATATCTTTAAATATGGAGAAGCTTCTTTCCACATCACAGCTAGTGAGAGGAGCATATTGAAAATGAGATTTGTAAATACTGTATTTAAAATCAGATTCATTATTCTCACTGCACAGATTTTTCAATGTTATAAAATCGGGATTCCGAGCAAAAACCGCCTCAATTTTTTTACTTAAAGAGGCACCAAAAGTACCAGAAATATTCTTTAGTTTACTTAAAATATTATTTAATGTTGTGAATGCTTCTTCCAATTTCAATGATTGCGTTCCAAAATATTTTATATTTTTAGGTATATCGCCAAAATGCGCTTTAATAAATTCTAAATTAGTTTGCAAAGACGAATCTTGTAAGATAGTTTTGCATTGGGCTATACTTTCTGCGTCTTCGTCTAAACTATTTACAACATCTGCAATTTTCTCCAAATTCTCTGAGAAAGAAGAGCAGGCTTCTAACTAGGTACCCCATCTGGTTATGATAGGTGATGGAAGTAATGGAACTAACGGATATTTTTCTTTGTAGATGGTAACTCTTGTTGGCGCTTTCAAAAAGATTTTCTTAGTACTACTAATTAATTGATTTATGTTTAGATATTGTTCTTTAACGAATTCTGCAATTCTATGTAAAGCATGCGCAGTGCATGTAATATGTAGCATATTTTCAAATTTACTTTTTAGTAATTTATCAGCTTTTATCATATAAGCGGCAGCATCACTAACAAACAGCAGAGCCTTTTCTCGTTTCGCAGCACCTTCGAATATATTATCATCAACGCTATTATTAATGACGTCAGTTATCGTTCTGTTTAAGTATTTTGGTAGCAATCAATCGGTTGATCAGAATGCAAGAAACCAATAATAACATGTACCATGCTCCTGCCTAATATATCCATGGTCTCATCTGCACTAATCCAAAAATAATTATCTCCCACATGATCTCGAATTTTATTTTTTACTTTAGCATATATTTGTGGAAGATAATTTTTGCGCAAAGTCGATTCGTTTGGAATATGTTTACCGGTATACTTTGCAAGAAATTGTCTGTAGATTGGATTATCAAGCTTTTTAAATGGAATATTCACAGCTACAAGTGCCGCACAAAGATCGCTATAAAAACTATCAGTTGATGTGCATGGATTCTGGTGATTTCCAATTTTCAAATGATCTGGCAGTTTTGATTTTTTTGCACATTTCAAAGTTACTGAACATACATTGCAGTAAATTTCTACATCATTAACAATTATGAAGCAGTCATGATCCTTAAACCAGGAAGTCATGATTTCTTGACTAGGACGTTTGTTAGGGGCCATAATGATGGAAATCAAGGAAATGCCAACAAAGAATAACTTTCAACAAAAACAAAAAAAATAAAACAATACTTCTAATACAAAGAAAAGGAAGAAATGTCGCGACGACTGCTCCAAAGGAAATAAGCTGAGTTCTATAACTAAAACTAATAAAAACGCCTATCCTAAAAATAAAGTAAGAACGATCTAAATAAAAGAATAAATATAAATTGTAGCAACAAGATAATAGTAATTAATAATAAAAGAAACGAAAACTCGTTATTCTTAATCCAAATAAACAAAGCTGTATCAACAAGGGATTTTAAAAATAGAACACAGTCATAAATGTAAACTGCAAACTTAAGCGCAACTACCTTATCTAACTGTCAAGGGCGCACTGTTCATCGACGGAATAATCGCAACTGCAGGTTTTCCGTACGACTCTGCAGGCGCGTCTCCGTGACGTAATAGGGACAGCCGTCGGTCCGCGCCTTGGTAATAACCCAAAGGCAAAGATCGTTTTCAATGGAGCGGGAAAGTCCAAAAAGATACACCTACAAAAGTTTAAATGAAAATCTTAATTGCTTCTCCATATATCGACGATCGTCATGGCGTACCCTGATATTAAAAGCACCTGCTTCCTAGTGTTAATATTCTTGTTAATATTGTATAGATAAGTCGTTTTGAATAAATTAACTCCTTGTTATTAATATTAATAGTTAAAAACATGTCAATTCTAGTTTTCTCTTTCTTCTAGCTACCGTTTAATTTGAAACTGCTTACCTGCTCGGTATCCAATATCGATTAGCGCACTACTGAAACTCTTTAAATTACACCACTACCTGTTTACCTTTCTAATACATTAACTATAAATCATGTTTGCCTTCGTAATCTGTTCACATATTCGAAAAGAGGTTAAATTATACCGGGAACTATTATAACTTGCTAAAAGAACATTTCAGCATACATTGTATTCTATTCAGATTCTATGAACTATTGACATCGGTGAAATGCTATCTTCCGAGAAATCTTAATCACTACCGGTCGGGCATACTTTTCGCTCTATCATCGGCGGCGTATGTTCCAAGCAAACGACTTTTGCGTAGGTCTTCAGAAACTATTCCTCTTTCTTTTTTTGGCGAACGGGTGATGCTTTTGTAATCGACTTTGTCGCGGTTGCCATTTATAAAGTCGAAAACTGCGAAATATTTCCTAGTACACCGACTAATTCCTTGCTTAGGTTCGCGCACAGAAAGCAGGCGATCATCTTAATTATCGACTCCGAAAGGTAGCAGCAAATTTGAATAAAATTAATCTTGAGCGCAGAATGTACACTTGTTAGATGCGAACCGGTTGTATTAATAATGTCTTCATTAAAGAACTTATTGCTAATTACGTGCCTTTACTTTATTTACGTTGCTTGATGCTTTTTTCCATTTAAACATCATATTGTTAATTTTGCAGGTATTCAAGAAAAAAATTGTCGACGAATATATTCAAAATATAATAGGGATGTGATGAATAGGTTTTTTTGAATAGCTATTTATATAATTTGCAAGGCAACGAAAGCGATGTTGAGTTTCTTAATCCGCTAAGCACCCGAGTGTCTGTACACAAACGTACTCAATTGTGCACACAGTATACTTTTGATTAATTTTATTTGAATCAGTTGTTAGGCATTATTTTTTAATTTTTTTTTTATCGCAATAATCTATTGTGTACCGATACAGGAAATTCGAAATAAAATACGTTCATGTATAAAGCTCAGAAGCGACATTTATCACATTTTACGCAAAAAATAATTATTTGTTACAAAGACTTCTAAATATACCACGAACTTCCTCTGTATACATTAGAATACGAAAAAAACAGTTGTGTATAATGTTGCTTCTGATAATTTATACATTTTTTCTTTCGCTACTTGGAGCTTTTCAACAATAAATGTCAAGTCAGACTACCTTTTTTACAGAAACCTAGTTTTATTATGAAATAAATGTTGTTAAATATAATATAACTGCATTGTACAGTACATTTTTTGTAGATATCTGGTGTTAATGGTTTTTTTCATTAAGTTTTTAGATAATTTTTGGCACATCTGTGTTTTACAAGGTTTAACCAGTTTTAAGACGTTAATATCCTTAATATTTTAAACAAAAAGGATAATAGATAATTTTAGTTAATCTTCGATTCATTTTTTTGCAAAGGGCACTACTAAATTTAAGTGGATTGTGTGATTTTAACAGTAAAATAAATATTGCCAATGTGAAAAGACAGTAACCTTTACTTTATCTACTGGACAAGTTCTTACATTTAAGAAGAAACAGAAGTAATAGCTGAACACATTTTTTTTCAACAGGACACTAAAAAACAATAAAAGTAACAATTAATCACAATCTGAGAAAATTGCCTAAAGCAAATGTTCAAATTGTTTGCAGGAAGCTGCTAAACAGTGATCGAGCCGTCTGATTCGAAGCTTGACGTATTCTAGTTTTTAGTTCCTCTAAATCTCCAATAAAAGAAATCCTAAGGGGGTCAAATCTGGACTTCTAGCTGGTCATTTTATAGGTTCAAATCTCGCAATTCATTCATAAGGAAAGTAAGTGTAAATTCTATAATTTCTCGTGTATTATGAGGAAGTCCATCGTGTTGAAAAATTATTCTGCGATTTAATGGAATTATAGCTGGAAGAATTGCGCCTCTATAAAAAATGGTTCGATAACATGATTTTCAACTATTCCCGCTCACACGTTCACATTTGGGGCAACTGCGCTTGCGTTTCTTCAAAGAAGTAAGGATTTACTCTCAACCGTATTCTAGTGTTTTGACTATCGTCGCTTCCATTGAGCAAAAATTTTTCCTATCGAAGAAAAGAATTAGCTTTAGAACATTTGGATTTTAATGACTTCTGTTTATCCAAAATGTATATAAATAAAACGGTCTCTCTTTAGAAGTTGCTGAAAATTGTGTTATAACTCTTAATTCAAAGCCTTGGAGCAACTACTTGTAGAAACCTGGAATTGACGCGATAATTTTGTCAAACTACTTGAAGGCTCTGCTTCAATTGCCAACACACTTTTCTTTGAACACTTCAGTCACAACACGGTTTCCTTGTTCTTCCTTCCTATTGTGTTTTAAATGTATGTATCCATGAGTCATAAAATTGTTGTAACTTCTCAAAATAGCTTTTTAATCTGAGATCGGACGATTTGGAAATGCTACTGCTCGAAAAACTTTGAGTGTAATAAATATGTCATCATTTTTATCTTTTCTTCCATGGTGTACGGGGATATTTTTGCGTTTTAATATTTTCAGAAATGTAAAACTATGCGACTCTTCTGAAGATTAGTTTACTACTGTCAGTTGACAGGCGCCTAACAGGTAATTAAGCATAACTTAGAATGAGTTACAATTATCTAAATTCGGATAATACGAAAGAATAAATTATTTCGCATTTGTAACTTGTATTTCTAACTAGTAAACGTCTGAAAACTTATTAAATCTTGTAGAACATGCCTGTATGGTATACTACAGCTGTGCCAAAAATTATTTAAAAATCGAAAGTGGAAAAGCCATTAACACGAGATGAAGCTTTTACCATGCTATTTCCTATGAGACATTTATAAGAAAACGCACTGTGTAGTCCACTTTAGGGTTGTCACCCATCTTCGTTGTTCTTGCAAACGTGGACACGTAATTTTTAATATACTGCAACAAACAAGAACAAACTTCCTCAAGACCCTTATGGGACATTCCTTCGTGATATATTTAAAAAAAAACTGGTACTATTTCTAATTGTGATTAGCAAAAACGCTAACCTTAAATTGGGTTGGGTAAGATTTTATACCGGAATTTCAGAGGAAGATGCATAGAGTCAGATGTAAGGGCCAATGCCTTACCATCAGATTTACATAAACTTTCCGATTCTTTCGAGTAATTAAGAAAACTGTTGGCCCTTCTTGTTATGAACTAGTAGCTCGACTACGCAAGTGCATTCAGCTACGTTGCCAAGTGAAGTACTTATCTTGATATTTAGTTCTTAGCATTAGTAACAAGTATCTACTTGAGGACAAAAGTATTTTACCCAGTATTCATGTTAATGTAGGAACCTCTTAAAGAAGTCGTACACAATTTTTAAATTTGGGTCAATATTTTCTGGAATAGTGCTTTAACGGAAAAAAACTCAACGTGTCCTTTTATCAATATATTTTTTTTCTCTATTGCATGTATCTTTGGATTATATACCGTTTCATCTCATGATGCTGCATTTCTCGATAATACATTCTTCGATCTTTTTAAACGGTTTTTGTGGTAAAACCAATGGAAACTTAAGAAAACTTTTTAAAAATTTCTTACCTGTTAATCTCCAACAATACCGTAATGAAAATATGTGGAAAACCTAGTAATTTTACCAGTTGCCGGTTTTCGCCTTGTTTATCGAAAGCATACAATTTTTTAAATATTTTTTCGCTATCATAAACGACAATTTTCTTAAAACATTTCACTGGGCAGCTAAAATCTATACACTTGACATGTAAAATATCCTCCACGTTCTTTTTGATAAGGAGGACGTCTGTTCATTGCTTCGTGTCTTTCTGTAATGTCGGCTGCAGTATTTCTAATACGTTGAATTAGTTCGACTTATACTTTGTAACCTTCATTTTTGAACCAGCCCCATAAACAATAGTCTAGTGGTGTGAGGCCTGGAAATGTTGAAGGGCAACTAATAGGATCACCGCGACCAATCAATACCTTTGAAACCTATCGTCCAAATGTTGCTTGATTTGACGAGCGAAATATGCAGGAGTTAGATCATGCCCATAATACATTTGCATTCCGATGTTTAGAAGAACATCCGCTAGTAGTCCCTGTAATTCATTTTACAACAACAGCTTTTAGTAGTGCTCTCCTATTAAGCGATTCTCCAGAATGAAAGGGTCAACTAAGTACCTATGGATCATGCCACACTACACGTCACCGAAAACTTGTGGTGAAAATTGGTTTCGATTGTTGCGTGGGAATGTTTTCTACTTCTTCCAAATCTTATTAAATCGCTCGTTCAGATGTTATACCGCACATCAGGATTTCTCTGATGAAGAAATACTACATTTAAATAAGTGTGTGACGTTTTCTAACAAAATAAACTTGAAAATAAACGTTAGATCACTTTTGTTTTACGTGGGTAGTTGATGTAAGGACATTTTTATTTTATTTAAGACGTAGACGAAGACGTAAGAAAACAAATCAAGATTGGATAAGAATATAATGAGCTTTTGGAATTATTATTAACGTGTACTCTTAGAGTATGGTTCGTTCTTCCTGGGTATTCTGTAGATACGCAACGGAATATTTCAATACTAAACGATACCGAAAAGCAAAATAATAACTTAACACAAAAACTTAAAATGTTTAATTCAAGTCGTTCTGAAGAAATAAAATAAATAGCATTAATATCACTTAGGCATTTATTTCTAGTCACCTATGCAAGAAATATCTTGGTTTCTCCTAATTTGATAAATTTAAATGCTTACATGTTAACTGCAACATGCAATATACAACTATTGGAAATACCAAACATAATTATAAATTTATAGAAGACGTCATCGTAAATCACGCGTGTATATAAGTCGTTAACATTATTTCTTTATTTTTATTTGCATCATTTTCTGTATCGGGAAACAAGCGCAGGTTATAGTGGTTACATCATTTCACTTATACAAATCACTGTCACCGCAGTGCACACATATTCTTTATTAAAAAGAGTGGTACAGATTCAGTGCAACCGTGCCGCTAATTGATACGACGGCGAAGTAGTAATCCAAGTATGAGCGGTATGGTAATGAATTAACCGGCATTGAAATCCAATATTGACACTTAATTGCATGTCGAGCAACATTTCGAAATCAAGGTATATTCACTATGAAACAAGAGTGATAGTAAACCGTGCAAAGATAAACGAAATATATCATTTCGATTAGTGGAAATACGATGTTTTTTCTTGGATTATTTCCACGTATTTTCTTCACAACTATTCAAGTGAATAGTTTCTTTCCATGAAATTTGTATGAAAATCTGTTTTCTTTTGTTTTAAATAAAGTTGAAATCGGTATTTTTTTTATAAATACGTTTTTTCAAACGATATACGCAAATGAAAAGCATCATAATACGTGGAACTTCAGAAACTAACAATTAATTTGTACTCTTTCATATTGTGAAGTTACAGGGAAAATAATTTTAGAATAATTTCTACAATTGTAGCAAATGCTACTACAACTTATTCTAGGATCCGTGATATAAACAAATTGTAGAAATTAGTAAAACGATATTGTAGGAAACAAGAGTGACACAAAATTTGCACGACTTGCCTAATACGCGATCGCGCAGGAATATTTCACTACTATAATTACCGAAAATTATTGTTATCGATGCTGAGGGCAATGTCCGCGGAACACCTAAACTCTTTTTTCTACAGCTTTGCAGACCAACTAACAAACAAAATTAATGGGCCTAATATCGTTTATCTCGAAAAATTATGCACGCAAGGTTTTCCATTTTCACAACAACTTAGACAATTTCAAATTCTTGGATTTTTACGGTTTAAACAGGGACTCTCTGAAGCTTGCTGGGGGCGAGTTGATGAGACGTTTGGCTTATTTTATAAGCTTGTATTTTAGAGAGAGTATGTTCCCTGATTGCTTAAAGATGAGTAAAATTCCAATTTTTCATTGGTTTCATTTGGCATGAGAACTGTAAATCGATATCTATAGTGCCTATTTTATCTAAACGTTTAGAATCCGGGCATTCAAACATCGTATTACTTATTCGGATAACAAAAATATCTTAAATTTAAATCAATCTGGTTTTTGGCAAGGTAAATCCACAGGTGCCTTGGTTAATATTACTAGATATGTTACGAACGAGCGCAAGGACGGACCGTAGTACTGAGTAGCTTCTTGGGTTTAATTAAGGTCTTTGACTGCGTCTCCCACGATATACTTCTCACAAAATCATAATATTAGATTAGATTAGATTACTACCCGAGGTGGTTGTTGACTTATTCCATTGCGACCTTTTCAGATCTATTACGGTTCCTCTCTCACTAGATCAATTACACTAGCTTTGCTTTTTTTGCTAGATTTATCAGTCTTGTGAGCGAGCAGGAGAGGGAAGGGTGGCAACAGTTAGCTCGGTAATTCAACGTGTAAACTGTGCCAGAAGCGAAAATTAACTGCGTGAGAATAAAATTGAATTAGTTTCGGCACAATAGAATCAATTGTTGTCAAAGGTTAGATTTTGTCAAAATAGAAGTTTGTACAATAAATTATCTAAATAATTAATTAGTGCAAGTTGATGAATAAGTAATAAACTTTAATTTTTTCTTTAGAATGATTAAATTAAGGTTTTATCTAGTTATGTTAAAGATTGATTTAGCTAGTGAATTCTATAATTTTATTTATTATTAACAATTTAGGTAGCCGGAAGAAATTAGAATTAATGTTTATCAAAAATGTAAATTTTTGAAAAATATGTTTTGTACTAGATTTGTAGCAGAATTACGCGAGATATTAGGTAGTTCCTTATCTTAGGTAAAATTATTTACAGATCTTATGTTATTAAATCGATGGTTTCAATAGTTTATTGTTACACAATTTAAACCCCAAATCAGAAAAAAAAACATAAGCTTTGTTAAATAATCAAAGCCAAAGTTTCTTTTATAGTTTTTCATTTGTAATAGTACTTAGGCTCTTTGAACAACTCATAAGTACCATACTACGCCACAGTCCTTGCTATTATTGTTGCTTAGGCTCTTTGTAAAAAAATCTGTTGCTTATCTTAATTTACACATGCATCACTTCTTTCAGTGAATGTTAAACAATTGAGTGGAACCGAAGAAAAGTAACATAAGTTGAGCTCGTACGGACATCGTATTGCATGAAAAAATGACATTTGCTATACAGCGTTGTTAGCGTAGGTACAGCTACGGTCTTGCAATTTCTTCTTCTATCAGCCGGTCTTCAGCAATTCTATCATGAAACGAGACGTTCTTGTAGCAGGTGTCGGTCAAGGTAGAGCACACGTAAGGCCGCTACACGTGTGGGCTTTGGATCTTATTCGGTTTGTACGAAATACAATGGCAAGAGAGACAATGATTGGCGGTGATGGAGCATTTCGTCCCGTATATGGATGATGGTAATATTAATGGGAACACAGGTCGTAATTAACATTGGACTTGATAATAATTAGATCTTGATGCTGTAAAAACTTAATAAACGCAATGAACTTTCATTAGAGGAGGTGAAAAAGTTGAAGATTCTATTAAGTGCGCCTAACAGCAGGTGTATGTATAAAATTTTTACAACGTTCATAATTCCATTTATGCAGTATAAAAAAAGCATTCTTCATGTAGTGATTTTTCACTGAATGTAATAGCGGTATCTACCTTTGCGTAACAAATAAAGCGACAGATAAGGATTCAGCGATGACGAAATTCAACTATATCCATTGTAATCAATTTGTAGGAACGGGTTCACGTTTATTTCGGGTCGTGAGTTTGTGGAGAAACAATAAAGGTATTATGTAAGGATGTATGTTGTATCATCGATATGAAGAAACATGCTTTAAAAACATTTTATTAATCGAAGTTAATTTGGAATACATGGAAATATTATCGCTCTTGCTATCGTTCATCAGAAATATAGATATACACGAGGATGGTATGCCGGTAAGTTACTCATACTCAACTTTTTTTGTAAAGGATGTTCTGTATACGTTCAAGTGAGATTTTTACCATATTAGCAATCTTTCCAATTTTGACCCAGCGGTCTGCTAACACGGTATCATGAACTTTATTGATTATATTGTCACCTCAAATTAATGACTTGGTAGCTCTTGATTAAAAGAGAATGTTCTTCCACTAAGCTCATTAAAAGAGATCGAATCACTGACCGGTATAGTTCTTTCTCAATGATTCCATAAATACATAAACTTGCTCACTTTCAACGGCTCTCGATATATCTACCTAGACATGCTATTAAATGGCTTTGATATATATAGGATGTTCAGAACTGAATACCAAACTTTATCAAATCCAAATACCAGAAAATAAGCAGGATAATTTTTTTTTGTATCCATCTTATATCTTTGACGTTTGTGTGTGATTACGCTATGGTTAATATTGAAAATAAGCGGTTTGTGGTGTTAGTGTTTTTTGGTTACCATGACAACATTAAACAAAAAAAGATACTAACGTTGGCATTTTTAAACAATTGATTCACGATTTTGAGCCCAAGTAGTACTTGCAGTTGGAGATGAATCATTCATTTGGAAATTACATCGAAATGGTTTTTGACGTTAATATAATTTTTTTTTAAATTTGTCATGTTTTATTTTATTTACTACAGATTACTCGACAAATACAATTGTGCACACTCTTCTGTATTACTTTAAAGATCAATTAAATTCCATTAATGCACACACTTAATTACTTAATTACTCTTTAAAATAAGTGCCGTATTCTAGGATGTCTTGCTAAGATTTTGATTCAAGAAAATAGAATTGAGAAATTATTTATCTTACCTCTAATAATAAAATATTATTTTACGCTTATAGAAAGCAGAGATTTCCTAAACATAGAAAGTATTGACATGCAGTGTAATCTTTAAGTTTTAATTTTTTTCATTTATTCTTAATTTTTTCTTTTGAAAAGTATAAGTCGATAGGACATTACTTCGTATATTTAAACCGTCTGTAACATATCGACTCATTTGCTCTCTGCTGTAGCATCATTACCCCCAATCTCTTTATTTATACTCGTTCATGTTTGCTCTCTGCCTCAACCGTAAGCGTTTCCATTAAACTAACTAAATAAAGTAGCTGCTACGGCGAGCGAACCATAAATTTCTTTAATAGCAGCCGCTACGGCCGCGGTAAGGTGTCTACGGCTACCGATCAATTTCGAAAAATTCGTATGTGGATACGGTATTAACGCCCGCTCGTTCATAGAACGAGAGTCCGGTGGTGACGATAGAGGGCGCGCCGTAAGGAGAGAGTGTCTCCGGGCAGGTTGCCTCGAGCGTAGGAATGCCGTCAGGCAAGTGCACGCCCTGTTGGATCCCCCTACGGTGCTTTCCCCCCGCGCACGTTCTTAGGATGATTTCTCTTGCATGCAGTATAAAGATCTATACGCGAGATTCTGTGTGGATTCATGTGTGCGTGTGCATTTGTATACACCTATGTATATACTATATACGTGTCTATGAACCATTATATGCTCACGTAGAAATGTGATAAATGTACGAAAACCAGGATTACGTTAACGTAGGTTGCGGTTTTAAATATGTATAGTATTCAACAAAGCTAAAGGATCTTTTCTCGTATATTGCAAAGTACCTACCTATGCATATCTGATTTGCACGAATTATTAATTGCGGTTAATAACAAAATCAAGTACACGCTCTTTTATATTATCGCAATGCAATTTTTGATTGTAATCTTACATCATTTTGCATGAGTCTTGCGAAAGTTCTAGTAATTCCTCTTAATCTCAATGCGAATCACGTTCTTAAAATGTATTCTCGTAATAAAAGTAAATTAATGCTTATGTAGAGCTTTCCCACATTTATAAATGTTATACTAAAAAAAAAAGATAATAATATAGATAATAAAAATGAGTTAATAACCTTTATCACCATGTTAATGAGCTTTATTGCAATTATGTTACCTTTTTATACCTGGTACGTGCTTCTTAATATATGTGTATCGTTACCTCTTATAAAAAAAATCTGGTTATCTCTAGATATTGAAAGGTACAATAAATTATATTAAAGGGTATAATATTTCTCATTCTTGATATTATCTATTTTCTTGAGTGTAGGTGTATTTTATAAGAACAAGCTAAGCTTTTAATATATCAGAAACTATAACAAGTTAGGACCATTTGTTTTCTGTAGAAACAGTAGTTATATTGTAAAAGATAACGGGAACCTCGAAAATTGGGAAGGAATCTATCATTTAGTTTGGGAAAAATAAAAATAAAGAGCAGCAATTGAGGTAAAATATAATAATCTAAGACGTCTATGAATAGGTATAGTTCATGCCATCAACATTTTTATAAATATAGTTCTTTGATTGTACTGCTACAGCACCCATCTCAAATATCACAACTGAAATTCATCCCAAACTATGTGAGGCACGAGTGAGAGGTCTGCAAAATTGTGACATGGACATTACTGTACTTACGTAGGAGTAATAGTAATGGATAAAATAAAAACAGGCAGAAGGATACAACCTCACCACTAAAACTTAATGGTTATCTAAATAGCAACTAATTTGCCACAGATAATTTTGTGTTTAATTATGCAAATGTTTATTTAATTTCAAATACCTACAAGCAACTTAGCATAGAATTTGTAACCGTTACAATGGCTACGCAGCAAGGTACTTTGGATCTTAGACTAAAAACAAATACTGGTTGCTCTTTGAGGTTAAGAAAAACCTTGTATATGCGTTTCAAAAGGAATTTAGAATTCGAGCCATTATATTATTAGAGTTCATACCAATGATTTTAGATTAAAAAATTTCCTTTGTTTAAGCATAAATTAGTAATAGGATTTATTTTATGCAAGGTTATACATTATGCTTTCCTATCACTAATGGCCAATGGCATCATCGTTTACTATCTAGCACCCATTAACTATGCAATGTAGTTATGAGGTCAGTTAGATTTGTTGCAGTAAGAACTATATCAATATGGTCTGTATCCTGAATTGCTTGAGCGGTTACATTTTTTGCTAGATCAGGTGAACCATAAAATTGAATCTTGGAATATAGGTTACGTAAATTTCATTTTAATTAACAACTGTTTTTCGAATTGTTAATTGTGCATATGATAATTAACAAACGAAGGTATATTATTAATTAAACCTGTAACTTGATTACAACCGAATCCGTCACTTTTCTTGTCTAACTGAAATGTGGTTAACTAATAGAATAATGCTTGATAAGTAGTGTAATGTGAAGTAACTCTGAATTCAGCGGCGGCTGATGCACTGTGGCTATTTCCGTTGCATATCGTGTACATTGGACTATGTAACGGAAATTCATGAAAAAAAATGAAACATTGTATCTGAGCTCCAGTTTACGTTACCACCAACCGCCACTGTTTGTATACGAAAAATTTGTTGGAGCTGTAGATAAAATTGAAAAGCAAAAATAACATAACAATAAAATACACTTTTCTTTCCAAATAGTTCATGTAACAATCTTAATTTCTGAATACTAGTTCTGCTTCAAAGTACTTACTTAATGAACACTGCAGTGCACTGGTGCACTTTTCTTGTGCATGGTCCAAACTGGCTGTATTGCAACCTTTATCACAGTCTCAAGTCATCAGGATAGATACCCCGACAGGACTGGATCCGTTGCAGTAAGTACGTATCAAACTTATGAATGGACGAAGTTACATTAGCGACGACCGCCGATCGGCAATGCATGAGTCTGCAGTTAGTTTTACTTTAGCTCTTGAGTTGTGCAGTTGTCGGTATAATTAACTATGTTGAATGTGCGGAAGGGTAAGAAATTATTATGCGCCGGGAAAGTAACAATAACAATAATAAAGGTTACTTGATGCATTACGCAAGCTTCCGCATTATAGTTAACAGAGTCACTGCAAGCACTGGACGAAGTAAGTAAAATGCTACATGATACAAACGACGCAAAAATCTATCGCGTTAAAGAAAAATGGGGGAGTGTTTTAAAAAAGAATTCAGATTTTGCGGCATTGTTTCGAGGATTATTTTAACTATGTCTGCATTGGTAGACGTTAAACGATCTTTCTTAAGGTATAAGAATATATTTTTATCACGGCGAACATTCTTAACCGAGAGAAATGTGGAAACATATTTGATGCTGTAAACGTTCCATGCATCTTATTCAGTTTATGGTATCTAATTCTATAGTAGGTATTTAGATAGATACGTATTTACACAGTTTTATAAATAATATGAATTGTTTATTTTATTAACATGTTTGGATGAGAGTATTTAATCAAAGGTACTCTAATCACTGAAAATGTCGAAATTAGTTGCTAAATCGACTTCTACAGAGGTGAACAGAAATACCCCACAATCTGCGAGGGTAGCAGGCTTCGACTAGTGACTAAACACACCAAGGGTAATATTAATGAAACAGCTACCAAAAACCACTATGTGCAATTTTGCAATGTTTGTTCAATATTTATAGTCATTATACTTGGACCGTTGAATCGAATAAACAGCGAACAATAAGTGATTTGTTTTGTCCTTAAACTTAGAGTAGAAAGAGTTGAGTTTCTTAAAGGGATATGTTTGTAAAACATAGGCAAATGCCATGTTTACCATAACTTTCGAAAACTTAAAAAAACATTTCTCAGATATCCTCAATTCTACAGATGTATTACTAAGGGCACGAATTGATTTAAATATAAGTATGTAATTAGCTTTAATTATAATCTGCAATGGAAAGGTTAAATTAAGTTGGCAATGAAGTTTCGAAAGTAAATAAATTTAAACAACTGATTAACCGATATAAAATTCAAATAATTTAACTCGCATCTCTGGTTCTTACAGCTAAACAGGTAACCCAAGAGATATTTCGCTGTCCCAGTTATCTTCAAACTAGTAATTTTCGAGGATTGCTTTGGCAAACTTATATTTGAAGATCAATATTTATTAAATGTATTTTGAAATTGCATAGCTTCAAACATGCAGCGGATGACTAGAATATCCGATAAATGAATCTGAAAGCAAATTAGTTGTCATTTCTAGCGATCATTTAGCACAAAATAATTTGCTTAGCAGCTTTAGAAACTCCGAAATTTCCAAAATCAACAGTGTTTTGTTTGATTTTACTCCTCAATATGCACTTTCATGCCATAAATATCAATCAAGTCATCAACTTAAAATTCAGCACGTATCCTGGATGAGCCGTTTGAACGAAACGATAGTAGGCGACATCCATATTTTAAATAAAAATCCATCCCGTCCGCGCAACAATAAATTGAATTTCTAACCATTATTAACATTTTTAAATGCCAATGTTGTGTAAATTGAACCACGAGGTCTCTATAAAGTTGTTTATGATTTGGGCCGAAAAAGCTTGTAATACTACTGAGTACCAAACTGTAGTTAGAATTAAATATGTTAATGAGATTACCGAAGTAATAATACCTTATAATTTGTTGAACTTATAATTAAATAAACCAAAATTATACAATTCGCTAAATAGTTTATCAGAGGCAAAAGTTGGTACATCGTCATTTAGTGCGCATTTATTTGAAACAATCAAATTACAGTTAATCGAACGGGAATTTGCGTTTGAATACGAGCAAGCAAATATGTTAGCCGAAACAAAACATAATTGAAGCAATAAAGCAAATAGTTACCATGCGGAAAATTCTTTAACAAAATATAAATTGAGTTGATTTTGATATACCTATGGGGTTTTCACTGCGGGCAACTTTTACATTTGAAATTCTAGTTCTTATATATCTCTGACTCTATTTTTTATAACAATATTAGTGGCAATAAAAAGATGGACAATGCACAGCAAGAATTACAAACTAAAGATAGCTTGAAAGACTAGTAGTATTTACCACGAATTTCACCGAATACAAATACATTTAACATTTTCAATACTGCTTATTTTAGGACATGTGTGTTCTCTATAATATCCTCTTATCTCTTATGTTTGCTCAGAGTCAATATTTTCGCTGCACCCACAGTTTCTATAAGGAAATGCAGTTTACATAAGTTTCGGCGGATGATGGTGGACACCACTACGGAAAACTATTAATGTTTGAAATGTCATAAACGTGTGGAGTGCGGTTCTGTGTTATGAGATCAAATATTCAATTAATTCTCTAACGGAACACATAGCTTGTAAAATATTCTTTCCTTTTATACGATATGAACGAAACATTTGCTTTAAGTTCCTAATCGTGGAGTGATGTATATCTAACATATGATACGTTGTTACATTTTAATTATATTTTCTATATAATTTTTTTCTGTCGAAAGTCACAGTGCAAAGGCGTTTGAAGCTTAATATGAGGAAATTATGAATGTTTTATTTGTACAAGATTACAAAGAAAACAATTAAATTTAATGAAATAAAACAAAAATAATTGTTGTCTTATGCACTCGGGCCGAATTTCAGAAATAACATTCTTGATGTTGGTCTGAGGGTCAAGCAATGTTGTTCACCTATTAGGGTACATCAAAAACTTAATATAGTCCCGCAAGAAGTGTAAGGGTCACACGAAATAGAAATATAACTGATTGTTCCATTCTTAGAAATTATCGATTAAGCAAACTTGTCTTGCAATAAGTGAATTGTTTTGTGGGCAGTGGTAAGTGGCGCCATCTTGGTGAAACCACATGTTGTCCAAGTTTAGACCATCCAACCGGGCAAAAAATCAGTCAACACCAAACGATAACGACTTCCATTCACAGTAACGGAGTCATCTTTAACGAAAAACTAGGGACCAATGACTTGTTCAGCATGAAATGCGCACCAGGCAGTCAGTTTAGGAGAATGTAATGCTTTTTCATGCATTCCTTCTGGCTGATTTTCAGAACAGATTCTATGATTTTGCTTGTTTAAAAATCGCTAAGCCAGATGATTGTCTTATGAAATTCGCAATAATTTTCAAGTTTCTCTGAAACCCTAATTATTGCAATAAATAATCTTTTGTTTTAAGTTCTTTTCGCAACATGAGCTACAAATTAGTGTTGGTAATCTCTAATGCCTAATCACCCAGTAATTGACACATTTGGATCTTTACAAACACTCTGTCGTACAGCTTGTCTCACAAGCACGGGCCGAGAAATGGTTTAAGCACTTTTCTGCGTATTTCGTCCAACTCGGGACCGCGAACTGCATTTCATCAAGGTGGTGGTGCGTATATATAGTCTTACATTTGACTGTATTTTTCATATACTTTGCTATCTTACGCCAGTTGTTTGGGTGTAATAATATGATATTTATTGCGTTTTCAGGAGTGAAAGGTCCCACTTCACCCTGCAGCACTTTCATCTCGGCGCTCCATGTATCGCACTCGAAGAAGGTATGGTATGCGTCGTCCTTCTCCGAGTCCCCGATGGGGCATGTTGGTGTATCCGTTTTTCCCATCTCGATCCGACACCCATGCCCACAGAGGAAATGTGTTAAGTAGTAGTTTACTTCACCATACTTTCTAGCCACCCATTCGAATATAATGCGAATGAGGCTTGCAATCCAAATGTCTGTGGTGTTGCTCTTTTAGCACTCCTGCCAAGTGTACCTGGTGAGTTCGCGGGCCGCCCTTCTTACTTCATTTCTAGCTATCGGTCCTCCTTTCATAAAGTATTTTACGTTTTTCGCTCGCAGATCTATAGGAGTCACCACTGCAGTAGCCAATATGGTGGGTTTTCTGAACGAGCTGGTGATCCTGAGTGCACCTTTTCTCTGGATGGCTGCGACCTTTTTTTGTAAATCTTCCGTTTTAGAGCGTATGCCCAGTAATTATTTGAAGATTTTCTTGTAGGAGCAAACAATCATTCTGCGATGAGCCTTAGCAAACGTTTTCAGATCGTCGGTATAAGCAACTCTACACTTTAAAGATGAAAGATTATTAACAAACAATAGGGGGCCTAGACTGCATCCTTGTACAACATCAAGATGTTGGAGTACAGGCCTCTACAAAAACATCTGAATGAAAGCCTGCATTGAGGTCGGAATAGATGACATCCACTTAGCTATGACAATCCAAATGCTCCATAGTTTCGATTAAGTTGATGGTGGTGAGGGTACCCGGAAAAAATAATGCTGATTAATCGAAAGCAGGAACTTACATCCACTGAAAATTTCTAAATACAGAATGGTTTCAAAGACCTTGGCAAAATTATTAGTAATATTAAAAGGACGATAGTTTGCAATAGCAGTTATTATTGCCATTTTAAATACAGGTATAAGTTTGCCGATCTTCCAAATCTCCGCAAAAGATCCTTAGAGGGTCTTCATAAAAAAATAATAAAGTAATAATAATCTCGTGATCTATGTCTTTTCAGAGGACAGAAAATGAAAGCAAGTAAAACACTATTACAAGCTATTAGAGGTACTTTTTAACACTATCATTACAACATTGACGTACTATGTATTCATATACTAATACCAAATTACTAAATTATGTACCATGTACAGCGGAAACTAAACCCTGCATATTTGGGTAACAAGTTATGTTACGTAGGACTACATTCCGAATAATCTTTAATTGAAAATTTTATCTCTAAATTGCTCAGAGAAGAAATTACTTTCTACTCACGCACTAGGCAGATACACTATATATATGTCTTCTAACAACTACACTTTTCTACTATGCCTTTTCCCGTTTGCAAGATAATTATGTCATTAATGACTACTCGGATATTGTTCGAGTTTGGTGTACAACGACGCTGGAAATAGAACGTAATTATGAAATATATGTGGCAGATATCAGCGGATCGTCATTACCGTGTAATGTATGAACCCTGGAACTAGTTGGCCCGAGGCACTCGGTAAAGTCTTCTTGAGCAGTCCATCGCCGGTAGCGCAACCCGTGCGCTTGATGACTGGGCGAGCCAGAGGTAGTGCCGTAGTTGGCGCTTCGGGCTATGCGTGCCACCGTTGTCCCGTTTACGCACCTCGCTTCTTCCGGGGTGATCCCTCGTTAGTAGAAGTAATGCTTTCATTAAACCGCCGCGTCCGAGGATTACGTCCGCAGGGACGTCAAAGGAAAATACTAGTTCTGAGGCTTTTCTTTCAATATGATTGCTTGTAACGAGTTAAAAGGGAGAATAATTAAGTTAAGCTTGTTAACTGCAATGCATTTTTTGCTTTCACAGTTAAGGTTGTTAGTTCTTAAGATTATTTAGTTGGATATTATCAGATCATGAGATGTAATTAAGACACGCGTTTATGTAAGTAATTACATGCTTAAGCAAATATGTATATCCATACTAAAGGATCCGTTTTAATAAATTACTTAATTAAGCTGACATTCGGAAGTAATTTAATTTAATCACATTCAGGATTTTTTATGGCTATTTCCAACAATTTTATTTTATTATATTTCTACAATAATAAGATAAGTCCAAATATATTGTTGCTTAAGGAATTGTAAAATTAAAAAACCGCACGTACACATTACACAAAAACACGAAATAAGTATACTTTGAGGATTGACGAAGAAAAACATCTTCTCGGAAATTACTATTTTACAGTATCTTTCAAAAGAGACACTGCATTTTATGCATTTCAATATCGGTTGAGGATTATAGAGAATATTGTCTTGAAATTTATTAAGAACTGTGAGATAGTTTGTGAGGAACCGCTATTCACAACGGATTCAAAGAACTTTTACTAAAAGAAAGAGACAATTTATTATTAAAATAGTAACTTTGTATTAATTCTTTTAATCATCTTGGGAATATTTAGTTATATTTTTATGCGAAAAAACTTTTCATATTTGCTCCACATACTCGTCTTGTTTCTTGTACCTTACGTCATTTAGAAAAAGTAGTACGTCACCTGGCTTGAACAGTTAATATTTGCTGCGCAGAACGCAGCAAGTGGAGAACTGCGAAAAAGATTAGAGGCGTGCGTCGCATAAAATGGTGAAAACGTTGAGCAATTTATTAAATAGGTTTCTAAATATCCTTGTGCGCCATAAAGAACCTCAAGATAGGGATACAAGGCGAAACCATAACTATATTCAGTGACAGTCAGGCAGTTCTAAAGGCTATTAAAGCCAACTTATACGAGTCTGGTCTGATTCACGAATGCGTACACAATTTAAGGCAATTGGGACACAAAAACCACGTTACTTTGCGGTGGGTCCCAAGTCATCAAGGGATCGAAGGTAATGAAAAGGCAGAGAAACTGGCTAGATAAGCAGCGAATATGCCCTTCGTGGGTCTTAATCCCTTCTGTGCCCTACAAGAGAGCCACATAAAACAAGTAGTTAAAACATGGGAGTACAATCAAAAGACCTCCTACTAGAAAAATGTTCCAGGACAAAAACAGGCGAAAGCATTTATATCAGGATCGCCTAAGACAGCAAAGACAGTGCTATCGTATAGAAAAAATACGAGATGAAATAATTATCAAAAGATTTGCCCGAGTTCAAATAACGAAATCTGATAAACATTCCTTGAACCTCTTAAAATAAATAGCATACTTAGAACGAAGTGTAAAACGCAATCGAGTCTACGTATATTATGTAAATCTTAAAGACCTGAGGCAGGCAGGAGTATAAACATTTCTGTTGGCGTTCTTATAATAAAACCAAGCAATTTGGTGCACTTGTTAACAATGTGCTCTATATGGTCACTCTATATTAATTTAGCATCTTGCATGACACGCAGATTCGTAGAATACGTAGAAAGTGTACGAAAATTGACATTTAAATTTATTTCTAGTGCGGTATATATAATTACCTTTCACTACCGGCTGCGTAACTCAATCATTACTGCACTGATTGGAGGGATGTAAGTGCGATTTCGGGTTTATTTGGTTGTCCTTCACATGGAACGAAATGGAATTTTCACCACACCAAAAAAAGTCTTTCTTCTATAGGGATGTTAAAACATTTGCTTGCAATAGGGCTACAACGTATAAATATCAATGACAAACTTGATCAGTAGATAAAAATTACATCATGACTGTTACCCGCAGAATTTGCAACTATTCAAAATTATTGTTTTTTATTCTGATTAATAAATCCACTTTCGAATTACTGCAACCATGAAAAATGATTTCAATTGTGAATTCAAAAATATGAATTGGAGATATCAATGTAACACATCTTATGAACGCACACCCTGTAATACATCGAAAACTTATTTTTTAAGAATTTTAAACAGGGAATCTTTGAAACATTTTATGTAGAATTAAAAAATGTGATCAGATTTTAAAAAATGCAAAGTGGTATCGACTTTCGGTATAGCTGCAATTTCTGTAAAAAATTTTGGGAAACATGCTGAAATATTCCTGGTGAGTTAGTCTTAGCGGTAATCCACAAACTGTTTATTTGCAATTGCTGGTGGAACATCTTGTATATATAAGAATTAGCAGGGCAGCAAAATTTTATTACTTTCTTGTATAAGAGGTACCCGCATCATAAAATGATGTCAAACTTAATTATAGTCTTTGCCGTTGACTACTCTACCTCTTCTATTAACTACTTCTTACGATTACTCATATACAGTTACTAAAAAATATCAAACCGTTTAGGTATTCCTACTTGAGTACGTCTAATTGTAAAGAAAGGGCATTCGTATCCTGCACTCAAAAAAAGAAACAAAGAAACCTCGATAATAAAAGTGGGCTAATAAGTTTTAACGCTATGTTACTAAGCTTTATTAGCTGTTTTTATTGTTATGTTATAGTCGTTAGGTTGGAAAGTGTTCCAACTTGGCAATTGCTAGGCGGGACAGTGTTGGTGGCTTCTTTCCTTCAATATCATCCTCGTTTTGTCCGTTATAATTTACTGTGAAGAAGAACTACAAGTTCTCTCCATGTCCAGTTTTAGATAAAATCAATCATTAACGTATCCCTGCCTAAGAGATGATGTATTTATTTTTACCAGTTACTACAGTTGTTATGGTACGCATGATATTAATCTAAATTAGTTGTAGTTTTTCTTTACAATAATTACCTCATACTGTTTTGTACATAAAATAGTACTACTTGCATATTATTCCGATGTAATGATCTCAATTTACATAAGGAATAGGGACACTGGATTTTATTTTGTATAGCAATAAAGTCCGCAAGAGGTAAAGTAGTAGTAGATGATGGTTATATACAGGTTTTAAGGTTGCCTTGATCAGACGCATCCGTGTAATGTGAATCCGTTAACTTCAGTGCAATTACGCGCCATGCAGCGAAGTACTTTTAGTTTAAGATTTATGTTGGTTCAATCGGTTCATGGTGGACGTATAATAATACATCAGAACGTATATGCCGCGCAATCAGTTTTTTTTTTTGCTTTTGATATTTTAAGGTTCAATAACTGTCAAATGTCACACTAAAATGCTTTAACTTCTGGCAAAAAAGTTTAAGATTGAAATCTATCACTTTCTGGGATACGTATCGTCTCCCGGAGCAATTTTGAGAAGAAATATTGAAATAAAAATTATCTCAGAAATATTAATAAATATTCAGAAAAATATACGAAATGAACAACGCACAATATATTATTTATATTATATCAGTTTTAGAAAATATGCAGTAAACATGGTGGACGATATAGTTATTATAGGTAAGACTTGTTCCAACAGAAATCAGACTAAAAAAAAATTTACCAACTAATGGGTTCGGGGTTTAACAAACCCCGTCATTAATTTTGGAATCTTAGAAGAGAGTGGGCGACACAAAGATAAGGTAAAGTTGGATGAACCTGAATAAAGCTGATAACTGTGTTAAAAATGTATAATATATTTTTGGTGCGGTGATAGCGTTCGGTATTATAGTCTGCGAAGTATCAAGTGTACAAGAAAGAAGGATTTCAGGTTAACATGGGTAATATAACAAGCAGCTTCCACTAGGATAAATAAATTTCATTGTCTTTATTTATTTCACGTTCTCGCTATTGATCTTTTTAATTTAAATTCTTGTAGTTTTAAACATCTTTACTACGAAATACGGTTAAAAAAAATCGATTTACACTTTTTGATTTGATTAATTCAATTCAAGTATTTTCTTACATTAGAAACTACGACAAATTAGCCGTTCGATTGAAGTATCTTTATTTTGATAATTACCTTCCGGAGCAATTCAGAGGACAAAGATTGAATGACTGTAACCATATTTGGTAATTTTTGACAGGTGAACGAGCGTATGTGAACCTTTATAACTTGAAAGTGTTTAGCTTAGAAAGTTGATATTTTATAGAACAGTTATATATATAGAACAGACCGTCTAAGGCAGGGTTAGAAATGAATTTTTCGAAAACGTTATACTGCGTGTCCGACAATTATAATTAACTTTTAGATGGAAAAAGTGTTAAAACTATTTTTTTTTAAATATGGTTACCTATTTCCTTCTTCCTTATGAAATTGCTTTTACCAAGAAATAAAAAAAAATGTCATACACATTATGCATTTAAAATCGATACTTTTCAAGGTATTTAGAAAAATTTGTATTGTAGCACAATTTTTTCCAAAAGAAGAGTGGCCACCATTGGGAACGTGCTTATGTAGTTTTTAAAATGTTATTAAACTTTGAAGATGTCCAAGTTAGTTGTGACCATTGTGGAACAATCCAGCATTGATGAAAAATATATGTCACTTGGTTTTCAATTATAAACAATTTCAGGGCGTTAAAACGAAAATTGTTTAAATTTGCTTATTATTTATGGAAAATGCAATGCGGCATCTACAAAAACAAAGGCCATCATCAGACAAAGTTAAACGAATAATACTGAATTTGAAAAACTTTGAATCGGTCAAGGTAAAAATTCAAAAACATAGTTTTTGCGAATTTATTTTAATATGGTTTCTAGAACACGAATTATTCTCGGACAATATTATCTGGACGAATGAAAGCAAATTTACAAGAAATCGTCTGCTTAAACACTACAATTCCCATCACTAGATCAATTCGAATTAGAATCCATAACTTCTAGAAGAGTTGGCAGTCCAACGTTACATCAATGCTGGATTGTTATATTTAACTTGATCATTTCCAAAGTTGGATGGAATTTTATAAAACTACATAAGCTACATTCTCATTGCCGGATGCTCTTTCTTTTGGAAGAATTGTGTTACAATACCCATTTTCCTAAATATCTTGAAAAGTATCCATTTTTGATATGCAATGAATATAATCTTTTTTTTTTTCTTTTTTGTAAGAGCAATTTGTTAAGAAGGAGAGAAATAGGTAGTTCTATAAAAAAAAGTCTTGACACTTTTTTATTCGTAATTGTGGGATAGGATTTATAAAATATTCAAAAAATTCATTCGAACCATATACGGCCAATAGCTCTGCAAAATTTAATTTTTCCAAGATCTTCACAGTTATAAAAATTCACATACAGTTCGTCTGTCAAAAACAGCAACGTAAAACAAACCTTAAAACTGAACTACGAATTCCAAAAATATGATAATACATAGGATGTTCTTTAAAATAACAAAACTGACAACTACTTGTGGTATAACCAAAAGTTTTAGATAATTAAAAATAATTTAGTTTAATGGTACATGCAGGCTTTAGTGTATTTCCAAGTTTCAAAACAATCCAGTGACGATAGTTTGTAAATACCACATGTAAAGACTGCTTTCTTACAGAAATAATCAATAATCTCTTTTTCTTAGTTATTACTTTGGCCTTAGTTGTATTAGCACGGACGTCATGTTATATTAATGTGATTCTAACTTGGTACGTGTATCAATTCTCTTTCCCATTAGCTAACATGAAATAAAACACGTTATCGACATCAATCATTAACTACTATTACCGACTACTACGTAAATAAGTTCTGGAGATATAGCTGATTATTACAGTACAATACTTTTTTACTGCAGTAATCCTCGACCGTGTCTAGAACAGCACGGTCGAAGCCATTTGTCGTAAATTAAACTGTCTAAGCATCTACTGATATCAGTTGTTCTTTAAAATTGATTATTTGGAATCTGTCCAACGCTGCAATTAACGTACAGTAACGTGTAATCATTTTCAAGTTACACGGCGATTACGTAAACAGGATAAGTGTTATTATATTTTTAATTAAGGCATACGGGCCAGGAATGAATGGAACGAGCAACATGATTCTATGTAGTGGCAGATTTTCTTGTTTAAAGGCACCGGTGTCGGTCGTTTCTCCACTTTTTTTAGTACCGGTGGTAGTCGTTTTATAAAGAATATAATAATAATCAATAAATTCTCAGAAAATACGGTAGGATTACCCGATTATTTTATAATATTGAAAAAGAAGGAAGGCTGCTATATACATGTATAAGTCATATCCGCAGATAAGTAATAACTGCTAACGATTTACGCCTTGCATATATTTTGCATTAATGATATACGTCTTGCATTATTTCTGCAAACAATAGAAGCGTCTTGCAAAAGATAATAGTATTTAAAGTAAGCATTCTTTACACCTATATAAGGGAATAGACATAATGTTGGAAGTAGTATTAACTTAGCTTTGTTAGCGTTAGTTTAACCTAAACTTTGTTAGTTTTACTCAGTATATTTTGTAAAATTCTCTGTCCGTTCGAACCTAAAATAATTTTTTTTTAACTTATATACAATATTAACAGCTAGCCTTTATAATCCTTTTTTTGGCAATAGTTTTTGTCTTGTGTTTCGAGCCTTAACTGCATTCAAGATTTCAGAAGACCACCTTTGTAAACATACATGTTTACTAATTAGCTTGCACAGCTAATTAAATTCCGAATACCTTTAACCGGGAAAAGAAAGAATAGATGATTGGCTTTGGAGATCGATTACGTACAGTAGTAGAAGTTGTTAGTTTATTTAACGAAATCTCTCGCGATCGTCCGCTAATTAACCAATCTACTAAAGCAAATTTCGACAGTTTGGTGGCTGATAATTAAAAGATTCCTAAAGATACTAAATTAAACCGATCGAAGAATCGGGGAAATAGTTAGAACAAGACCCTAGCGAGGCAACGTTTTCCCTTCACCACTTTATTAATAGGCAAATCTGTAGGTACTAGCCTATAGAAAATCCGTATTGAACGCAACTGAGACACACAGAAAACTAAGGTGGGTGGGTATTGTTGGTACTCGAATTCTGGAATGTTATTTTATTAAAGGAACGGCGACCAGTGGTCGTTAATTATAGTTTATTTTCCCATCAAGAACACCTCCACGCTATAAAATCAATGTTTGACGGTTTTTAGATGCGATCTTTCCTATCAGATGGACCGTGGGGCCACCTAGGTCACCGGGCAACCTCATTAAACTTTTTCTTGTGGGCTTATTTTTAAAACCCAATGTCTATTTAATCAGGCTGAATAATTTAAATGTTGTTAAGTTAAAACAGAATTACAATTCAAAACTACAAATTTTCCAATCATCCCAAAACGAATATATAAAGTTTGCATAACTTCTATTTCAAAGTACGAATGAAATAATATAAGATTTTGATTCTTTTTGGCTTGAATGGATGTATTTCTAAACATACCTCATATAGGAGATAAAATCTTTCTGTCGAAAGTTTCTTCAATCCAACAGATTGTCCGTTTATCGATATCTTTTAGCCTTTACGAGGTAACTAATGGGAAATATTGCTTCATGTATTACTACAGTCCGAATGTATTCGTCACTAGTTAAGGAAATCCCTAAATTCATGGTAGGCAATTCTGAGTCCGCAAAGATTTTTACTGAGTTGCCATAAGTTGCTAAATGCTGAATTTTATACTATAAAAGTAATGCAATCTTCAATGATGTGTATTATTGTTGCAATAAGAACCTGGAAGATGTTTCATAACGAAAATTTACACGATTATAAAATTAGAATTTAAAAAGTCAACTAACAAAACCATTAAGTTCACTATGTAGTTTCAAACTTGAAATACGGACAGAAAACCGTTACAGTATTACCAAAATTTAAATGTTTGTAAGAGATAAACGCAGATCATTTATCTAACGACTTAGTTAACTAACAATCAATGCTGCCGCTGTAAATACATCTTTCAAGTGTATTTCTATTGGTGAAATGTGATCGATCAATATAGGAACTATATCCAACACATGTCCACTGATTATTATAATTGAATATTTTCGGTCGGCATGAATATAGGTGTTAATTAATAATAACAGAAATGGCATTTTAATTACCTTCAGCAAATACTACGTACGTTGTCATTAGGTACAGTTTCTTTTTTGAGAGAGAAGGAAATTCTAGGAAGAAAACCGATGATTAAATAGGAATTAACTGAAACGCTCATATAATTACACACTTCACAATTTCCACTATTGCCTCTTCGCCTTGCCACAGGTACAGAATACGAATTTACGCATCGTCCTTTATGTCTTAAAATTCTCCCTCTTACACCTTACGTTTCGTGTATACATCTCTTCTTCTCGTACATTTAATTTTCTTCAATTGACGTACGTTCTTCTTTTTTTTTTCTTTCTGGCTTGTACGAGCGCTTTTTTCTCTTTACCCGACCAACTTCAACTTCATATATTCACTAATGAGTCGATTTATTGCGTTCCACCGTTTGCTGAAAAAGAGAAGCGGGACCTGCCGAAAAGGAGATGAGGTCGGAAAGAGGAGCAGAAGGCGAAGAGAAGAAGAAATGAAAGAATCGGACGCACGGGGCTTAGTAATTTAATGACCCGATGGGTAGAGTACCGTAAGAGAGGTCTCGCTTTTGTCCGAAGGCATTGTCGGTAAAAAGCCGGCGACTCCGGCGGCCATCTCGTATGGAATTATCTATTGTGCTCGCGCTGCGGTGTCGCTTTTATTGTGCATTATTACGCACACCTGTAATGGTTGAGATCCAGGAATGTATTTACTATGAGAGAGGTTGCTTTATGCGTAGGTACTTACAAGTCTTTAAGGTATTCTATAGATAAGTAAAGTTGCGCGGGTGAATTGCTCTGTTGGAACTGCAGCAAACGGACATAAGAAATGAAACACGAGCTGTATTCGGTACATACACTTTTTAAATAAATTTCTTAATACTACGTAAACCGACTGCTTTCAAGACTTCTTCATAGTCAAAGCGACACTTATTGCAACAGTGTTATGTACAACAAAATTCTGTGAAGATAATTGCCACAATGTTGTAGGAACGATTTTGTAATTGTAGAAAATTGCATCATCTCTAGAGAGTAATTTTCGTTAAAATTTTGAAGTAACTTTAATGTAGCACTCTAATTAATAATGCTTCAGTAAAAGAATATTTCGAATGTTTCGATATTTAATGAAATAATAAATAAATAAATAAAATAATTAATAAAATAATAAATAAAAATAAAAAAAAGTTACCTGACAAATTTTAAGGATTTTGCTATTCAGTATCATAGCGATTTAAAGAATTGTAGCAGATCCAAACAAGTTAAGAGAATTATGTTATTTTTCCTGTATTTCTGTTTTACATTTTGTGAAGATGTGTTTTATATGAAATAGTAAGAGAAAACTCGGGAGTAGCATTGCGTCATTGGATCATTGCGCTTCTCTGGTCGTATATTTGGTAAGTGATTGCTACAATACAGAAAATGAGTGACTGTAAGTAAATCATTTATCGACGATTTTATTATCGAAGCCTACCTACACGCATAAACTAAATATTTCTTACCTTAGAATTACACCCAGATAGTATTGGTTATTTACCCACAGATCTTGCAACGAAAATTTTCTTCTTCCCCAATAAATGACCTGTTTTCATATTACCAAACCATTTTCACCAATTTCGCAATTGTCTTCCGTAGTTTACCTTTTGACCCCAAATTTGATGATTACACACGCAAGTGTGTAATATTTGTATAGATGTCCAATGCCTGCTGTAAACGGCGAAGGTGTTGGAGATATGGAAACATGGAATAATTATTGTGGTTCCGTTTACTTGTTTCCTTCAACCATTATAATTATAAGAACACTCCATAAGTTGTGGTAGTTTAATACAGAATGTTCTAGGTCAAATAATTGTTGCAATTTGTACAATCTGATGTAGTAACTGCTGAAATTCAATAAGTGCGATACGTACACTTGTACAAGTAATGAAAAATAGCAAACCTTGTAAGTTTTGCGCCATTCTCGTTTCTTACATTGTTTCACTAATTGTTACAAATTAGTTGTTATTTATGACTTTTTGAGCAAGCAACAGTTTTCATAAAGAATCTTTTTATGAATTCACATCTGACAAACCGTATCAACAGAACAGAAATTAAACACGAACTTAATCCAGGCGAGTGATCCGGTATAAAAGTTGTTACGAAATTCGCGGACTTTTAGATGGCGTTCAGTTACAATTTTTTAATCTGACCAATTTTCTGGCTTATAGCAACTTTAAAAATGACGAATGACACGTAAACATTTTTCATACTAAAATACTGTAATGTATAACACAAAACACTTTATAATAACTTGACCACATAGAATTGCCGGCCATCCTCGTTTGCGTGATAAGGTGATAGGAAATAATCTATCAAATGGTATTAGGTGCGTTGCGAGAGAACTGGGATCAAATCAGGTTCGCGTATGGTGTACATCGAGACGCGACCAACAACATTCATATTATTTCACAAGAGTCTAGCATTTGGGAGATAATGACGGTCCACTTTGGCAAGCGTTCTATGAATGGTATGAAAATCTACATTTAATAATGTTTAGAAATCGCTTTGGTTTGAATATTTGAATACCGTTTGAATGAATGGTAAGATTATGTCGACATTTTTTATAACTGTTGTAATTACTTTCCATTTTTTTTAGCTTATCGATATTTTGCCGTACCGCCTAAATGCAGGAAATGATTTAGATTTTCTGCGTCCAGATTTTTAAGATGACGTGCCTCTAGATCTCCAGCAAATATGCGCAACGAGTCACATTTGACACGGTATAAGACGCAGTATTTCATGTATTGGTCGAAAACAGTTCACGAACGGATGGTTCGCTGTTCGTGTTTTGTTTGTTAAATGTCCCCTTGAGATGAACCGGTATTATGCCGGATCCACACCAAACGAACTTTTGGCAAACAAAATATCAACTCAGTCATGTGGTAACTGTCTGCAATCTGTTCGCGAACTTTTTAAAAACAATTGAAGAGAAAAAACAAAATCTGCTCTGAGTAGTTTTCGACGGACGTGCAAGGTCTCGTCTTCGATCGGAAGAGATCGAAAGGGTGTTAGTTTGTTTGGGTTTTTGTGAAATCTGTCTGTCTGATGAGGATAGACAGGGAATTGGTTTCATATACATACAGTCAGTTTCATTAATTTAGTTGTGACAATGTCTAGACTTTCTTTGAAAATTTGTAACTCTGTACTATAGAAAGTTTCAAATTAATAATTTAATTAACGGTACGTAAATAAAGGTGTAAAAAATAATATATTTCTAAACATGCTATTTTTAAGATGGCTAACTTAAGTTATACAGGAAGGAACAAAATTTATGCAATCGAAAAAAACTGTATTAGTTTATCATGTTTTTTTTTTTCATATTTACAAAAAAAACTGAACATTTGTTAATATAACTACAAAACGTATAAATTTCTTTGGAATTTTTGTATGTGATCCTTTATTCACTAGAAATGAACGCTTTTTTAAACATTTTTGAAAGCACGGTTTTTTTCTATAGAACAACATTGTAGTAAATTATTGTAATGTATTAATCAGTGCATATAAGTAATGAAGACAATTGCGCGGAAATTCCAATAATTATTTTAATTTTCAAACTGAAGAAAACTAAAACACATTGTTTCCCAACTTTGGATATCTAGTGCAGTTTGTATTTTGTTTTTACGGACTCATTCGACTAGTTTTTGTTTCTCTTGTTTTCAGAGGACAGTTTGTGTTTTGTTTATCAGCATCTGTTTGGTGTAGATCTGGCATCATTGTGCTAGTGGCCCACTTACGATTCCCCAATAATCTTTTTAACCATTTTGTAAAATATTAAATCATTTAGAATAAAAGCGTATTAATAATGGTAAGTAATTGCTACTGTTCAGTTTTTTGAGTAACATTTTAATAATTATAACGCATAATAACGCAACGCATAATTTACTTTAAAAAATAAGAACTTTTATTTGCCATAAAATCAAAAATAGAAATGGCCAACAATAAAAAGAAGGAGACGGAGAGGGGTGCTTCAGAATTGTATTCGCTGGACCTGGTTTGTTTCACTTCTTTATAAATGATTTGTCCCTGTATATTGCGTTTGAACGTACTGTTCCATTTGCTGATGACACCTCGATAGCGATGTAGGCAGAAAATATAACGGAGTTGTAAAGTAGGATGTCTGAGGTGATGGATGGCTTTCGAGGATGGTGTCGGAGTAATCGTGTTATAATTAATTTCATATCTTTCGCGTTGCGATTTCTTTCGTATATTCATTGCATATATCTACTTCATCGGTTCGAATCCTCGGTATATATATAATCTATTTCCTTTTTACCATAAGATGTAAGGTTATAACATTTACATATCATACACAAACTTTGTCTACTCTTTCTTGTTTTTGGACAATTTTCTTGCCTCCGCCCATGTTATTCCCCGTCTCTTCAAATTCCCATTTCGTCATTCCATACTTTCCGTGATCTTCCTGCTGTCCTTCCCCGCTCAATTTTTGTTTGTTTCGGATATACACTTGACTGGTCTCGTTAGATGTCCGAACCATTTTAGCTGCTACGGTAAGAATGTTTTCTACTCCTAATTCCTCTCTCACAGTGTTGTTTCTAAATCTGTCTCTTCTAGTTATCCCTCTAACTCCTCTGACATATTTCATATCCACGGGTTGCACTTTACTTTTCATACTGTTTGCTAGAACCCAGCTCTCGCTGCCGTATGTTAAAATTGGTCTAAAGATCGTCTTATATACTGTCAGTTTCGTTTGTCGGCTTACTTCCTTTTTTCGAAGAAAGTTCCTGTTTAAGCTGTGGTATAAGCGTGCGGCATTTGTTATTCTTTCTTGTGCTTCTTCTTCCATCTTTCCTTCTCTCTGTATTAGCGCTTCAAGATATTTGAATTTGTCGACCTGTTGCAATTTTTTTTCTCCTATTTTAATATTTAGGTTCGTGTTCTCTTTCCCTATTACCATTACTTTCGTCTTAGTTTTGTTTACTCTCATATTTCTTCCTATTAGTTCTTCTTCCTACAGGTTTAGATTTTCTTGTAATTCGCTTTCATTGATAGCGCATATCATCAAGTCGTCTGCACAGGCACACTTTGAGATTTGTGACTGGTCGTAGTTTGTAATATCCCAGATGTACCTTGTTGTTTACGTTTTTTAGATAGATTTATTTATATCATTCATCACAATAATGAACAACGTCGGACTCTACCTTGTCGTACTCCACCACTAATTTTAAACATTTCTGATTCCATATTGTCTTTCCTAATGTAACTCCTGTTATTGTTGTATAAACTTTTAATTCCATTCCTTAGTTTGGGCTTTATATTCCTTCTTTCTAGACTTTTCCATATGTCATTTTGTAAAACTCTATCGAACGCCTGTTCAAGATCTTGAAAAGCTAAGCATATTTCTGAGATGTTTGTTCTAGTTTCCTCTATTCTCTATTTTATAGTGAATATGTGATCTTGCACGCTACGCCCCTGTCTGATTCCACTTTGTGCTTCTTCAAATTGGTTTTCTACGCTTCTCCTCAACCTCTTCTCCAAAATCCTTTCATATACTTTTGAGACAATGCTCAGCAGTGTGATTCCTCAGTAATTCTTACATGTTCTTGTGTCACTCTTTTTAAATACTGGTATAACAATGCTGATTTTCCAATCCTCTGGGACTTTACCACTACTCCATGCTTTACTGATAATTGCTGTTAACATTGCAATTCCTCTTGGCCCTAGACCCTTCAACATCTCTGGAGTAATTTTATCATGCCCTGCCGATTTTCCCCTTTTGATGTTTCTGATGGTGTGAATAACTTCTTCCTGTGTGATGTCATCTCTTTCTTCATTTTGTGTATCTTGATCATGTGTCTCGTTTATGTTTCCATTGTTTGTATTTCTTTGTTCATTTGTGTTTAATAGATCTTCAAAGTATTCTCTCCATCTATCTATTAATTTATTACCATCTGTTAACAGTGTACCGTTTTTTGCTCTAATCTGTTGTAAATTATACCTCTTTTCTTTCCTTGATGTTTTAAATATCCTCTAGAACAGCTTTTGGTTGCCCTTACTATCCTCTTCCATTTTCCTCCCAAATTCCTCCCAGACTTGCTGCCTTGCTGCTGTCACTATTTCTTTTACTTTCGTTCGTTGCATTTTATAATCCGTGTAACTCTCGTATGACTTGTTCTGTAAATATTTTGTTCATTTATCTTTCTTTATTTTGACTTGTCTTTTAATTTCTCCGTTCGGTCATCTTGTTTGATTTTTGTTTTTATTTACTATGTTTGTTCCGCATACTTCCTTTGCCGAGGTTATAATGTCTCCTTTAAATTTTTGCCATAATTCCAAATTGACATTTTCTCAGTTCTCTTGATTTTCCCCAATGTTGTTTTCAGATTTCACTGTGACCTCTTCGCTATACCTTCTTTGTTTAATTAATACGTTTTGATAACTTCTTTCGATTTATTGTGTTTTTTCGCTGGTTTCTCATTTCTTCGTGCTTCTTTGCGTATCCTGAGATTTTTGCTATTACCAGGTAGTGATCACTATATATCTCTGGGCCCCTTTTAACTCTGACATTCATTACTTCTCTTCTAAATTGTCTACTAATGATTACGTAATCTATTATAGATACTTCTCATTTCTGCTGTATATTTATGAATACCTCTGTGTTAATAGAATGTATTTGTAATGTTATTTGCGATACAAAAATTAATCAACCGTTCTCCATAATTGTTTTTGCTGATTTCTCCGAATGCTTCTATTACGTCTGTTGTATCGTTTGTTTTATTCCCCACACGTGCATTCATATCTCCTAATATTATTATCCTGCCTTCGGCATTCTCTATAGTTTCATTCGATTTTTCCCAAAATTAATCTTTCTTGGTTCTCGGTTCATCTTCATTTGGGCCATATACTATAACTATTACTGTATCATTCCTGCTATCTAATTTCAATTTCAATTTTAAAATCCGTTGTGATACAAATTCCCAATTCTGTACGTTTCCCACTAATTCATGCTTTATTATACAGCCTATTCCTTTTTCCGCCCTCTTTTCCATCTGCACTCCGCTGTATATTCCCCTTCCCTATTTCAGCAGTTCCTTGTCCTTTTTCTTTGTTTCACATATTCCAAGTATGTCTAGCCCCGCTTTCTTGAATTCCTCGGCGAGTTCATCCTCTTTTTCGTTAATGCTCCTTATGTTCCACGTAACTATTTTAAACCTATCATCAACTTTCTTCTTGTATAATTTCTCAATCCTTTTGTTTTTCTTGCTCTTCTCGTTTTCCTTTGTCGTTGCTATAGTCGTCTTCAATGTTGAACCGTCATTCTGTGTGTTTAGTTTTTGGGCGTCTGTTCAACTGTTACTTCTTCGAGGGTGTTTGCCCCTTTATTCCATTTCCACACTTTTCCGTTTAAGGCCAATTTCTGATATCTAAGTTTTATATTTTTCACTCCCTGTTCTCTTGCTTCTTTTGCTCTCTATCGTATTTGCTTTTCGATTTCCATTCCTTGTTTAGTTAGATCGTCATATATATGTACGCGTTTATCCCTCTAAATTTTTTCTTATTCTGCATAATTCTTATTTTTTCCTATACAGTCTCCATTTCTAGTAGGCATGTTGTTTGGCCTTGCTTGAATGCTGCTCTTATCTGTACGTTTATGTGTAAATTTTCCTTTATGAATGTTTCCATCCTTTCTTTTAATTTATGTAATTGGATTATTATCATTCATATTTACATCTGATACAATAACGTTATTTCTTTTCTTCTCCTTTTCTAGCTTCTCCATTCTATTGCTTAATATTTGTATTTCCCTATTTTCTTTCTTTATTTTGTTATTTTCTTCCTTTATTTGAAGATAGTTTCAATTCCTTGTGTGTGTTCGTTTTTGTATTCTTTCTGATCCTTTCTAATCTTTTTGACTTCTGTGGTCAAGATCGTTAACATCTGCATAATTTTGTCTAGTTTTCCATCGCTCTTCTCTTTAAATTTTCCAGGGGATCTTGATATTTTCTTTGTTTCGCTTATAGCTTCTCCGCTGTCTTCATCCTCCCGTGTAACTCGTTTCCTTTTCCCCTCATCCGTGTTCCCCCCTCCTCGTCATCCGAGTGTTTTTTATTTACTGCCATTGGTGGGGTTCTCTGAGTTATTTTACTCCTGCTAGACCCTTGGATATTTTCTTTAATATCTCTTCTCTTTTTTCCATCGTCGTGTTCTCGCCTTTATCCATGTTCTATTTCTATTTATTTGTTTACCCGACGTCAGACTTTTCCTCAGAGTACCGTACTTAGCGTGTACTCTATTTGTTTCCACTTCGTAGTACCGTACTTTTGTTTTTTTGTCTAACCGTGATCCGTAGTATTGTCTACCTCTCAGAGGCATTAAATACGGTATAATAATTCGATTTATGAATCTCTCACTGACCTTTTACTTCTTTTTTCACATGTATTTGTACCACAATTAATTTCTTTATTTATTTTCTATCCACTACACCTAGTTTGTTTGCTCGGTATTTCCAAATTTGGATTGAATTCCGGAGCTCCTATATGTACGTCTTAACTTCACGTGAACACACTCCTCGGTATATACGAAGATTGCAAATTACTATTTAATAATCATTTAGATCATGTGGGCAATAGGGTTAATATAGCCTAGTTTCCATGACTACAATTAAAAGTAGTGTTATCCACTCATGGATTATTCAACATGTATTGTTCTTTGCGCAGGCGAAGATAATTTTCTTTTTTCTAAATGTAAGCTATACATATAATTGCTTATTATCTCAGAAAGTAATATTTTGATTAGATATTACAGTATTTATGGATTAGATGATCTCATGTAAATAATGTACATTCAGAATTAATGGTTTAAAGGTAATTACTGTTAGATGCAATCTTAAAAGATAATTACGTTATCCTAAGATGATTTTTAAGTTTCGTGAATTCATAATTTTTCTCTTTAATTTCAGTGTCACACAAATGGTGATAACATTCTTTTATGGCACATAATATTTATGATATTAATTAAAGTTATACATGAATAACCCATCAAATCTTTTGCCTAAAACAACCGATAGAAACAACAACATAGGGCACAATTAAGTGAATTGCTGGATATCTTAATTGCATCCAAGATTTTCTTCAGATTTACGTTATTAGCTTAATGACGTTATACCAATTCCTATAGAAGTTTTAAGCTGTTTTATCTCATACATGTTAATGTGATTTTATTATTTATAGCGATTTAGAATATCCTTATAACGTCTTTATATTTTTATAATTTCCTTCCTTACAAATTTTTAACGATGACATTTACAGTGTGACGATTTTCCAGATCACGATGGAATTGCTAATAGGTTGCTCTGTATTGATGTAATATAACAGTTTTTTTACAGTTTTAAATTAATTCCTGTCCCTAGATCACTATATTGCCTCTATTAGAAGTACTAAACAACTAAGTAGTAGAATAAAATCGGTTATTTAATTGCCTTGTCTTGTTCCAACTTCAACTTGGTTTAGTTCCTATTTGAGATTAGATAAAGGTAACTATTTAAGTGGTGAATTACAAGCTAATGTTGTATTGGCATTTAAATTGGTGAAGTATCACAAGTATTTAATTTACGAAAATAGAAATGAAATATTATTTTTTGCCTTTAAGATACAAACACTTACCGGTTTATTTGCTATACAGTGTGCAATATTTGTTCCTAGGAACACGACACCTTTTTTAGTCAATTTGAACTTACACTAATAGAGCGACAACTTGTAACGAGACGCCCCGTGAAGTATTATATCTCATTTGCATTTATTTATTCTTACCCAACAGAATTGGTTTCATTTATATATTTTACTGAATGTATCTATGTTTAAGGAGGTATTATTATTTTATTCACCCCTATATGTAAGTGACATATCATCAACTCCAACATCCATATTAGATTATTAGCCGCTACGCGACGAAAATGGACGGACGTGTGACCAGCGTCTAAAGAAAATGGCGGTTGGCTGTAAAATATGAGAAAAAGAGGTAGAGGGTAGCTGTCTCCTTTATCCTCCAAAGCGAATATATATCCGAATATTGCCGTGGCCAAGAAAGATACGAAAATAAGTGTTAAAGTAAGTGACGTGGTATTATAGTTACGACCCGTATAAAGTCACTAGGTGTCCCATGAAAAGAGGCTTTAACCGTTGGTTACAGTGCGTTACTAAGGTGCTACAAAGGTGTTATTAAGAAGCTGGTCATCATCGCCAAGGAGTCGCAAGTCATCCTTTTCCGACCAAGATTAGTAAGGGTCATCAGAAGCCATCGGTCGTAGAACCGCGCCCAATCAAGTTTAATCGCATATTGTTTTTTATTTATCATTTTCTTTTTGAAATCATATATTTTCTATGTTAATCTATTGCTTCGAATTGTTCAAATAATATATTTTTTGTCACTATACGCTTTGTCTATTCAATATAATTGTTCCCAATATTGTTTGTCATAAAATATTGTTAATAATTGAAATCAATTCTTTTATTAATTCATTTGACTACTTTTAGTATCCCAGAACTGCACGACCTGAGAATTTAATATTTGGAAAATAAATCTTGTTTGGTCTGAAACTTAGTTTTTGTTTGTTTTAGATTTTTTAAAATCTAGTAGACGCTTACAGTTGAGCGAAAACTATTATCAGAGTAGTATGTTTTCTGTTTATAGTACGTCAAAGTGCTACTAAGAAAAGTTGTTGAATTTTCAGAATGATTGGCTTAGTTTGGTAATCATGATGGAGTAGGAGAAAAATGTCGATCATTTCAAAAATTTGCATAACACCATAACTTTTCGTCCCAGCTTGGTAGTACATTGGCATACTGTGAACGGAAAAAATACTTTACCTGAAACAAAATTGACAAACAATGAATTTTTTCAAAATACGCCGATAATTCAGAGGACGCTATAACATTTTATTCTGAATAACTTTTCTTAGTTTTGCTCAACTGTAATTCCGTTTAATTTTAAAAAATCGGAAACAAACTAAAAATAAGCTTCAAACTAAGCGGAACTTATATCCCAAATATTAAATTCAAACTCAAAACATTTATGTCCATTTTATACCGATTGTCAACTGTATTCGCGAACACTGTATATTTATTAGTTCTCTCTTCTTCGAAAATAACGTATGTGCGTTTATTTTCTAAAAAGACTATTGAAAGTTCTTCATGTACTTGTTTCTCAATTGTGATGTAGTGGCCCATGTAGTCTACTTTTTCCATGCCCACTTTGAATTTTCTTGATAATTTGCAGCAGGAAAATAGTACCACTTTCTACCACTCTTCGATTCTTAAGTGGTATAATTGCAAGCTACAGCTTTACTGCGACGAAAGAAAGGTAACCGTATTTAGTACTACATTCACTAGATATAGTCCGCACATAGAGTCTTGTAGCTATTTTAGCATTTTTCTTAAAAGTTAAATAGCAAACAAATACGTAGAAGGACCTTCAGTAATGTAGGGAAGGCATGTGTGTAAAGATATTACTACGAAAAAGACAAAATATAATGTTTTCAAATAGCATTTCCTCAGTTTATTTATCACAAAAAATCTAATATTAATTTTTTGACATTAGCTCACATTTGTCAGTTTACTGCTAAGATAAAACTACGTTTCTGTTACTTAAAGTACAAAAATTCCACATTTCAGTGAAAATATTAAGATTAATACAAAATGAATATTCTAACAGAGACGTGGTTAGAATCTACAATGTATCTTGCAGTGTCATTAACAAAGTGGTAGTACGATTCCGTAGAAGTGGTACTGTAAGGGTTAGTCATGGGGGAAGCGCACAGGTCAATGGAGGAATGTATCGTGGCTCAACGTATGCCATTTGGAGATGTGGGTGTTACGGTTTGGGGTGTCATCTTTAAATGGCGCGCCGAGATCATGATTTTCAGAAATCAATTCATGAATACAGGGAGGCGTAGCGATTTGTATTTGTAATATACGTAGATATTAAGGGAAAGGTTTTCCAAATATAATATTCACTTTATCGTAACGAAACTATTATTAAGCTGTATCCCTGTTATTTATAATCCAGAACGGTTGTACATATGTACATTCGTAACAGGTTTAAGTAAGCGCTCAAAAAGTGGGAGCAGTTACTAACGTATAAAAGAATTTGATATAATTTTGATTACATTGCATTTGCTTTGTTTCAAATTTGCACCTTTAGGTTTTGTTGGTTAAGCATTCCCATCATCATTATTACCAAACCTTTGAGAAACTAGTTAAAGATGTACTTCGAAGAACGTTATTTTTAAAACATTTTGAATTGTGTATTTTGCCGATCGCTTTGCCTTTTTTACTGCTGTTAAACCACTTATATTCTAGTTCGTGTAAAAATCAAATCCTTGGAAATAAAAGTAATATATGTGTTAGAAGTCTATATTAAAGGTATCTTAAACATAACTGTTAATTGTTATGTTTGGTGAAATCCAAAGTAAAATGCACTTTTTGCTTACTGATTAAAAAAAATGACTTTTTGATACATATTGCCGTAAAGAGAATTAAAAGACCTTTATAATGGTCACCCATCTTCCCTATTCAAATTTTAGGGTGGGGGCTGCTGCGCCTCCAGGAATGATTTTAAATCGTCAGGCCCGTCATTAAAAGTTGTCACCCTTGATATGAAAATTGATGCCCAGATAAAGGTGGCACGTTTCAATTGATATGCCCTGTGTAAATCATTATTTTAAATTTATTTGCGGTTAGGTTATACCTATAGGCGTTAAGCATACAATGTTTTTTTTCTAATTGGCACATTTAAATTATTGAATTTACATTTAATATTTAATTTATGATGGATATTAAAATATTTCATTCTTGAAAATAACGCCTTATAAATAAAACATCCGTTTCCTTTTATGAACGCTTGTGTCATCTGTGGTGTTGACCTGCGGTAAATAAAAGATGTTGACGCCAAGTCGAGCATCTTACAACGCAGCGTACCCCGAGGGAGGGTTTCCCAGTTAACCTGGGGCGAGTTTACCTGTTCAGGTTCGTATCGTGACCGCTCGTCGAAATCATCATCTTATACCGTCGTACGTAAGCGCTACGTATCTATACACAGTGGTGGACGACTCTACGTATAGAAAAAAAAACTGGTACGACAGTCGCCTTTGGTCTTCCCACTGACTTTTATTGCACTTATTCTGAAACGTTTTATTTTTGAAAACCGGCCCCGTAATCTTTATGTTTATTTTAACGATTCTAATACGTCTTCGGGCTTAATTTACGATGGGAGTGCGCCGAAAGAGGACTTTTTAATACTAATTTCGTTCCCCTTTGGATGTCGTTCTCTCCTTAACACGAGAATTTATTCCGTCTGGAGGTGATTACTCGTTCATTAAGAAGTTTTATCGTTACCTACCTCTTTTTTTGTTATGTTACACGTATATCGAATGAAGATAAACGAACGGCCGGAATTGAGCTACAACCAAAATCAGGTTTATTAGATACATGTAGTTGATTGTTCTAATAAGTGTATTAATTAATGTAATAATTTTCTTTGTTACTTTAACAAAACGAAGTCAAATGAACACGATTTGTCGAGTTCATTCAAACTTACAATATTGACAATATATTCGCTCCTTTTCCTGTTATATACTTTATTCTTTACTTGACGAGGCACAGCAAAATAGTTTAATTTCCGTTACATTAGCCGTTTCATTACATTTTTCTTAAATCTAAAATGACATCTTTTTAAATGTTCTTACCAACCATTTAAGACATAAATCTTTTGCACTCTACAACTATTTGACAATTTCTTTTGCTTTAGACACATCTCCTGATAGGCGCCGGTCGTTAATTTTAATAATGAAATATTTATACAACGTATTTACAACTTCGCTTTTAGGTAGAAGTTTTCTTTTCTAATTGATTTTAATTCACCCTTCTTCGTGATTTATCCTTGTTTTTTTTTAATGTTTGCAGCCGATAGTATAGCAATTTTTTAGTTAGGACCGAATTATGTATATATAGATACGTATATTCTGCGTTATAAAACAGTGTATTACACTAAGTAAAATTAAAGCAGCAGAATGTGAACTTAGATAATTTCCAGTAAAGCTACACTTGGTCATTTACTTTGTTAGTTTAATACTTTTTTTATATTTACATACATTTCCCTCAAGAAATTTTGTATACTAGGACCAATAGCAGCCGATAAATTTTCAATGATTTATTTTCCGTTTGTTTTCGTGATTTACTTAATGTTAGTGTCGTCAGTGTCGACTGTCACACGTATCGAAGTCTTAAAAATGCCTAGATGAATGTTGGTTTCTTTGTTTGTGACAATTCACTAATTCACATGTTACGAGTTATTCGAAACTGATTTATTGAAAATAACGTAAATACATTAGGATATGGCCATCCAGAAGTGCGGATTTGAATCCAGTAGAAAATACGGGTCTACGTTGTGAAACGGATTTACAGTTATTAACATTGCTTACAAAATACAGTATAACTAACTAAAGTTGTCCAAAACAAATGAATATGATTTAAGCCACAAAATTTAGTTGATTTTTAGTTTAATTTAGTCTCATTTCGTTACTGTATCTTCCTTACTGCTGTTAAACCACTTGTATTCTAGTTTATGTAAAAATCAAATCTTTGGAAATAAAAGCAAAATATGTGTTAGAAGCTTATATTAAAAACACCTTAAACATAACTGTTAACAGTGACTGAAGTACGATCTAAAATGAATATATAATAAATAAGAAAGAATCAAAAGGAAGAAAATTCAAAAGAATGATGTAAAGGGTTGTCGAAGATTTATTGGTCCCAACTGCACCTAATAGTAATTATTAAATAAACTTAATTAAACTTTTTTTCTATTTCTCCTGCACTGGTTTCCTCAACATTTACAACATATTCGTAACATAAAATTTCTTTATCTACTATTTGATGTATCACATATGCAGATAAATTTATTTTTTATTATTTCTTAACAAAAGAATGGATACCATCTGCAAATGAATTCGATGGCATTTTATAGCCGTTCCTTTTTGGTTCATAAATGTATTTTGTAAACAGCCGTCGTCAATCAAACCTTTTTGCACTTGTTACCAACTATAACCACGCATTATACCATCTCCGCATTCTATAAGTGCCACTTCTCAGTACTAACGACAAATAAACCTGTTACAACGTGCACAGGTTCAGAAAACTGTTGTAATGTTACGTAATACCTATTTTAGAAATTTTGTAGTAAATGTTTGATATAATGTTCTTCATATTTACATACTTATTGCGTTTGGCTCTGGAAAACAAAGGCACACAGAATAAAAATTCTTTGTGTTATGTACGTTTGTCAGTAAATTTAAATTCTTTTTTTATTGATATTCTTGCAGAAACAATTAAATCATTTTGTTTTTTTTGCATGTTTAGTTTTGCAAGCTTCTATATAACGTACACCTTACTATCTGCACCTGCACTAAATAAGATGTGTCGCTTACAAATCCCGAGGTAGAACAACTTCACACATTTTCGCTTGACCGTGCAAGAGAAATATATTCTAACTCTAAGACTTGGATAAACTTTTCATTTTTGGTTAAATTTTAAAATATAATTGCTAGTGGTTTTTCAATGAAAGGCAACTATTTATTATACAAAATGTGCAATTAATGATGAATTATGTTATATTTATGATATTAGCCAGGACTAGCTAAGGCAACCATTTGGACATTTTTCGCAACGAGCCATGGAAAATCACTTTGCGATGGGAATTGCAAAAGAGTCTTCGAATTTCTCTGGTAAATACAATTGTTAGTCTTCAGCTAAAACAAGCTTAAACAGTTCTTGGAACACGCGGCTACTACCAGTTTGTGCCTTTGCCAAGTATTTCTCTGGGAACTAAAAGGGCTAGTGTGGATGAGGATTTTACTTTAGTCTCCAATTTCAAAGAAAAAGGAGTTCCTACCGTAAGGTTTTCAGAACTCTGTACCGACTCTTACATAGCATGTGTTTATGCTGGTCACTGTTTTTTTTTTTGAATTATACTGTCAAGACATGAAGAGCAAGACGATCTTCACGTGAAATTTATAAATCCTTTCGGATCAGCTCTGTTATTTCTCTGGAATTCATGAGAAGGGCATTTCCTATGTGCCTTTGAGTGATATAATTACCAAAATCAGCACTCCAATCGGGTCGATTCTACTGCCATTGTGCAACAGCAATATTTATACATTTTTTTACTGCGATTCAAAGCAATACAGTACATTAAAACCATTTTACAGAATCCAGATATATGAGAAAAAATGTACAAATTTGGCTTTAAAATATTTATAGTTTACTGATATATGATTTTTTCTCTTAGTGGCTATACGAGTGTCGCAGCGCTGCAAGAATGGCAACACTCTTTTTCCATAAATTTTGAACCTCAACATCTTAGAAAGTACTTGACTTAGGTCAAAAAAGTGGCGTGGTATCATAACTTATATGGGGAAATGCTTTATCAAATATGATGATATATGATATAATTTGTTAAATACCGGAAGAATTCTGTGACCCCTCGTATCCTTAGTATATGAACTGTTAAAATGCTGAATTCATTTAGTCGGTACTGCTCATTCGAACAGTAACTAAATGAGTAGTAGATGAACACAACAGGGCAATTTCATAGTAGTTATGTTGAAATGAGATGTTACAGGAGTTGTGATGATTTTAAACACCAAGCACACTGAAGAAATGGAAGCGATTTGTCGATTGTAATCGTTGATTACAACAAATGTAATCCTTTTATTTATCGGACCAGATGAACCGCTACTTTCATTAAAAAAATCGACATTTCCTTGATTTTTCTGATATAATTAAATTAAATTAATGAATTAAAAGTCTGAGGACGCCGTATCGCACCGATAGGATTGGAACCTGTGACTGTCGTTTGCCGGGTGAGGAGCAAATCCTTTTAATACGCAGGTGTTCGATGTCAACAGATGTATTGCAACATGCGATAGACGTAATATACATACATATATATTTATGTGCCGAATGTACTCTAATTAATTAATATATTATATGGCAATGCAATATCTTGAAAGGGGTAGATTAGACTTGAAAGCACTTATAGCAATAACCATAGATGGTTCACCAGTGATGGTTGGAAGTACGAAACTTATTTCAGCGTTTAACCACCAAACTAAAATGTAATGATAATTTGATTTACCACCAAATTGTCCTGTGATGTAGACTCAACCCCAATTTCAAGAATGCTATGCAAGAAGTTATTAAAATAGTGAATATTATCTACGTGCTAAATCATCACTAAAGTACGTTGAATTCAAATTATTTCTTGACGAAGTTAATGCTTGATATGATTTATTGATACACAACAATGTAATGTGGATAAACAGAGGTTGCATTTTATAAAGGTTATTCGCATGATTTGAAGACATTTCTTTAAATTGTCAGCCCTCTTCAAAAACGTTTTCTTCAGTTTTTTAAGTGAAACAGAAAATGTGGATTCATCGCTTTTTAATAAACATTAAAAACATATTAATGACTTGCACCTCAAACTGCAACAGCTGCTGTCAGAAGTAAGAAGCTTTCGACGTAAAATCGACCTCTTGAATAATGATAGCATTTTCCAAATTTGAAAATATTGACCAGCAATAACGAGACTTAAAATAATCGAAAATGTCACAGAAATCTTAAGCTTTGTACCCTAATAATGAATGGAGCATTGAAGCTGCGAATGTTTTCGGAAATTTTCAAGAAATACTGTATTAAAAATGAAATATACGGAGGTTTCCTGTCAAGAATTCTGGACAACATTTGTGTTTCGGGATGAATACCAAAAACTCACACACTTAGATTTAAAACTTTATAGAATGTTCGGTTTAACGTACGCGTGTAAAGCAGCAGCAAAAAGTGTAATTTATCCCACTAAATTTCGAATGATGTTGTATTGTTTGTTTGATTAGAAGTTCTTTCGTATTATTTATTGTTTGAAATTTTAAAATTTACAGTTTGGTACATAGCCACCGTTTACCTACCGGACCGCGACAGTTTTGTAAATTTTTAAAACTAATTGCTGACTCCTGCTGTAGTGTACACCCTTATGCTATTACGAAATTGAAATAAACAAGCATCACGTCGTTAGTGTTTCGCCAACATTTTTGTGGTATTACTTTGTCTCGTGGTGCTTAACGTGTTAAGAGGAAACAAGTAATTACTACTGTTGTCATCTGCGCGGCTTTGTAAACAGATAATATCTGCTATTTTCGTTTTATTAGTGATAGAATTACTTCATTTTTGTTTTGATATTGATACCTTTTTTTTTTTATTGAGTATCGTATTTCGCTTTTATTCTAGTTACTACATGTAATTTGGATTGTTGTTAATTTGAAGAAGTAATAGATCAATAAATGAAGTTATTTTAATTAGACTTCAACTTCTTCCTTTCCAAATATCTTCGAAATTTGGTTTTTCTGGTGCAGTTCGAAATATTTCCTTATTCCCGTTATCACTTTACACCTAATAATTAATTGTATTAAATAAAATCAAAACAGAATTGCATTGCGCAAATCAAGCACTTATTTGATCTTCCTTCAACGGTATTTAAATTAGGTTTAACATGCGAGGTGAAATATAAGGGTTACTTTGTGCTAAGATGGCGCTAAGTAGTACTTAACTGTTGCGGTGCGAACGAAATCGAACGAAATGTTCAATTTTACTGATCATTAACTACACATTTTCTTTCGAAAACTAGTAAAGGATTGTCGCCTGTTATCTCATTTGAAAAGAATGCATAAAAGCAATCTCAACTTGCAATTCATTTGATTTACGATGCGTTGGAGAATCATTAAAAACGAGATTTTTTCCACCAATCGTCATCAAGGATTTAATGAATTCAAATAAATAAGCTATCCTAAACGCCAAGAACATACGCTTGTGCGCTTTATTAAGTATTAAAATCAAAAATAAATAGGTTACCGCGCTTTGAAAATTTGATATAGTCGATCGATCAATTACTTAAAAATTTCAAATAGATATGAGCAAAAATACGTACATCGTCTTCGTCGTTATCGCCGTTCTCTTGATGTTCCTCCTCTATGAGCACGAATCCGACGTCGTTATTATTAGTGTTGCTATTGTTATTGTTGTTGTTGTTGCCGTTGGTGTTCTTGGCGAGATCCGCCGTTTCTTGTACGTCGCATCTGTCAATATCGTTAATGACTACCATTCTGCGTCGTTTGGAGCGCGGCGTCAACAAATCGACTGTTAGTTGATCGCTGGATATCGAATCGGGCGAATCGGGATTGTTATCCATTACAAGAAGAACGAATCGAAGAAGCAATAACAATTTCCAATGCCGACGCGCGATTCGTGAACGCGAAAAAAATGACGACAACGCACATATAGGACGACGCGCACTTTTTCTTTTTCCTTCAAGTTCTTCGGGCCGAAAAAATTCGGCGCTATTCGAGGTTAGGACTATTGTAAAAAAACAATCAGGCACATGTTATGGCAAGAAGTTGACTAGGAAGACTGCTCGAGGCTAACTGACGTATCTGTGCCCGCTAGCAAGTGTCCACACAGAGAGGAGGAGTAACCGTATGCCGTTTGCCCCCCTTCTCATCTCTCTTGCACCTTACTACTTACTTCTATATACCTGTTAAACTTGCCGCCATACGGTTGTATAGTTATATAATACGGATGGTGTGCCCGCACATTATACTACTTTCAAAGTTACATGTAGCCGTACGTAGTTATTGACGTACCTATAACGTACGTATCATCAACATGGTAATATGCTCAAATGGTTACAAAGATTACTATTCTTATTCAATTGCGACTTCTTAGGATATGAATGAGTTGTGATAGATTTACTGTGCGTGGACACTTACAGAGTTCCTTCGTTGTTGCGTGAGGGCCATTTGGTTTCTAATATTGTAGGTGTACTGATTAGATTGTATTCTGATATTCGAATTTTCTGTTGAGACGAATTGTTTTTCTCGGACATGTCTTAAACGAAACAAATTACTTTTTTATTTACAGCTATTCTTTGCTGCAAAATATATTAGCACAGTAATTCTAATTGATTTACAACCGTCACCGTGGGGATCTCGCTTACCATTAGAGATAGAGGGTAGATTTACATTAGGCTAAGTTGCTAAATTTTGTGTTTATTATAAATCCAAAACTAAAAACGTTCATTTTCTTCTTTAACCTCTAGCACCTTTCCCAAGGCCACTTTTGATCTTTTAGCTAATGTGATATATTCGAAATTTTTTGGTTATCATCAACTTCCCTATGTTATATCGGCACCATACTGGATATTGATTCCGTCAGAAATTTTCTGATTTCAACCACACGGTTGAAAGCGCGTCGCAATTGTATGAATTGCATGGAGCTTATTCTAGGCTGCTGAATTATTATTGCTGTGAGAAGCGGAAGAACAGCAACTCAGAAGAAGCTCCACCAACCTCCACCACATGGAAACCAAAATTCTTTAAAAGAAAATAAGCACCGCGTAAATTTATAATAATGTCTACATGCAGATATTAACAAAAGTTTTATATATTATGTTTTAATTGACGAAGAAGACATTTTAGTATTCAGCCACATCGTAACATTTCATAGAAACTTGGTCGAGAATGGATCGTTTACCAAGCCACGTAATGTTTACGTTAACAGGAATTGATGAAAATCAACGGGATATATTGTAAATGGTAAATTGAAGATGTGTTCTTGTAAAGTGTAATAGTGAAAGAAAATAATAATAACAGTAATAATAATAGAAAACAAAACTATAAACATAGTTAGGTTTTCATTTATAGCTGAAAAGTTGAATAGATTGAGTATATGTAACCCTTTAAATCAACGGATCGCCCCCTTCTTGTGAGAAAAATAGTACTAAAAGTTGATGGTGCTTGTTCAGAACCTTCTTCCTAAAGGTAGTGTATTGGGCATTTTTTTTTATTATTATAAAAGTATAAAAGAGTGTTTTTACATGTGGATGTAAAAAAACTTATTACTTCTACTAGTAGCAAGTATGAACACTCCGATAAACTCAACAGAGCTTTAACTGAATTTGAGACCTGGTATTCTACTAACAAACCATTAATTGATAGAATAATAGATGAAGATGAATAGATGCAGATCCGTTTTTGATTCTGCCTTTCCATTTCGTGGTGAGGCTGTAACATCCTCCAAAATATATACATTTCGTGGGCCGGGTAAGTTGATAGAGTTTGTGCAAAACTGCAACAAGTTTATTACATCTTAAGCTCTCTTAAAGATGTTTTTGATGTTGTGGCTCTTGTTAGTGTTTATAATGCAATGGCGTATAATTTATGGCATTTTAGTTTGGAGAGAGCGAATGAAATAAATCGGGTGCGTGCAATGCAAGAGCGTATCATAAGATTTCCATTTAACTTACCTTTCAGTAGTTCTTTGAGATCTACTTTCAGGATATTTATAAGCTTTCAATTTATGTAATATTCGCACTTGCGAGCGTTTATGAGCATTGCGCGCATCATAGGGAAAATTTTGTTTTAAAAGGACTCTATCGTTCATTTTATAGAAAACCACCTTCTTTCTGCCGGTACATATTCTATAAAAAATTAAATCCCGAAGTTAAATGTGCAAGAACTTTAAATGGTTTCAAAAGTAAGTTAAAAGCTACGGATGTTTTTCTGATTTGAACGGGTTTCAGATATATTTGAAACCATAGTTTTTTTTATCGTTTTTTCGGTTAAATCGCCGAGCAATGAAGGTGTAGATATCGGGGATTTTACGATATTCTTTTTCGTATACGGATATACGTTAATGGTTTCTTCTCTATGTTTTTACAATGTGTCTTTGTACCTTTATACGTTTATCACTATTCTTACATTATTTTTTTGGCTTGTCCTAATTCAATGTTGTTGTATGCGATACCCAGTAAATGATTATTGCTATTAAACCGACAATTGTAGTAAATGTTCAAATAGCTCGCCATTTTCATTAATGCATAATTACGTACGCTTTTTAGCATTTTGAACTGCTCCTTGTGCAGCTCTTCTAGAAATTCGAAGTTCTTCAATGTTCTGTGGGACATCAACTTTACAAATATTATATTTAACAATTCCCAATAAAAAAATAATCCAGTTATTCAACAACGCCATTATTTCCAATCCAGCGGTTTGGAAATACTTGATTAAAGTATTCCTCACAATTTCATTCACATTGTAAGCCGGTACACTCTCTTGCTGCCACCATAAAAACTGTAATTGACTTAATGGAGTGTTGTTATCTACGAAGTTAGATACGCATGTGAGAAGAAAGTTTACGTGTCTGTCCCTATGTATATGAAACGATTTCTCTAACGTTTAGTCCAAAACGACGTTGTGGTCTCCTTGCCTTATTTTGTCTGGAATTCTGTGTTGACCAATAGTGCTCCGTTTCAGATTTCAGAATTGACAAGTTTGTCTATATTCGGGGAGTCTGGGGCAGAGTTAATTCTGACTCCACTTCGCGTGAAGATGTTGATGTTGTCGAAAAATGACATAAACTTTGCAAAAACACACCATTTTGTAAAATATCCCATTGATTTTTATTTTATTTCATATTAGTGTAAACATTACGAGGCTCGGTAAACGATACGTTCTCTATTAAGATTTGTCAGTTTGAAATTTCAAGTTTATCTTATCTAATCTTAAAATGTCTTCTTCGTCAATTAAAACACAATATCGAAACATTTTGTCAAGATGTTAATCACATTTGAAATCAGAAAAAACTTATCTGATAGTGGTAAAATCCATTATAGCGCTTAATGGTGATGCTCCGAAAGAACCGTAATGTCACATAAAAATCGAGTACACCATCAGATAGAAGTTTGTAGAGATAAAAGAAGAAAATGAACGTTATTCGTTTTCTATTTAAATCTTGAACGTCATTTGTCCCATCTTCGGTTCCATAACAAATATGAAATTTAGTAGCTTTATCAAATTTAAAGCTACCCTCTATCTCCAATTATAAGCGAGAATCCCGAGGATCGCAAATGAGTCATCGCGCGTAAATTTTGCTTCCTAAATTTTTCAAAAAAGCGTTTTAAATAGCAAAAAACATATTTTTTCTGACAATCTCATAAATAGAACCTCTTTGCGTAACTCTCAACCAAAATTGTTTTGCGTCGGATTATTCGTTCTGTACGACCCTGATTTCAAAATGTGTAGGTACGGTCGAGTAAATTGCACTGATTAAGATATTTTCCAATTTCCATTATTTTCATTACTTTCATTTTCAAATTTGAAAAAAGTGACATTACGTGAAAACTGAAAATAAAATTTCTTCAGCTTCGGTGCGATTCATCGGATCGATTCCGTAAATTGTGCCTCTATGTCAGAGATTCAAAAATTTTCCTAAAACGCAATCCTCTTTTGATAAGAATTTTGTTGGCGACCCCCTCTCTGCGTTTTTTTTTTACCGTACCCAATTTTATTGGCAAAAAAACAGCTGAATGCTTTAGTCATGTTTTCTAAGGTCCTGCTGATCCAGATTTATGATAAACATAAAGGTAATCTCGTTTTATTTTCTCGATATCCCGAGTTCTTTAAAGCGACCCGCGCTTTAGGGTATTAGACACCAAAACGCGGGTATATGGTACGTGTATAATATTACAAGACTGGATAATTTCTGAAACAATTTATACGGTAATAATTATTTTTGTGAGTAACATTGGTCTAAAGCTCAATAAATCTAATTTAAGTAGAATCAATATCATTAACCGAGAGCAAACATAATTCATATAGAAATCATGTAAAATCAATTACTTTAAATCTAGCTTCACAACCGAACAAAATCCGGCGATAACCAAGTAATCGACTTCACCGATTTGTTTGGTGTGTTTTTTTTACAGAAATTTCAATTGAAACCACACAGAAAGTAATTTTCCAAATCTTTTCAACCTTTATCGAATCTATTACTTGTTAGGTAGAGTGATTAGAACCGGCCTTGGTCCTACAATTATCTTCTTTTATTTCATATATTGTAGAAATAAAAAAAATATAATAATTTTTAGTAATTCATGGAAAACTTAGTGTTCGCATTCAGCTCGCACCTCGGGGATCACGATTGTTGGTCAGTAGGTTATACTGTTGTAAATAGGAGACGGCTTATTGTTTATACATGATTGCCATATGCAGTAAAAAAAAATCCGGTTTGATTAACTTCGCCTCGGTTGGTGGTATTTTCGGTATCGTTTACTTTGTATCTATGTCTTGCTATGCAAAAATACTACTATGTACTCATCTATTTTTGCTTAAAATCGAATTTTGTTATACGACTTCCATGCGACCCAAAATTGGACTTGCGGAGCTTTGCATGAATGATTCGCACATTCAACCATGGAACAATGATCAATACCAAATTATATCTTTCCTTTGGCCGCAGGTCTCTGTTCCGGCTCCACTTTTATATATAATATTGTCTGACGATTTTCACCGTCATATTCCTGGTAACTTGTATCAATTTGTAAGCGATACCAGTATCATTATTTCGGGAAGAAGCGAGATAAATCTCTGTGCGAATGGTAGCAGTTGTATGTAGTGTCCTGATAATGGTTTGATGATTAATGAGACTAAAACGTTCATGCTGTCCTTTTGCTCCATTCTGGCATATGCAGTAAGTAGACTGACGTGTAATCTTTTGGGGTCAGTCCTCTCACTTTTTGCGTTGTATTGAGCTGCAGAATGGGATTATAAGAGCAATGTTCTCATTACATGGAATTGATTCATGTCGTTCAATGTTTAGATATCATGGCATCCTGACGTTATACGTCTATGTGCCGTATTTATCCACGTGTACAAAGAATTGTTTGTATATAACAGAGATATAAATAACACATACAAAACCCGAAATGCAAATGAATTGGCAATTCCTAATTGTAGAACAATAATGTATGAAAAAAAAACCCGAGGTATGGATTGATTAATTAAAACCATTCGTTCAAAGTATTATGAATCGTGGAAAGCCCTTTTCTTGAAAAAATTCGAGTTAATTGAACCATGGCCAACTTTGTGGAAACGTCAGCATCATCTTCCTAATTGTAAGTGGAATAATGTCATCATGTGTCACTATACCTATATTTCAATTATTAAAACAGTATTTAATTGATGAGTTAGCGCACTTTTATTAAGAACATTCATAACCTATTAACTTTAATTATTTTATTAATTTATTTGGTGAAAATTAAGAAATAGAAATAGGAATTAAAGTAGGAAAAAACAACAGTAATGAAAATTATTATTACGTATGGTGGCACGAACATGCAATTATTATTGTAAACATATGCCGCAAGATCCAATTAGTGAAGTGCCATTTCACTGAAAATGAGGCACCGAAGGAATTTCCTCAAATATAAATGTTTGTGTAATGAAACGTAATTAAGCGTGTAGTAAGAATGTTTTTATCATATAAAAGGAATACGTGAAATCGTGGTCGTTATGTATGTAGGTTGTCAGTTAGCCAAGTTCTCGGCAGGTTATAGATAAATTGCAAATCATATAATTATGACAGAAACCACATGCACTATTTTCCACATACATTACGGCTTGTTTGCTTTACGGATCAAGTAGGTACTTCTTGTTAAAGTCGTATATGCGACTTCTTTTTTTGCTTTCACTTTTTCAAATAACGAATGCTGAATTCTTAGTAATGAAATGACGCTGTAATCGTCATTTCATATGTATGTGAATCATATCTCTTTTAAGTTGAAATATTTGATGAATAGGAGAGAAGAAGCAATTTCAGCCATTAAGTTATTATATTACGAATTGAATTAAATAATGAAGAAATTTAATAAAGAAAACGATGGCCTTAACCAAATAACAGCGTAGTTTGAAACTAAACTAATGTTGTTTTGTGTGACGACACTAGGACAGAAAACAAACCTGCAAGTCGATTAGACCCAAATGATTCATGTAAAGAAATCCTATCAAAACTATTATAATACGTAAACAGTTTTCTGAATGATAGAGAAGAAAACTGCTTACGTTGGTTTATTTCTAGATGGAGAACTAAAGAGGCAATAATATAATTTGGCATTCAATGGCATTCAATTTAAAGTAACAAAATAGTTGCAAACAAAATAACAGAATACTCGGTGTATTATAATTTGGAATAAAGATATTGAAATTTAAAATAAAAACGGTTATAGTGAACTTTTCCCTAAGTTAAAAAATAACGCAGTTATAAAGGCCTAAACTGTTGCGAAACTAGCTTAGGCTGGGAACAAATTATAATTCGTGTTAAACGTTTAGTTGTCACAGTCTGCTACAAGTACCACTCAGCAGTTTGTGCTGCTCACTTTGTGCTGAGCTGGATCGTCGATATTTCTTGAGACTTTACCGAACGTTCAAAAATAATAAAAATGTCTTTGTTAAGGAACGGGTGAAGAAGAATTGGGTAATTAGGCAGTAGGAACAGCAGTTATTGGTTGGTTATTTTGTAGTTTACTTCGAGAACATGATAAGAAATATTGTCACAGATTCTAATCCTGAAAAAGTAGAAATTCATTCCCTATAAGTGTGCCTTCAGACCTGCTCGAACATTACTACCAGGAGGTCCTGAAAGAAGAATGTCTCTTTGCTATTGGTATATCAACCATAGTCAACAGAACGCCAATAATTGCCGAAATATTCTATGGAACTACAAGGCAGGCTTTTCTAATTGTGGAATGTTTAACAAAAAAAAACATTACTGTCAAGAAATAAATTTCTGCAAGCAAACCCTAAAGCTCTTCAAACTCGTTTTAGTTTCAACGTTTGGTGTAGCATAATTTCATCTAGAATTACTGGACGTTTTATTTGTAAAGGTTCTTACACCGGCGAAAGGTACGTTGATTTTATACGATATTTTGGACAATTTCTTAGATGGAATAGATTTTGTAAGCAGGAGAAATATTTTTCAGCAGGATGGACTGGAATTAATCGACCAATTTTATGGCTTCTTAGATCACTTGATTTGACCCCACTTGTATCTCTTCGACGCGATATGAGGCTCTTAAAAATGTAGTTCAGGAAGAACTACAGAATATCGTTTTTCGAAATTGGGAAATATATTGCGGAACGAGGAGGGGTTTCCGAACATCATTATTTTGTCTACAATCTCAAAAACGCGATGCTCAATTGTTTTTTCGATTTTACAATTGTAATCGGCAGAAAAAATGCTACTACTTTGCTAATTTGTTCGATGACGTAGATCCAAAAATAAAGAAGTTACCAACGGTGCGCACTTAATGTAGATCATCCTGTATATCTACAACCAACGGACGTATCTTCGGAACCGATTATTTGCGGATCCACGTACATTAAGACTTTTTTGTTTTTTTTTTTTGCTGTACAGTTCCCTCTCTAGGTTTGTGACACTATTTTTATCAGCTTGTATAATAAAAGAAAACTGAAACGTTTCTCTGACTTTGGTGGGGCATTTCGTTAGGTATTAGATGTACTTGACCTTAAATGTCATCACAATAACTAAGTTTAGTTTAGAGTTTTAAACCGAATATCCATCAGTCAGATAACCGGTGCTCTTTGACGCATATCTCTTTTTTTGTAAATATACATAGAGGACCGTGCGCATCTACATACATACAGCAACATTTACCACTATCAAAAATCTATTCCGCTTTGAATATGTAGTACACCTATCATTTCCATTTAGATGTTAACAAAAAACTCTATTAAGCAGAAAATTCTACCTTATAACACCGCGGCCGGTGTAATGTAACCTTTCACTAAAAAAATGTAATTCGACATATACAACGTACGGTTTTAGAAATCCTTCGTGTGTGTGTCTGTGATTCCAATAATGGTATCGAAAAAAAGGAAAAAAACAAAATAAAGCGAGGAACACACATGGTAATTCGAGCAACGGGTCCATGTACACGTAGAATAGCTAGACCAAACCATGATGATATAAACTAGATTAGGTATTTTGATTGATTATTATAGTTCGACGTCCGTTTTTTTTTTTCATTGCAGTTCACTGTGCCACGCCATTAAAGCACCGAAGTGTATTCATTACATAGCTAATTTCGTCTGGGAAAATTATTAATATCAATTACGCCAAATAAAGGAAAAAATTCGAACCTATAGCATTAATGGTTTTCTCCAGAGCAAGGTACATGCATATTAATTTTTACGTGATACCTTTAGGGCTCCTTTCTTTTGCAATTATATTGAGTTACGAAATTAACCTTATAATTATGGTTAATAACAACGTTTAATACATATTAATTTTGATTTTTTCTTTGCAGCTGTCGGATTTGGACTTGGAATGTCGTTTATATACAGTTTAGTATATCTTAGACGTCTGAAACCACAACTTTCAAAATCGTGTGGTTGCATAAAGATATACAGTTGTCCAAAATTATCTGTAAAATAATGGTCATGAACATTAGCATGTAAATTGTGTGTCTAAAGTGTTCTATGGCTTTGTTACTATCATCTTTTCGTTTTAAAGAAATAAACTAATTGAAGATAAAATCTTTCAGGCAGACATATTATCAATGCATATTCGGCCAATACCAGCTACTGACACGAATGCTTCTCGTTAATCTTGGTTTCAAGGAAGTAATTGCTAAACTTGATGAACGTAGTGAATGTTCAATGACATATCTAAATGCCATTAAGCGCGTCATCACATAAAATAATATTGATTTTTTCAAATTTGCAACCTAATTATATCTTTCACCGACGATGTTAGGGCATGGTTCTCGATGGTGGGAGCTTCACTTTAAAGTGATTTTTTTGTGATTTCGAGTCCCACTTCCTGACAAAATTCTGGTCAGAAACAGAGCAAAACGAAGTAATTTATTCATCGGGAAATGCAATGCACGAAATGGATATCAAATGGAGAAAACAGACAAATTTCAAGACAAATGCACACGCAAAACACTTAAATTAAACTTATTTTGTAAAAAAACCCTGAAGATAAAAAACAGGGACTTGTGATTATCATTTAATTCGATTTTCATTTACTAAAACATATCAATTTTTAAAAAGGCAAATAAAATCAAAAAAAAAAATTTGTATAAAAATAACTAGAATTCATATACTTACAGGAGCTAAAATATGTTGGGTATTAGCCGGAAAGTTGCTAAAAAACACAAATATATTCTATCGTTTTTAACCGATTTATATTGGTAGTACCAAATGAAACGTATTTATGTTTAAATGGAACCTTCTATTTGTCAAAATTAAAAAAAAAAAATTCTCAGAAAAGTCTCGTGGTACGCGATGCAATTGAAGTTGCACATTCGAAAAGTCTATAATATACAAGCCCCACACTTGAAGTAAGAAATCAAGAGTATCCTTAAATTGAAATTATTTTTATAAAATAGAGATTGGAAATATATAAAATTTTATTGGTTTTGTTTTGTTTTATTACAGACAATGTTGTATGTTAATCTATGCCTTATTTCCGAAAGTAATCAAAAAATTGGTTTGAAGTCTTGGAGAACGATATATTAATCCTTTGATTATTTTTGTAAATAGGGGATAGATTAACATTCAACATTGGCAGCAGAAATAAATAATAAAACCAATAACATTTTATACATTTCAAATTTATAAGTGAGGTACGAAGTATACTGGTATGTCAAAAATATCACTATTTAGTCTTCTTTCTTCTATTCAGTTTGTTCTTCTTTTCAGTTCTTCTTCTATTGGTTTCTATTGGTCAGGTTGGCTCACATATGGCCCTTTCTGTATATGTTAAGCTAACGAAAATCCTGGGCAAACGTGAACATAACTCGTTTTCATAGAATATCCTTTCGGTTTCCAATTTTCAAATTTATGTACTAAACCCAAAGAGAGCAATCCTATTTCGTCTTAATAATAATTTCCCAAATTAAATACGGCTATCTAACAGGGATGACACTTTGCGGTGATACAAGACGGTAAACCCTAGCATATATTTCAGATTGGAAAAAAAATTGAAATCATTCATCATCAATTATGCTCAGTATATTTATTTTGGGACCAATAAATACTTTTAAATAGAAATCGTTTCATAACTAATTACTGATCGTAAAATTGATTATCTAGCGAAGGGGTGCTTAATACCTTAGCGTGAGTTCTGGAATATAGACGTGTTCAGAAATTAAAAGTAAGTTATAAGTGTGGGTGATAAATTTTCACTATCTTGAGTCTATGCAAGGACTTCTATATGACATTTTAAATTACAAGATTAATTTTCTTTAATTTACTAATCATCCGTAATTCACTTTCATTCATTTTCGTTGCCATTTTAATCATTAAACTGCCGAAAGAATATTCTTTGGACAAATTTACGGAAGCAAACCTACTACTTCATCATTTCATTAGAATTCCAATTATAACATAACAATGCAAATTCTTTGTATTTTATTTTGCTCCGTTCCACCAACAACGAAGGTCTTGAAATTAATTTGGTCTCCACTTTGTACAAAAGTAGATAGTTCATTATCTCTTCACAATTAAATACATACATAAACCTATAGAAAATAGTTGGTATATATCTAGATATTTAATTGGTCGCGGCGGCCAATCACCATTAGGTTCTATTTATAAATTGGTGTCGTATTTATTTTGCTGTTTTTTCTTATAAACTTTTATCTATATCTAAAATGTATTGTTGCTAAGGACCCATTTTAGGTATAGGAAAATGTTGTGAAAATGTAAATGAAAATGTGAAAATGTCCAAAAAAGATTTTAGAGGAGCTGCTCCATTAGACTGTATAAATATACAGGCTGTTCCATTAAAAAAAATTAAATAACAGGAATCAAGGTTGGCAACGATATAAGAGATCTTCGACGTGTTTCCGGAAACTCTAAAAAATACTCAATCGAATACAACTGGAATCACCGCTCTAGCATGCAAAGCTTGTAAGATAATGTCATTTTGTAATAATCGCAAATTATGTCCATTATTTAAAAAAATATTGAAAAAGAAGAAGACAAGAACTGAAGAGAAACATCCAGAAACGTAATGATACACAGGGTATTTCATATAACACCCTGTATCCTTAAATATAATTTTATACTATGCAGCATTTGTCCTCGAATATTTTTTGTTTTTGTTATTGAAAACTTTTTCTCGGCGCAGGAAAGGATTTATCTTTGGTCCATGCACTAGGTGGACATGTATTTTATCAGCACGCCATAACAAAAACCAGTAAATCATTGGAACATTGGAATTATTTTATTATATCGGAATGAATGTATCTATTCGAAATTTGTTATAAGGTGATTATCTTTTAAGTTCACTATTAATTTAAAATTACAGAATAACTTAACATTCTATTCTTCCATTCTGCAATAAATATACGGCGAAATAAGCAATAATGTGCTAGACAGAAAAAAAAAATTATTTTAACAGATGTTTAAATGTATAAGTGGATGGTTGTACGACTTGTAACACTTCTGAATTAGAAAATTATTATTAACTGCCATCATATTCAATAGATGCTAAAAAATTGATTAAATAAATATTCAGTTTTAAAAATTGCTGTAACAAGATGATGATTTTGAACTACTAACATGTTGGTATTTTTTGTCTAAAATTTTGCCAAAAATTGAAAACTAAAATAATATACAGGATGTCCTAATTAAAAAAGTGAAGAAATCATATCTACCGAATGTGGTTTCTGTAAATGTCACTTTTCCAAAGAAACCATAATAACTCTAAAACGCTTAGTTTTAAGAATTTAATGTGGCATTTAAAAATATGATAATATTATAGTTCGGAAGCTATTGGCAATTTAAGTCAGTGAAAGCCCCAGGAGCGAACACTCATGGTTTCCAGCTTTTTTTGTCCGCTTGTGGGGACTGTCCGTTTACGAGGAATGTAAAACGAAATAGACAAAGTAATTCTTAAATTTTTAATCAAAAAATTCAAAACTGCGTCTACATAAAATACAAGTTTCATTTTAAAAAGAAGTTAGATATTTTTGCCTGTTTTAATTTTTTCTTGTAAAAACAATTTTGAAAATGTGATTTCATGTGCTTATTCAAATGCAAAGAAATCTTCTTTGGAAAACATGTTTTCGATCGCTTTTAGTGCACCAATGTAGGAGTATATAGGACCATTAGTATCTTCTTCATCGCTGTCACTAGCTCGCATGGATCTCATCATCATGGGTCTCTTTAATCTCATTTTCGCTGCTTACTCTATCACTAAACAGATCTTCTGTAAGCACTTTTTCATCCAAATTAACGAAGTCGCCTTGGTTTTCAACTTGGGTGACGATATTAAAGTTTCTGCAAAATTCTAAGATTGCTTTCTCTTGATCTTGCTTTGAAATAGTAGTTTTGAATAGTCTCTGGAGTAACCCTGTTCCAGGCCTTTTCAGTAAAATTAAGAGCCTCTAACACGTTAAACGTTTGAAAGTTTTGCAACAGAGGAGATATCACCCATTTTTTATAAAAAATGTTTTAAAATCAAATTACGAATTATCCCTTGGTCCACGGGCTAACAAACAGATGTCGTATTTGGCGACAAAAAATGATGTCAATATCTTTTACGTTTAACTCTCTTGGATGTGATCCAGCATTGTCGGTCAGTCATTGTAGCTCTTGTCATCCTCGCCTCTTTATTTGAGGTCTATGTGGCCGGCAACCTAACAAGTGGAACATTTTTCAACGCCCGTGGTCGAGTAGCTTTCCCAATTACTAAAAACTTTTCTTTTTGTCCAGCCATATTTGCATCAATATGGTCAGCCTTTCTTTTGACAATTCACCTCCAACATATTTTTCCCTTGTCAATGTTAGAGTTCTATCAGCTAATGGTCGAAAGTCTGGGCAACTTTTCCAAAAACTGTTCCATATCTTGATTAACGTTCACTAACTCACTAGAGGTGTACTTGAAGCTAGTGTTATGCCTCCCTCTCCATCTTCACAGCCGGCCATCAGAAACGTTAAACTTTTCATAGTTTAATTTTGTAGCTACCTCGTTGGCCTTGGCTTTTTGATCCAAATTTTCACCTGATTGCCATTGCCTACCAATGCTTTCTTTGTGCTTTTTGCCTACGTTGAATCTAAAACCTTCAAAACAAAATTATTAGTTCTCTATTCGATTTAAAAGGTTCGGGAATGCTTAGCTTTCAAGTAATAAAAGCAGGAAGATGTTTCACTAGAACAGAAAGATAGAAAGCTGATGCTTTGAAAATTCACTCTTCTTTTTGTAATATAATTCATCCAACCGGCGAACATTCAAATGTTCTTCTTCAGAAACATTAATCGCTTCCATTTCACGCAGCTTTCACGATTTTCACTTACCAACTAACGTTTAAGGCAAATCGAGAGCACTGTATAAATGCAGAGGGGAATCCCAGGAAAACGACAAGATTTAATCTTGGTGAAATACCGCGGCTATCAAATACAAAAATGAGAATTCTCCTGTCCGTGTCTATCCGATATCCGAGTCTTCGGTCATCAGGACGAAATTTTACATAGAAATGTACCACCAACAATCTGCTGTCTGTTTGTGAGAATTGTCCGCAAACAGGACTTTCATTGCATATCGTTGATAGCATGTAACTTAGTTCGTAACTATGTGGTTTAGAAAAAAATTAAAGCTGAGCAGACAAAGGGTTGATTTTTTGTCGTAAATAATGTCATCGTGTCTGCCTTTGATATGTTATATTAAGGACACCGAACAGATCACAAATGTGTGGAAGGTAGATGTCCAAGCATTTTTTGTATTAAATAATTATTATTATGTAGAAACCTGAAAAGAAAAATAACACCAAACATATTAAATTATTTCATTGTCATTGTCATTATCAAGGCAACTGTGAATTGTATTATTACAAATAGTGGACATTTACTATGACAATACACACGTGAAGGCAATATTAATTTTTAGCGGATTATTTTCGTGTTTGTGTTGGATTTTGTCCACTAAAAAAAAAACACAAAATGAAAAGAGTAACTGCATTTGTTTCAATTTACGGGTGTCTGGTTATGAATTTGAAAAAGTGTGTTGTTTGTTTGGCTTTCCTTTATTTGTTTTTTTGTTCTTGCACACAGGATAGGTAAGGTCCCTATTGCCCTATTGGATGGGCGGGTAGAAAAAAAAGAAAATAGATTCTCTAGAGAAATATAAAAAAGAAGACAGGCCTGGGGGTTTCTGATTAAAGGTTTAATTCCAAAAACAAATATTCGGATTTTTTATTTTTAATTTATTACATTATTTGTTTATTAGACATTATAATTTCCCTCATTTTTATCTTCACTATCTGTTTCACACTTGGTGGATTCTTCATCGGATATTAGAATGTTCATCACCACCTATACTAATTTTATGTAGAGAGGAGCCTTGATTGTCTGAGTCATCAACGCTGAGCCGGAATTATTGAAATCACAAACACGAAATTTGGATGGCGGGTTCATTTTGTGTGTAGACATGCTATAGTCTTTGAAAATTTAATCTTTAAGCGTGTATATTTTACACTTAAGATTAAAAAGAAGTTCGGTTGGGAGTAATTTTCTAATTTAGAAAGATGAAATTTGGTACTTAGGCTTCTGGTTAGAAACAAAAAAATACTATCGAATTTTAGAACCTAATCATGCAAAAATGTTGAAATATGTTTTGTTTTTTTCTATTGGAAGCTTGTATACGAGTTTTCGTGTTATTAATTTAAAATATTTTACAATTCCGATACAAAATTCCACCACCGATGTTACCTCTTGATTCTCCAAAAACACTAAAATAGAATTTTTTTATTTAACAAAAAGCCTAAATAACAATTTCCATGTTTCTAACTTAAAACATGAATGGAACACTCACAATACCTTCCATCTCCTACTACTCCGTTAGAAGACGAATTTCCAAAACAATGGCTAAAACGCGTAGGTAATATACGTTTTTTTTAAGTTTATGTCATGATTAAGGCTCCGTCTTCACCTTATGAAATTAATAAAGACACCTTTTAATTCGTACATTTACTGTATCACGAAATTCTTTGTATAATGAATTTTAAAAACGTCTGACTTACAAAAATCAGCATTGAGATTGCCTGCTTTTTGTCTATTTTTATGCTTTTTATTAATCATTAAAACCATTAGGCTAAAACCATTGCATATGGCAAACAACACAAAAGTATCGGTAACCTCCGTACCACACAAGTTTAATTAATTAATTCGGGACGGCCTCTTCGAGGGTACGAATGATCCACATTCTCAACCGGCATTCGACAATCATTCGTATCCTCGAAACGACCGTCCCGAATTAATTAATTAAGCTTGTGTAGTGCGGAGGTTACCGATAGTTTTGTGTTGTTTACTAAATGATTTCATATTTATTTTTGTTGCGGCTTTTTAACACAGCACTAATAATATTGCTTCGGATACTATTTTTTTAACATCTTTCACCAGCTCTCATTTGATATTCCATGAATATATTCAAGGCAGGAACTGCTCATATCGTTTATTTTCAGCTCTTTACTTTTATCAATGCTAAACGATGAAATCATTTAAAAATTATTGCCATCCGCTATCTAACTATTGTCAGAAACATGTCAGAAAAAACACTTAATTCGCAATTCATTTTCTATCATATACTTAATCTATAACTACAACCTAACGTTATTAGAGTACCTTTATCAAATTTTGTTTCTGTTAAATTAAACTATTAATGAACGGTTCATTAAAGCTGTATAAATTAGCAATTTTACTTGATGCTTTCTATTTTTTACAAGTGAATTTATGCTTATGCAAATCTTGCAGTTTGTTTGCGATTTGGTGATGTTATAATAAAAAATGATGGATAACTATGTACTTGATTAAATACATAAATCGTAGACATTTATGAATACTTGACATTCTTAAGAAGGATTTTTCCATAAAACAGGATTTTTTTCAACGTTATTTGTCAAGTTATATTTATAAAAGTTTACTAATACATCGATGAAGCAAAGTGAATATTTTAAAGCGTTTGATCATTTATAGTGATATAGTCGCGAAATTTGATGCTTGGAAGCTTTTAACAGTATTGAATAGGTAAAAATAGAAAAAAACCGTTCTCTCTTCCAATCATATAATTTTACGCAATGGCCAAGATAATGATTTAGAAAATATCATACGAGTTCCTTTTTGGCGGTGATGTAGCATTAGAGATAATGGCATGGCGGGACCCGGCAGCGTACTCACAATGGAAAGAAAAAGTCCATCGGTAATTAATGTAGCCGAAATCTCGCCATCGTTTATCTGATGCCTGTCAAAATATAGTAGTTTCTAATTATAAATTAATTAAAAATCGTTTCCATTATTTTATTTATATTGTTCGTTGCGTTACGAAGAGATATGTTTAGTTAGGTTATTGCCGAACGCGGTATCATAGTTGTAAAAAACGATACCTAAAAAGTATTATTTACTGGTATTTACACGTTCATTTGTAACTGTCATTAGATGAATAAATTTTCGCTCGTTGTTTATGTTTTTGTTTCGTTGACGTAAAAGCTTTTCGCTGGTTCATTTAGGACGGCAAATAAACAGTTTGGCAAAAAGTTGCGAAACTTGTACATATTACATATTGCTAGTATATGTAAATGTTACTTCATGGATTAAGTTGGAATATACTGTTGCTATTGTTGTAACGCCTCTTTTTATTAAATGCGTTCAGTATTTTCTTCTCTACTTTCAAATTTTTTGTGTGTAGGTTACCATGTTGTACATCCGTAGTTACGTAAATTACCTAAATTAATAAATAATTTCCGCACTTCCATTCTAATTAATATTTTGTTATGTTTATGTTGTTATTGCTAGAATTCGTTAAACAATCACCTAAGCTTCGAAGAAAAAGAATTATTAGATTATGGTTATCGCTGCAATTCGCAGTTCATGGCGTGATTATTATGAACTATTACAGTTGTAAGAAGTTATAAGAAAACGATTAACGATAAAGTGTACAAGAAGTAAGACGCGAAAAGTATTTAAAAAAGCGGCATCAACGAAGTAGAAAAACAAATAAAATTATTTGGTATCGCATCATTTCTGGTCTCTTTTTCCTATATTTTTCAAAAACTACTAGGAGTAGATTATTTTAAGTGTTATTTTTAGTATCAAAGTAAGTATTTCAACATAACATGAAAATAAACGCCATGTCAAAGTAACTCCACCAATATGACAGCAAATTGATAATTTTCTTTTGCTCAAAGTTTCAGTTTTCGATGGTTTTGTAGCTAAAAGTGCGTTTGTTCTATTGGATATAGAATAACTGAGATATCTTAATGAAAAATATCACGAAAAAAACTCTTAAAACTACATCAGAATAGCACGGTTTATTTTCCTTATTTCCTTTGGGCACAAATTGCATTTTGGCATCATAATTGTATGAAAGTTTCTATTCGCAGCAGGGGTGCTTAATGTGGTAGCTGGTATTATTATTATCGTTTTAGTCAAATACGAATTGACAATATATCAAATATTTTTGTTTATTGGTTTGGTTAATGGTAATAATCATATGCTTCGTATTTATGGTCGCTAATATGAAGTTTAATTGAAGTTAAAGGGATTCCATTTGTCCATTTACCAAATCTTTTACAATAATGAGATAAGATAACCCAAATATGAAAAGATGAATGCTTTTGAACAAATATTACAAGTCACAATGAGCATGGGTCAAAGAAATGCAATGACTCATTTGCTAATTTTATATATTATATATTATATAATGGCATGGTGTAACAGAAATCACCCTCCAAAACTGTATATCAATTGCAGATCTTTAGTTCTTAGTTATGTATTTTAAGGAACTTCTTTGGTTTACATTTATGAAAGGATTAAGTGCGGTTCTTATTATCGGCGACTCTTACCTTTTTCTAAAGTAGCTTAATCATACTATAAAAGTAATTTGTTTCGCAAATAGCTCAACGCATAGTTCCAAATACCATTTAATAAATGTCAGGTTAGAATGAAAGTAATTGCCTACTACACAGCTTGAAAATGCAGGAATGAGAGTACAGTTACAAATGTAAATTGATATTTTTTTATCAAATGTTCACTACTAAAAACGACTTAAACACTACTTAAATTTTCTTATTGCCAACGATTCCATCAAACAGTCTAGAGCTTATTTTAATACTAAGTGTTAGTTGAAGAATTAACAGTTTCGTTCTTTTAGAACGAAAATAGAATATAGATATATAATATTAGTGGAAACATCTCCCTGAAACTTAAAGGTTACAATTCTCGTCCATGTGCGATCACACAAAAAGAGCAGTTCAAAAAATTCAAACAGAAAACATAATAAATGAGTCAGCTTTTTTAATACTTCAGATTTTTAATGCAGATGGAGATACAACTTATGATTTATAAGGAGTATTTATCTGCATACACTGCCCACCAAGGTCTATTATAGGCCGGCAATTCGAAAGTTCGGTGAGTAGATCTGACAAATTCCAGTAGTTAACCAGGCAAAGCTTTTACTCTCAGGCGTTACAAAAGCCCCATCAAACAGAGAAACCCTAATTCTACAGCCGACAGGTCAATGGTAGAAAATGTGCATAATTGTTTCTTTTGCTTTCTTTTGAGCAGGCCCTGTGTAGGTGCTTTCTTAATCGAGCATGGCAGGTAAGGATTATGGTTAGAGCCTTGTCAAATGCTATAAGCTTCCTGGTTTTGTCTAGGCTGGTCCCTCACATAAGATAGACCCGTGGAGTTACAGCTGGTTCGGAACGCTTCTTCTTTAATTTGACAGTGTTAAAAGATATGCCAACTGAAGGTTCTGGATCCATCGGTGTGTGATCTAGGGAAGGCATCGGTCGCCTCGTAGCCATCGGTGCTAGTGTGTTTTGGTGCCGAGATCAGGATAACTTTGTTGCTTTTACGCAGAATATTAATTGTTTCTGCTGCCAACTATGAGCCTGGAGGAAGCCTTTCTCCACTCGAGAGTTTACAGTATAGCCTCGCTGTCAGAGAAAATTTGTCTTGTGTCTGATACATCTATTCAAAAGTATCCCGGCACCCATACAGGTAGCAGATATTTTTGCTTGAAAAATTGTCGCATATCTGCTGAGACATAATATATACAGTAACTGTATACCGCAGTACATCACTAAGCCGCCTACACTGGGTACGTAGTTCCTATTTCGTTTTGCTATTAAACTTATTGAGGCTTCACCTTGTTCAATCCTCTGTTTAGTAACTGCTACACATTCACGTTTACCGTAATTTCTAGAAAATATCGTAAAAATGAGCAAGGTCTATTAATATGATTATCATACTATCGAAAATCAGTTAGAAGTAAAATTCTATTTTTTATTTAAAAATATTTCTTGCTTCAAGATTAAACTCATTTAAAGATAGATTTCTTTGTAATTTGGATTATAATATTTGTGTTGAAAATTATTCTTTACATTTAGATACATATACGCTTTAATATTACAAAAGAAGGGTGATGTATTTCGGGTTTAGATAATATTTCTCGAATTTCAACGTAATATGCAACTTTGTATCATCATTAGAAATGACCAAAGCAGGTGAAATTATTACTTTTTTGCAGCAACTAAACAGATTCGTGTTTTTTCGCCTCATGAGAATGGGTTGGTGTTGCTTACTGGTTTCCCCGATAGTCGACAAAACACTAAATTGTTACAATGTCATAAAATATTACCAGAAGATTTTTGACTTGTATGCTCTCAAGAAATTATCCTTTAGTTCGTTACGCCTCATTAATGCGGCATCGACATTATGCAATGCTTATAAATGCAGTCAGAAAATTATACAAGACTCGCGAAATTCTTGCGGTTAGCAGTGGTTGTTATTTACAAGATATAATACGAACTCTGACCATGTTCGGTTTCTTTTGATTTCATACTACACCTCTACTGTTGCGCTAATCTATGTTTTAACTTTAACGGTACCCTCAAATAAAATGTAGTATTACAAAAAGTTAATACATCACTTCCTAACATTCCAAATTCCCGTTTATGTATGAGTTTAAACTTCACCGTTTTGCGGTGCTCTAGAGTGATAGTTATTAGTTTGTTATGAAAAGAAACATTTTCCAAACGTGTATCTATCTTCATATCTATGAGATATTAAGTTAGAGTGGAAACAAATACAACCTAAGGAAGGTTAGTGAAACTTGAATACAGGTAGGTTGTAAGGTTTTGGTTTTTGCGACGTTCATCAATTGAAATCATTTTGTAAATTGAAAAATAATATTAATAATTATTAATATTACATAAAATTCTTTTTACTGGAAATTAAACTAAAAAACTGGATTGCGTGAAACTTAATATAATTTATGTGTACATAACAGATAAAAAGCGTCAGGTTGTCACGAATGTTCCGTTATTTCTTAAAGGTCTTTAGGAATTTTGTATTTACGTTTTAATGTATCCAAACTTAATAAATGTTTGTTTTTAGCACGATATGCCGATGAAAAATTAATTCCAAAAAGGATCCAAATTCTTCATTCTATACGACTACAATATACAGATGTCGCAAGAATGTAAAAATTTTGAGAATTTGACCGCATACTAAGGCCGACATATATTACTGAATCACGTACGCGAACACTGTGGCACTGGAACATTGAAACACTTCACATGCACATACACAAACATGAAAAGGTTACAGAAACAAACGAAACTAAAAACAAAATGCAATTTTATTGTATGTACAGGTAAAAAAGACAAAAATAAATAAATAAAAAGTTATTCTGGCCTAATATAACTGAACATTATATTTTTTTTTTCATAGAAAAAACCTCCTTTGCTGTTAATCACCGCTCGAACTATTCTAGGCATTCTTTCGATAAGTTTTGTTAAAACGGATTGTGGAATATTAATCCATTCATGTTGCAGAATATTCCGTAAATGTTCTTGTGAAGTTGGGCATATTTTTCGGATCCTCCTGTCCAGTTCATTCCACAACAACTCTATAGGGTTCAAATCTAGGCTTTGTGGGGGCCATGTCATTACTTTCAGAGTGTGCTGGTCTTCTTGCTCCTTTAGATAGTTCTTACACACTAACGCAGTGTGTTTTGGGTAGTTGTCGTGCATGAATGTAAAGTTACGGCCTATTATACGCAATCCTGATGGCACTGCATGATTCTGGAGTATTGCAAAATAATTTTAGTTCCTCAGTACACCCTGCACTCTGCATAAATCTCCCGTCCCAGCAAAGGAGAAACATCCACACACTAACACAGAACTACGCCCTTGCTTCACTGTTGGCACAATGCAGTTCGGGATCACTTTTCGGTTTTAGATCTTCGGACATAAATTCGTCGATTTTGCCCAAAAACCGCAAACTTTGACTCGTCACTCCAAAGCACGTGTTTCCAGTCATCTAACGACCAATCTAGATGAGAACGGGCCTACTGTAGCCGTTTTGCTCTGTTGCCCCGATGTAATAAGGGTTTTCGAATGGCAGTGCGTCCATGAAGGTCCGCTTGTTGAAGTCGACGTTTTACCGTACTCGCCGAAACTTGTCCTTCCCGACCGCGATTGACTTCGGCTGCTATTTGTGGCGCTGTTAATTTTCTATTGCGTTTGCTTAATAATATAATTCTCAAATCTTCAGCTTTTGCTATTTTCCTAGATGCTCCAGGACGAACACGATTTTCTATAGTTCCAGTTGTCCGATATCGCTTTATGATGTCATTTACTGTTGAATTTCTCATATTTATTTTTTCAGCAATTTGTCGCCCCGAATATCCTTCTTCAAACAGCGTAATAATGCGTGAACGTTTTTCTACACTGGTAGGTTTGCCACGTGCCATTTTGAAGTCAATTTTGATGCACACCAACACATGTTTAACAGTAAAATCAAGCAAATTTATATCTTTACCCCTGTGATAAATAAACAAGAGTGATACTGCGGTATATTTCCTAAATGTATTGTTCGTTAATAATCCCCAAACGACCCGTTTTCAAAAGATCGGTACTTCCGAGAAATTCTTGGAATGATAATAAAAGAGACTTTATTGTGGTTGTCGCAATATTTCTACTTTACATAATAATTTATGGCTTTAACCCCTTAGAAAAGAGTGTATGCTTAATATTTTTCTAATTTTATGTGTTAATAATTGTATACAGTGTGATATAATAGATTTTTATTGTATGACCGAACTTCACTGAACGGCAGTGTATGTGATGTGGGAATGTGATGTGTTGTTTTTCTAAAATGCGCTAAACTGATATCGGGAATATACCCCTGGGTAAAAACAGAAGCTCTCATTAAATACGACGAATAATACAGAATTTTAAAACAGATGGGCCAAGATGAAAACTCGAAAGCAAACCAATTGTTGGTATTGCAAACATTTCTATTAAGCCGTTTGTTATCTGAGAATTGATTTTGTTGCTCCAGTCGTTTTCAGGAAACGATGACCACGCTAGCTTAATATTAAGCTAGTGTAGCCACCCGCTATAACTTTTGACTCGCCGCAGATATCAACACGAACTAAACAGCATATTTTGTTGCTAATTTGTTAGCCAAGAAATGATTTTGTTCCTCCAGTCGCTTGCGAGAAACCATGGCTACAATAAACGTAAAAAGCCAAGATTCAGTTAGAAAGGCTACTCCTAAAGAATTAACTCAGAAAAGCGGAAAAGAAGATCAAGGATATAACTTTGGATAAATAAATTACCATTTATTACCTTTTTTGTAATTATGAGATGTTTTCTGCGTTTTGCTGCGATTTTTTTGTAACAGCAATTTAATGAGGAAGAAAAAACAGGTAGTTGTATAAAAAAAAATTTTGGACCTTTTTCCGTCTAAATATTTAACCGTAATTTTCGCACATGCCGTATAGCATTTTCCAAAAATTCATTCGATTTCTAATCGCACGCTGTAGGGTCAACTGTTCTGCAAAATTTTGAATTTTCAAGATAAATACCTGCACCGTCATAAAAGTCTAGATATACTTGCGTGCATTCGTAACGATTTTCAAAAAATACAAATATTTCAAATATGGTTAGAAATACCAACATAGTTTTTTTTTTGTCACACGTGCCTCAGAATTATTGAACTATAAATTCGAAAATGTAATATCACATAGGAGAATAACAAAATTGGCAGATACTTCAGATATAGCTGGAAGTAATAATAATAATGGTTTATTTGACTATGAAAGAATATATTAAAAGAAAAGTCGGACTAATCAAAATAGTTTAGTTTAATTGTACATGTCAGGATTATGATCCAATATACTCTTTCATGTAACGACCGATAGAGTTTCTGGTGAGACATCCTGTATAGATTAAAGACATACGATACATTAAGAAATGTCCCTTTTCTGATGTCGTTATTTACCAGATCCATAAAATTGTAATGCTTTTAGATTTTTCCTATTTTGCACTTCCAAAAATAGAAAAATTCCTTAATGTATTAAAGTATAGATATCGCAAACTTGAGAGCGTGTACAAAGATGAATACAAACCGTTAGTGTAAGTTGAATACTAAATATGCCGTATGGTACAATAAAGAAAAAGCAAATATAAATACTCTGACTGGTTATTTTCATATTTCACACATATTGATTATTTGTTACTGATTATGAGTAGGCTTCTATACACCATATGAATACATTTTTCTATTTCACGCTAGATATTTTGTGCATTCTATGCGGAAATGTATTAATTTCAGCAAAAGAAGCGTATGCAACTGACCTCAAAACATCCTGCATTATTATAAATGCATACCATAAAATAACAAATACCATGCAGAAGATGATGCGTGATTAGCTTCATTACATATCAACAGGCTTAACTGAAGGATAATTGCCTAATAAATTAATAAGCGGTGTAAATTAGTCTCCGAGACGCAGCTTTCTAATAATAAAAAAACAGATACTGTGCAACATGAATGTAGGTAGGTATTATATCGTTAAGATATAATGTTACAGGTGTACGGCCATTTCATCTATTTATTTTGTTATTTAATATCAAGGTTACGTATGCACTGAATGCCTGTGTTTGCAGTAGGTTTCAAGTGGTCAAGATGAAAAAAAAAAATAGAATGATATTATATTGAATATCTAGTCTCTAACAATTATGGAAATTATCTTTCATTTGCTTAGTATCAATCCGAAGCATTTGTTAAAGTGCGTAGATCTACGGTGACATATCACACATAACAAAAATGCAATTGCTGCAATTATTTTACAGGTTCAAAAGTCGGAAAACTTATTTTCCAAGCTATTTCCTTTTAATAATATTTCTATTAGTACTATTATTGTAATACAAACAAGATCTTGACATGTCTTGGCTTGATTAAAATAGTTGTTTGTACCACATATAGATTGAACACTAAACACTTGATTGATTGATTGTATCCAAAATCAGGATAAAGTTATTTTACATCCCACGTTTAGATTATATTACTATCCTAGGTGGTCCTCGACCTGTTCAACTGCGACCTTTTCAGATCTATCTAGCATTAGCAGCCTTGTGAGTGGTCCTTCTGCATAGGTTTCGGCTTTTGGGTATTCCGGGCGATTTCCCAGAACCATGCTCCGGCTGTGCTATACAGTCACACAGTACGTGGACGACGGTCTCTTCTTCCGCCTGGCAGAATCTACATGCTGTTTCTTCTGTCAAGCCCAGATTGCTCATGTACTTCTGGAGCATACAGTGTCCTGTTAGAGGGCCCATATTGTTCTAATAGACTTCCTGTATCTGCTTAGTAGGTCCGCTGCAAATGTAGGCCTGTGTCCAATCAGAAATTCCTTCGCCTGTCCCTGGTCTGGAATAATCTTCCACCAGTCTGGAGATTTATTGTTTTTCCTTCGTTTAGTGGCCGCTTTCCACTAACGTATATGCCATTCTCACAGAGTACATTGTGCGGTTTTCAGCAGTTGACGAGCCTACTTGTGATAAATCGTTTGTCTTTACGTTCGCTCGATGGCCTTCGTGTCCTGGTACCCAGGCTGGCTCATCTTAGTTCGGCTTCCCAGCCTATTGAACGCATTCATACAGTGCCACACCAGTTTCGAATTCGTCTGTGTCGAGTCTAGCGCTTTTATTGCTGTTTGACTGTTTGAATAGATAGTAATAGATCGATAGTTATCTGTTTGCCGGTCTAATTCTTCAATACACCCCAGCAGCGCTGCTATTTCGGTTTGAAATACTGTGATGCTTTGAATTAGGCTTAGTGATTTAAATATTTTAGGTCTACTCCCACAAATCCCGACTCCGACTCCATTTTCTGTCTGTGTACCATATTGATTCAGTCTTTACAGACGGGCCTCTCATCCATTCGTTTCTATCTGGTATTACCGTTTTATAATACTATAATAATATAGTTTGCCCCGTGCGATTTAATTACAGGAGAGGGTCATTCATTAGTTTGTAATTTGGAAGCCTGGATTCCACTTGGATGTACATATGTAGCGGTTCCAGGTTTAAGACGACTTCCAGAGAGGTTGTTGGCGTGGTTTTCATGACCCCCGTAGCGCACAGACATCCAGTCTTTGTATGCCACTTAGCCGCCTTGTTGCCTTTACCTGCAATGTTTTTGTCTACCATACCATACCACCGATGCATATGTCACCATTGGCCTGATTATCCTCATGTATAACCACAGAAGCATCAATCCAAGGCAATAGTAAATTTGTTAATGGTTTTAGTGATGTGAGAATTCCATGTGTGTCTTTGATCGAACCATACTCCGAGGTATTTCGCTTTTTTGATAAATGGAATTTCCACTTCTCCTAGCACGACTGGCTTTAGGACTTGAATTATGCGTTTCTTTGTGAATACGATAATTTGATAAGTTATCTGCTGTATTTAAGGTATTTTGCATTCGTCCCGATACCACGTTAGTTCCCTTGATCAGCTATAGTATTCCATGCAGTAGGTATTTCTCCGGTGATGGATCAATTGCGCTTTGTAGAGCAAATCTGCACATCTTTTCTTTGTAGATCTCCATTTTGTAGGATAATCTTTGAAGTTAGTAATTAAATGTTGGGAGGATCCTCTCGTTATTTGTTTGTGCTCCACTTTTGGTTATACGTAGGCTTAGGTTCTGTAAAATTCATTTTAGAACCATCTCCCGATAAGTAGTCTACAATTTCTTTTCCTGGTACGCTAAGGTTGCGCCTTATTGTAGTTAGACAAGACGCTACGTTTTGTAAGAACTCCCGTCATAATTTAGAAGCTATATAATGGGATGCTAGTTCCTTTAAGACTACCTGACCGAAATAGAGAATGCAAATCGTCATGTCCCAAGCTCAGATTTGTATAGCGCATATATAATTCTGTTTGAAATACCGCGGCGTATGGTCCAAGTGACGTTTACTTCTCTCCTCCCAACAATGATAATTATTTTGCATGAAACTACTTAAAAAACATTTTCAAATCTCTACTGAAGTTACTGAAAATAGTAAAGATAATTCTAAAACAAAGATTTCCTATACACTCTTCATGATCGCCCTTTAGGATTTTTTTACTAAGTTTCTTCTCCTTGAGTATATCATTGTTTTACAACCATTTAACAATCAGTGCGATACTGAAAGAATTCCATTGGGAAGACTATAATGCAACTTGTTTCAAAATGTTACAAAACCTATGAATTTATTTACCGCAACTGCAGAGAATTCCGCAATGCGGTTTCAGTTTTTTCCTTACTCGTTCAATCACGTCTAGATTCTGCTGCCTTAATTTGGTTTCCAATTTATAGAACATATATTCAATTGAATCTATACTGAGAAAATTTCTGAAATTTTTATACTTCCTCACTGAAGCTCCTTACCCTGATGTAAATATTGAATATCTTAAGTTCGGGTTCTCAAATTTAGTCAGTCCGCGGCGTACTTATAGCTCTCGTATTTTGTTCAGGCGCCTTTTAGACATAGAAACTTTAATAAGAAGAAATATTAAATCACAAGAAGCATCAAATTAAAATATGGAAATACAAAAATGTGAAATCTAAGGTGAAAATCTTCAACGACAAGCAAGTTAATGTGGGGGGTTAGCTTGCTGATCCACATCGATTTTTGGTTGTCGCAAAGGCAATGGGTATCGTTGCTGTTTTTAAACTCAGAGTTGAATATCCATCTTTGATTGATCCAAAACTCCACTAAATCAAAAGAAGCAAATTTTGTTTTCAGTCTCTTGCCGCAAGAGAATTTAATTAGACTTTTTTTCCTGCGAAGTGAATTCTGGTGGAGCTTGATTTTATTAAAAGTCTCGAATTTACGCAATTCAGCGAAACAATCTTGACGTCATCTTAATTGATTTTTCTTATCCACAACCGCAGCTTTTTCCTGAACACCGCAACCTTCCCCAAAAGTTTTAAAAGGTGCATGTTATTGTCTTGCAGAGACAGATTCAAAGCAGTCAGCGTATCAAATACATCGCACAAATACACTAGTTTCAGCAAAAGATCGGGTTCTGTTAATTTTGGGTTTATAGGTTAGATGTCTTGAGGGCGTGCTTAAAGGTGCACAGAAAAACTAAAAACATATTCTCGAGACTACATTCGGTCTTCTATCTATCTCTGGCCATCATCAACTTTCTTATTTCTTATCAGCGCCATCTTAAATTTAGCACCGTCAGAAACAGTTCTAGTTTTATGATTGCAACCGTGTATGATGTTGACGAAAGTTTTAGATATTATGCTTTAATTGACGGAGAAGATATTTAAGATGAAATAAGGTAGCAATGAAATTCCAAACTATCAAACATTTCGAGTGTCGTTCACTACTAATAGACAAATGTCGTACACCAATGAAGAGATAGGGGACATGTAAAGTATTTTTTATTCACCGAACCGAAATATACTTACGATAATATCCAGAACGACAACAGACACAATGTACCATTTTTCTAGATCATGATAACAGGAATTTGAATTAAAACCAGTGGATTATTTTATAAATGGTAAATTGAAGGCGTCATCTGAAGATTATTGATAGCAAGCAAGTAGTATCAGTACTGAACCGACCAATAACGTCGAACTACTACTAGATAGTCACAGTGCTTTATCCTTAGTCTCTGAAACAAACAATATTAACGTCATATAGCTGATGGGCCACAATGGAAATCCTAGTTCCTAAATGAAGAAGTAGACAGAGGGAGGACCGTACAGGGTCCAGAGCCCTCCAGACCCCTTGTGTGTGCGCTTTATGAAAAGATCATACCGATCACCCATGAAAAATTCTTGGAAAGATGGGATGAAGTTAATTCCTGCTGTAGCAGTAAAGTCATTTTGTAATCGAACAAGTAAACGATATTAAAATACTTGAAGATTGTTCAGAGCGACTCCAGTATGGCTGTTGAGATTTTGACCGGACAATGCCGGCTAAAGAGACACCTTCATAAGATGGGATATATAAAGACCTGTCATGTGGGGGTTCCCAAGCTGACGACTAAACACTGGAATACGTTCTCTGCTGACATGACTTAGAAGGAGCGTGATGAGTGGCTATATCTTGCCGCTCTTAGGGCCTATACCAATGGTATAATGCACCTGTTGTAGCCTAAATCCTGCGTGATCTATCTCAGCCTCTCGTTATCTATAACTGTAAGAAATAAGAACGTTGATGATGACCATAAAAAACACTATTTAAATAGAATGTGGTTTTAGTTTTCTCTGTAAGAAATAAATGTACTAGAAGTAAAAGAAGAAAATAGGCGTCTATCCTTTTTTTTCTTAAATCCCGATCGTTATTTCTCACAGATCCATTTGCTCTTCGGGTCCATAACAGACACAAAACTTAGCAACTTTGCTAAATTTTAGCATATACGCTCTTTATCCAATGGTGGGGGTTGAAAATGAATTATTCTGCATACGGAGGTTGAGACGTACTGTTGACACTTGTAGATTTTGCTCGAAAAATTTGGAGTGATCTTGAAACTAAAGCACAATGTACATAGCTGTAACAACAGAATAGACAATGGAGGGAGTCGATGATAGAACGTTTGATAAGTGCATGTTTCGTCCAGGGATTGTACTAACCCGTAACAAGGTAAGTAATTGCTAATAATAATAATAACGTTTCTCTTCCGTGTAGTTGAGTTGTTCAAAGCATGTTTTGTATAAATACACGCACCACGAAACGTAGTTATAGAAAAACTATCTATTGAATGTATTTAACATATTTCATCCTAGTTGTGCGCGTCGTTGATAGGAAAACATCGTGATGAACATGTTCGGATGTCAAGACGCAAAACCGAAAATAAATTACATTCGCCGTTCATACATCGAAGTAATAAATGTACGACCGATGGAAATAAACAAGAACAGGAATAACAATAATAGCGATGCGGAATATCGGACGAAATCGGTGCCGTCTCCATATTGGAGAGGAAGAGAAACGAAAATATTACTATTATTTAAATAAACATAAATCTCGTGTTGGGAACGCTCGTTGCTATTAAGCGTTCGCCTGGTGGGAGTGCCGCGCGCGATGCTAGGGAAAAACAACGAAACAACGTGTGTAACGAGAATAAAAAGAGAAACGTCAATGAGAACGCGGTTACGTTATGAATAATACACCAATATACATAAGTACATACGTATGCATGTTGTTGTATGTATGAAAACGGATAAATAAATCCAAAGGTCGTACAGTTGCTGTGAATGCTTCCGACAGCGTCGTAATATCACGATATTTAAATGAAAATCGCCGCAGAAAATATTAAAAGCCGGTTTAGTTCCATATGATGCGACCATAAAATCATTTCATTAACACATTTTTCAGCCTTTCCTTTTCGAAAACAATTCCTCTCGTCGAAATCGGCCTACCTTGCATCGTATTCGATAGCGTTGCACCTGCATATGTTCAGGTAGATCGAACCAGCCTTGAGATGCCTTTCTCTTCAGTCGTTCGTTCGTGTAGCGCGCGTTGTTTCCGTCTCGCTCACACCGTACGCTCTCGGTACGGGTCCGGATTTCGCAACTATTTCGCTTCTGTTTCGTTCTGACGGTTAATAAGTAACGGTTCCGAATTTTTCTCGGAAGATATTGCCAAATCTACTATTGAAATGGGGTCTCGTACGCTCGTTATCTTTTATCGTCATCTCCGTTGCGCGCCCCCTGAACAACTGCTTCGGAAATTATACGCACTCGATAATAAAATTTAAGAAGATATGATCGTCACAAAGAAAACGCGATAAGATGTAAATGCTAAATGCGCACTTAAAAATTATGACAACGACGACGAGTGTAAAACCACGCGATTAATGTCGTTTACAAATTTGGCACAAAAATACGCATAAAAACAACTTTTATTATCGTTGTAGAAGGAAAAAGTGGGAATTATACTTGTATTACATGCAGTACATTAATTTAGTTATGATGGTTTTTGAACAACAGTAGTTTATAGTGAATTTATTGTTGCATAAGAGTATTTGGGGAATTTCTTGGAAATTCCGAATACAAAAGTATTGTCATACGACACGACCATCTTTTCTAAGATCTTTGAAGATCTTATACCTTGAAGCTTACAAATTGTTACAATGCTACCCTACGGAGACGGAAATAATGGGACGCAGCAAAAGTTAGTTATCATTAATAGTGATTTTCAATTTAACAACTAGAGTAGTTCTGAGTTATCCAATTAATGCTTAATGCTTTGTTTTTTTAATTATGATGGGAAAAAAGCGGAAGTGCACATGTTTCCTTTCGCCCTTCCCCTCGGATACTAGCTTTACCTACATGCTACACTCTTGAGCTTATTTTTAAGTTCGTACCGTGACATTTCGCATTAACTTCCATAGGCTAAATAGGCTTAAAATTTCCAATCAAATATTGTGTGTATTAAGTTAAGTAACACAATTGACGTTTGATGTGTTCCTTTCACAGCGTACTTGTTTAATTCTGAGCTGCACTGGAAGTTCTAGCATTTAAAAATTCTTGAAAAGAATTATATAATTAATGTAATATTAAACATCGTTGTTGTAAGCGAGAGTCTTGATATGTTATTGATACATTATACTTTTTTGTGGACTCAAAATGCCTAATGCAACTAAAGAAATTTTGGCAATTTTGTGTAGTTACTGGAAATTAGACATAAGCGCTATTGACGCCGCTCATGTACTTTCTAAAGCCGAAGGTCAAGATGATAATTCAGATTGGATTGCGCAAAAGAGGTGTAAAGAATTTAGGAATGTTGAAACAGATCTGCAACGTTACAATGAGGAAAGCCCAAATAGTTGCATAATAGATTAAATTTATGGCGCTCTTTAACCAATAACTCTATACCCTTGCCACCTACTAAATTCCGAATTATATTGCGAGCATGTATGCAATTTTAAAAGAAATATACTGCACATTAGTCGAAAGAAATCGTTTTTGGCAATGAAGTGGAGGTATCAGAACGACGCCGTGACTTATTCGCGTCTAGACTAGAAGGATGTAACAGGCGTGGAAATGGAAACCTTACAGGACAGAGGCAGAGAACTATCGATCATAATGGCTAATACCTATCCTAAGGTATTAGCCAGGACCAGCCACTACTACCCGAGGATAATACGCGAATCCATAGAAATAATGAAGAACACCAACAACTTCAATCGCGAAGATGGATACAAAATCAGCATCACGTGTAGGTTAGCACTACGGAGTCGTCATACAACGAACGACGCGATTCAGCGGAACGGAACGGTTATGGATCAGCAAAGCAGAACGGTTATGGATCAACAAAGCGGAACAGAAATAGGATATATAACGAGCAGCAAAAGACAACAGCAGTCTTTAGAAATCTTCTGAAGAAGCTGACAGGATGGTCAGCGAAACGTCAACTAAAATATTAACTACACGACATCACCCGAAAGACATTTCTACTATGGATTACGGTCGTGAAAGCCTACACTCAACTATTAAACTAACTATGGTTATCCTTAATGACTTAAATTTCTAGAGAAATTGATGCAATATTTAGTTTTAATTTTATTGAGGAAATTTGATGTAATTTTTTTAATAAAACAAGAATTTCACTTATGGTAAATATCGAATTCTTTTGAAGCTAAAACATAATATAATTGTATAAGAACAATCATTAAAAATCACATACTAAAGTTATCTAAAAGTCCTTGGTATTATCTATTCTCTTCTTTCATTGTATTTGTAGTTTTACCTTTTATTTAGTTTTAGCAATAGAATTAAATTATCGTGTTTGTTGTTGGAAAGATTGGCAACACTTTTATACACTACATCCTCGATAAGTTACTCAGAAATCATGCCACCATTTCCGTTTATTTAGTACACCATTATTTCGTTGCAGACAAGGATACAAATTATAAGGAAAACCATAAAAATAGACTGTTTTAAATATTACAATACAGGACATACCTTTGTTTTCAATTTGGATAATGTTAAAATACTGGATAAAGATACGAATTATAAATTTAGATGGATATTCCAAAGTTATCTAAAACATCGCAATGTAAACCTTGTGTTTATTAATTCGTTACTTTGCATCTTGTTTATGTGTATGTGATTTTTAACGACTTATACAATTACATTATATTTTAGCTTCTGGTATAGATAAATAAAATGTTGAGGCTTATGTAGGCCTCGATCAACACGTTCCTAGTCTGATCCGACACGTTTGCCAACCCGTCGGCCCCATAGCTTCGGTCCGACAAGACCGTTTTATTTGAGAAGATGATGGCCAAATCCATTCGATCTAACTTCAAAGAATGCATTCCCAAAGAAAATAGATTTCATTTATATTGCACTATTCTTATTATTTATTTAACCTGAACAAGTGTCGTGGATATACCAAAACACGAAGTTTTTTTTTTCTTTATGACATTCTTTCAATTTTACGAATTCCATTGTTTTGTATGAATTTATCGGTAATGAATTTATACTGATTTTCAAGGCTACGTTTTTATTGCAAAATTTGAAAATATTACGGTATTATTTATTGAACTTTTATGACTGGTATCAGTACCGATTAGTAAAATTCGTCACTTTCTGTGCGCTTTACAAAATGAGAATGGGTTCGTGTTGCCTACTGGTTTCCCCGAGAGTCCACAAAATATGAGCCTGTCTAATCTCTGCTAATTTCGTGAAGCGCACGGAAAGTGTTGAACTTTACTGATTAATGCTTTTGCAATATAATGTATAATCCATATTCAGAAAACGTTTAATAAAGAAAACTTTGAATTTGTGTTATATGGAGAGAAAGCGCACTAGTGCCGTGTATTCAGAATAATAGTAAGTTTTCGTGCGCAGAATTTAAAGCTATTTTGCATTACATAGGTGTTCAATAAATCTAGGGATTATTGCAGGTATATTTTTTGATAATTACTTGACCTACCTTAGGTACTTGCTCGAAAAGAATCGTGAGTGAACAGGACTGGATCCATTTTGTAGGATAATGAATTCGATTGGATAAAGAAGCGGAATTCAAGATTTCAGATAGTGGCTCCAGATCCTAGGTTTCAGATAATGGAACTGGATCCGAAGTTTTGGATAACATAGCCCGAATCTGGAGTTTCGAATAGTGGATCCGCATCCAGGGTATGCAGTTCGTTGGTGAAAATTAAAAGAGTTGCATTGATCGTCTCGACAGTATTAGAGAGGTGTGAATTATAATTGTTCTTCTGGCTGATATTATAAATTATAGATACTTTATTTTCTTTAATATCTTTCGGTATCAACTTACACACGATTAAATTTAAAAAGAAATACCAACGTATCTATACTTACTACGTTTTCTCAAAACAAAAGCGTTGGATTATGTTTGAATTTGACGGGCTTGGCGGGCCGAACGACCTCTCATTTTTAAAAATTCTGGGCTGAATCGCCTATGGAATATTTCAATCCCATCCGCCGCGGCGCGTCGCCTCGGCCCATTCGCGCTTCTAAATCCCGAGTAGTTCTGAAATTTTGAGTTTATGTCTTAAGTGAATAGATTTTATTAGTTTGTTAACAAGGTACTCTAAAATACACGATAAAGGCATTTAAAGTGAAACACTTAACTAGATCGTGGTGTCGTTAAAATTGATCTTGCATTAAGAAATTTTGCAGTTTTCACTATGCGATGAGAATTATGACCTTTTAAAGAAACATGGCATCCAAGGAATAAAAAAGGAGATAAGAGAATAATTTCTTCCTCACTTTAAAACATAATTGAAACGTGATGCAACAGTATCATCATGAACAAATCATAATCGTGCGCAACATCATCCTGATATTCAAAGAAACTTTAGTCATTAATTTTCTGAACGTAATTTAATACATTATAAATTTCAATTAGTTTTATTTGAATTCGTGCTGGTTTACTTTATTATATATAATAAGTCCGCACATAATATATCAACCAATAATAACCTTGCTTATTGGCGTATAGAAAAAATGACTGTACAACCGCATATCTACTATTGTTGTCGTCGTAAAAGCTACGAACCCAAATGAATCCAATTTCGCTAGCTTAATCCGTCTTTAATTAGGCAAATAGATAGCGGTATTTGTCTCACTGTCGCGTTTTAACAAATACCTAAAGATACGAATGCAATCGTTGCGAGGAAACATTTAACGTACTTTGAAATCCAAGAGTTAAATCATTTCATAATGAGTTCTGGATTTCTTATCTCACGTAATCGTCTACCTATTCCCGACTAGTCCGCTGTGGTCTTGGTTTCTGAAAAATATTAGAACATCGTTTTGGTTTATTAATGCAGACTATACTGCTTTGACTCATATGCAGCAAGCAATTTTACCTCATTTCGCCATTAACTTTGTAGGGAATGATTTATTCCGGTCAGTTACTCTTAATGAAGTACACAGTAAAACATAGTTGCTGTAACGCATTGGGTTTAAATGACTAAAGTTGAAAACATATAGATGCGGTCGCGATGACTGCGATGGTGATTGCTGTGTTATGTGAACATTAAAATAATAATTATACCTGAAAAGTAAAATTACAGCCGAGATATTTGTTTCGGCCTACACAGTTAAAGGAATAGAATGAAAATTTTATACAAATTTAAATAGTGAGTATGGCCATCGTTGTTTCCTATAACTCGAGCTCGCCTTGTCTTTGATCCTTGTAATTCTTGTATGTAAGGTAGCGAAATTTCCTCCCACACTGCTCTTATCCCATTGAATAATTATTCCGCGATATCAAACATGTCTTGCAGCCATCCGAAAACGTTTTCGATTAAATTCAAATCAGGAGACAATATACTGGCCGGCCAAGAACTCTGACATTATTCGCATGTAACCAATTTTTGCTGAAATCTAATTTGGATGTTCCCCTCTATCATCCTAATATTTTTCTTGTTTAATTATTCTACGTAATATGCAGCTCTGTTATAGTAATAGTGAAGCTCTTTTCCTGCCATTCATTGGTCCACCCCATGCGCTGCTGAGCAAAATTTAGCCTTTCTTCTTACTACTTATACTAAGATGTAATTGCAACCAAATAGAAATTACCCTCGTCTCTGTACAACCGTCATAGTAAATGCAAAAAAACCGAACTTGGAATGCTGAATGGTTTAAACTAAGCGTGTTCCGGGTTTGGACTGTGTTATGTCGGTTTTTGTTGAACTCGAACTCGACGTTTCGTCCACAATCATATGGAGCTTCTTCAGGAAAGGGAAAGGTGGTAGGCAACAGTTGATACGGTATATATATATAACTTAACGTATAAACCATGCCAAAGACAGAATTAAACGAGAAGAAAGCAGTTGATCACGGTAACTCAGCATGTGACCATATCAGAGGCGAAAATCAACTGCAGTTGAGGACACACTATTGTGGACGAAACGTCGAGTTTTCGTTTAACAAACAACGACATGACACGGTCCAAACTTGGAACGCGTTTAGTTTTAACTAACCCTGGCCATCGAGGCCTACGTTTTTATTGCTGAATGGTTCCTAATAATTTCAAGGCGTAGAGTCAGATTTCTTTTTATATGTAGTAATTACAAAATTATCTTCGTTTTTATGTTGAAACGCAGTATATGTATACAGTTACTGTATTTTGTCGTACTAATTGCGTTTTAACCTACAAACTACAAGCCTTGTCTATTTAGCTAAAAAGGAGGAACATGAAACCACCAAAGGGTTCAGCTCACAATTATCTCCTGTCTTCCAATTGCTCCGGTTACTAGGAACAATTCGTCACACCTTCGAGCGGAGAGAAACCTTTGGGGGGTTTTTTCCTGGACGTGGCAAAATAAGTAAGATTGGTTTCAGCGGGGAGTTAATAAGGTTGCCTCTTTTGTATTTGAGCGAAAGATTATTTATTGTGAGAGTTGGGGACTTATTATTGTCCACGCCTCAAATCGGCTCTGCAGTGGCGTGTGGCTCCCTTCTAGGCTCAAAGCTCTTCTAATCTACATCTATAACATTTCCAGGCACCCTAACTTTACCCCGATAACACGGCCATCTATAGCGCTAGCAGGAGTGATGGGTTGATTGTCACTAGACTACAATCTGCCCAGGATAACAGTGAGTTGGGCTGAGATGTCCCCCGTCGATGCAGCGTCTCAGTGAGATAGTAAAGAAAACTGTTTGCAAGGATTGTCGAAGAACCTCAAGACTATCCACCCCCGAGGAGTCACGTTATACGTATAGCTGACGGGGTTCCGAAGAAAGAGAACAATTAGTTGAAGAATGCAACTGAAGCTGGAGACATTTTAATCAGCGACTGCGAAAAGAGTCGTCTCCAAAGGAAGTGCAGAGGGTGAAAAACGAGGTTCCAAGAAGTAGCTATGGATAATTGTAACGGAATTGACGATTTTACTCAAATCATATTTGCAACAAATGAACTTATGTTACTTTGAAAAATTACGATGTTTTATTTAGGACACCAACAAATTCAGATAGAAATTTAATTATATCTAAACCTGACAAACGGGGTCGTTGTCCTTCAACAAAGAAAACAGGAATTTAATTACGCAGCATATTGGATTATTTCACTCAACGTTTGCCTATTGTAGAAGAGAGCATGCATCTAACATTAAGTACTTACCAAATGACGTAACTGTAAACATTATGTGTAAAGATTTTTGTAGCAAAAATGATTATATAATTTGATCTATACGTCATAAAAAGAATAACTTGCTTGAATACACTGTTTGCAAGTCATGGTCTCTCATTGCCGATATCAGTAGAAAATTTTATTGAGCGTGGCTTAGTTCATCTACAAAAGGTGATTACACTGCCAAGAATAGGTACATTAAAGTCGGTGCTTTTCACACACTGGTTTCCAGTATATCTTGAAAGTTTTGTATTACTTGGCGACCAGTTAAAAAATTGAAGTTAGTCATATGGCACGAGGCCATATTTGGACGCAATAAAGAAGATATAATTAATGCCTTTTATGATTTTTATGGAAAATAGGGATAAAAAGACAATATTCTAGCTCTAATTTATTATGAATGACGTAAAAAAAAAAAACTAGGACATTTTTTAGTTAATGGTTGTAGTAAAGACTAAAAGAGTTATAAACTTTTGTTTCATTTTCATCCTTTTTTGTTGCACGTTAAAAATTTTGCAACGCATTCAAGGACCACGATCAATCTATTTCCTACTGTGCTGCCCATGTTTAGCGGCAAAATGTGGTTTTACAGAAGAGTTGAAATGGATGCTTCAAGACCGTTTCGTTATAGGACTACAAAAAGGACTGGACACACAACCACACTTACGTTCGAAGCAAAAGTATTGCTCCAGCTTGAAAATCAAACGTATCGGTGCGGCTCATTTATAAGAGAGTATATTTCTGACTGCGGCAGCGTTAAGCGCTGTGCGTTCGAGTTTTACCAGAGTCAAGTGGCAGTTTTTCTAGTGATCTGGCATGTTGAGAGATAATTGACTGCGCTTCATCTTTTACTGCGAGGAGGTTACAGTAACAAAGCTATAGGACACTTTACGTACACCATTTACACAGTAAAGGGTTTCTGAGGCCATGGAAAGCTTCAAAGCTTATACAGTGCGTAAATCGAAGATAATTTATTTCCTGAACAATTTAGAAAAAAAGCTTTTGACAAAAAAATATTCGACTAAAAATATTGCATAATATAAAATTATATTTAACTATAAACGGTGTTCAGTTTCCGCCACAGAGAAACAAGTTTGACTTTTAAATGAAGCACTCTTTAAATTATTACATTACATTTCCCAATGCTTCTTTTCAGCTTACAATTGGGTCAACTCTTTTCTATTTTAGTTTTTGAGATTTTTGCGAAATGTTGCCGTTTCTTTAACGAGCGATATCTTAAACGCTCTAAATGCTAGAGTGGTGACGCAGATTTGATTCGATTGAGTATTTGTTGGAATTTTTGGCAATACATTAACGATCTTTTTATGTAAACCAAATTCTACAGGAAGGTCAACGACATCGTTGCTAAGATTGATTCATATTATTTATTTGTTTTTAATGGAACATTCTGTATATTTTACAAAATCTGGCAGAGCAGTTTTTCTATAATCTTTTTTGTAAAAATTTTCCTGTATCGTTCTTTAGTAAAATAAATACGATGCTATGTAGGGGCTAAGTTCTTCGTTTAAAACCATAGAGTGCTGTCAGGGATTACGATAAAATGGTGTTTCGCTAAAGATATTCATTAAAGCAATACCTTTTTTTGTACCATTCCATCGTCTAGTCGAACAACCTACATGCATTATCTAGTAAGCAGCATGTATAAATAATAAATAAAGAAAATAAGTATACAAATTTAATGTGGATTGGAGTTCAAGATAAAAGCAATAGATTTATTAAAAGCATCACAGACAAATTTTTTCAGCAGTTAAAAATATAATAATAACATAATGAATGATGTTTAGAAAATTTCGCATTTAACTAAAGATAAATGTTTAATATAATACTACGGAGATACTAAATGTTCAATAAAATATAAGGGATCGCATTACAGTTTCTTGTATGTCTTTAGAAAAACAAAAGTTTATAGCATTTTATACGATACATTTTACGCAGAGGTAAATGTTTACAAAAGCAAATCTATAACAGATTCTCTATCAAATCATCGAAAAATATAGAGGATGTTCCATTTACATAAACTGAAATAGTGTGAATGAAGCAACGATTTTGGTAGTCATCTTGTAGACTCTAGTTGATATAAAAAAACTTTTCGATCTATTGTCCGAAACTTCGAGAACTATCACCTTAGCCTGTAAGGCGCTTAAGATATCATAGTTGACATTTAAAGCGTCAAACCTGGGTGCTGCGCTGCGGAAATTGAGCACCCTGTATTCTTGAGTATAATCTTGTATAATGTTGCGTAGCATTTGTCTACGAATATGTTCTATTCCATTTCTTTTTTGTCAATGGTTCAAGAAGGAAATTAGTAGGTGGACACTATCGCCCGTAAGGCTGTCCACCACAGAAAGAAACTTTGTGTAATGGACCCGCAAACCTATATCATCCACATTCTAAATGTAATTCAAATGTGACATGTTAGTTGTTTTAATGATCGCAGTGGCAATCCTACTACATAAATACATGGGTTTGTTTCATATTCGTTTTTCACTCGACATATGTTATTTCTTTTTCGAGTTTTCGAACTTACAAATACAAAATCGAAAATTGTATTCAGTCAGTATCATCGTACCTTTTAACGATCTATAAATGCTATGTCCTGAATAATTTATATGTTGCATTATACAGATTAATGTCTTAGCAATAATTCCTGTTGCTATAGTATATTGACCAATTAATTTCCAGAAAGTTTATGAACGGAAGTTATAAATGCATTACTCATGGTTATGTAATTTCCAGCATCTTGCCTCAATTTATGTTCTCCTATAAATTATCTTCTAATAGACAGAAACAGCAATACAATAATACTTTATTTGTTTCATATATTACATATTTATTGCGATTACATGCTGAACTATCGAAGTAAAACGAACAAAGTTTATATGTAGCACAAATGCGGCATTTAAAATAAATAACTGCAAACGTAATTTACACTACACGATGGTGTACTTTTACTCGATTACTTTAACATTATGTAAATTGTATCTCTATATCTATCAACCTCCATGTTTATACTCGACGGTAATATTCATTTCAGCTGGTACGAGACGTTTCTTTCTGATCTTTATCATGCGGACTTCTTCTCGCGTCGCAAGCACGCCGGAGAAGGTATATTACACTCATTAAGGTATCGTCATAGTCTCATACTTGCTTACATCTGTATTCAAATCGAACGTTTACCGGCTTAGATTTTATGAAATGGTACCTTATTTTGCCCTTTTTTTGCTGCATGCAAATCGCTCAGCGGGGATAACTTCTGATGATTGTTAATGTACATAATTACTGTTATTTGATGGTGTGTTATTAGTTATTAGGCACTGCTGTGTAAATCGTCAAATATCTCAATAAGCTAGTTTTGGCGGGACAATAAATCGCTGTTTGTATAAGAGGAACAACAAAATGAAGGTGGTTTGTTGAAAACTGGAAGTGATGACAAAATGCGAAACGAGCCTTAACCAGGTATTTATCATAAAATTGTAAACTAAAAGAATTCTTACGATAATCTTTTGGAACGAAAGATTCAACATCAATTATATTGTGTAAGGTAGACTCCAACTCACTTATTAAGTTCAATTTAATACCTGTTTGTAATCAATGGGAAATTAAACAACGGATGTACGAAGAAGTCAATTTTTAAGTTAAATTTTTAGTACATTGTTAGCTTAATTTCCACTGACTAAGAAATCGTTAAAACTAGTACCTTTAACGGATATCATGAAGATGTAGCCTATCTTTGATCTTCAACTTTAACTAGATTGAATGAGTGATATTTTAGGACTGGATGTCCTGCCAGAAATTGCGCCAGTAACCTAAGGTCCCCTTTGCTGAATGATAGCACCATTTTTGCTGTCTTAGGCGAGCCTATTTTTGTTCTTGAACATTTTTCTAGTAGAGCTCTTTTGATTGTCCTCCCATGTTTTAATTACTTGTTTGATGTGGCTCGTTTGTAGACCACAAAAGAGGTTAGAACCGACGAAGGGCATATTCGCTACTTCTCTGGCCAAATTTTCATTACCTTTGATCACTTGGTAGCTTGGGAGTCATCGTAAAGTAACATGATTTTTGTGCTCCAATTGCCTTAAATTGTGTATACATTCGTGAATCAGACCAGATTCGTATGTTTAGCCCTTGATAGCCTTTAGAACTGCTTGACTGTAATTGAATATAGTTATGATTGCGCCTCGTATCCTTATCTCAAGGTTCTCTATTACGCACAAGTTCAAGGCAGAGATATCGCTTGAAATATGTTGGTGTGGAATCAGTGAAGGCATTTTAATGTCTATACCTGTTCCGACACCTTCTGTTCTTGAGCCGTGCGTGTATCATGTCAGGGTACCTCTCTTGCTTTGGGGCTCACCGGATGCCCACTCATTATGGTTTGGAATGATCACCTTATAAGGCGATCAAAATTGTATTGCATAGGGATCGTGTTCTTCGCAATGTGCAAATCAGATAATTTATGTTGGGATCTTCAAGGATTCTGAGATGCCCTTTAAGATCACCAGGCTGCAGTCCCTTCATCTGCAAATAATGAGGGCACTCGATATGGCCTGTGTCTGAATGTGAATGTGAAGCAGCGTTAATCTCAGCAGGACTTCTAGCGCTGCTGTGGGAATTTATTGAAGGTGCTGTTGTACAGTTGTTTTTGGCCACGTGGTAAGGGTGATAGTGAAGTATTTCAGTGGCAGATAGACAGCTTAAGAAAGCGTGTGTTTTAAGCAAGTATCGTTTCGGTATAGAAAAAAAAACAAGGACAATTTTTAGTTCCTTTATTTTGGCATGAAAATCTGTACTTTAACCTGCTTTTCAAGATAATTTCCACCTATTTGAAGGTGTTTTTCATAGCGAGTACGGCTAGTTTCTCTGAATTGCATCCTTATAGAAATCTGCCGCCATTGCTAACCACTTCAGCAATGCCTTCGCTCATCGGATAAAGATGAAATCGTATCTATTGCGTCTATTTTCTCAAATTTCTTCAGTAAATCTCGGCACTATTTCTTCACTAATGACGGACGATCACCTACTTCGCTCTTTATTCATCTGTCGACGAATTTCGACCATTTTAACGGTTCTTGCATTCAAGACAGCGCGTATTTCAAAATCGACGGTCTAAGGCACCTTAAACGTGCATAAACCATCGTTAACGCAGGTGATTTTGTAATGGAGTCTGTAACTAGCCAATAGATGTAGTACTTAGCGCACATGCGCGGAGTGTCGTTCTCAGCGTTGTAGGGGTCACATTTCAAATAGTACTTACTAAAATAACTCGCCTTGTATATTCACAATATCCCGCGAATGTTTGAAGAAATACGGGCACCGTCAAAAAGTCTGTACCATATGGAAACTTTTTTTATTTCTTTAATTTTAAAGTAACTGTGTTTGTAGTTGTGTGTGCTTTATTAGAAACCGAAAAGTGTTCCGAAATATTTGTAATTTAAAATTTTGAAATGTCCAGAAATGTCATTATTGGACCAAATGGGAACAAATGTCACAAGAAAAAGCATCTTCCTAGAAATTCAAAATCCATAGTGTGATTCAAAAAAGTCAACTTTTGTTTTTTCTTACATTTTGTTGAAAAGACACCCTGTTTCTTTTTTTCAGTATATTTTCTTCATCAGTATTAGTTGGAAATGCAGGGTTCGTTTTAAAAAAGAGAAAACCTTTAATTTATTTTCCCAAATTAAATCATTTTACGTAGAAAAGTTTAGGACGCTCTCTTTTCGTAACTGAACATATTAATATGGAGTCATACTGAGTTGGAAAATAAGGAAATACCTCTATTTTTTTTTATAATTAAAAGAAATCAAAACAATTTCTTTTATTTAATTGTGAATTTAGTTAATTGTAAGAATAGACAATAACATGTATTAACTTTTGAACTTCAAAGAAAGTTTTATCGAAAAAAGATTTTGATTTCCGAGACGAAAGCCTCTTTTGATCATAAAGAAAATTAGAGATATTTTTTAATTTTTCAACTCAGTATGACTCCACTATTAAATTTTCTACGAAAATACAAAAATAGTCAAAGAGCGCCCTTAAGTTTTCTGCGCAAAATGATTTAATTTGGTAAAACAAATCTTAATAAAAATAATTGAAATGCTCTTTTTTTAAAACGAACCCTCGATTTCCAACTTATAGTGATGGAAGAAAATTTACAAAAAAAATACAGCATGTAATTTTAACAAAATGTAAGAAAAGATAAAAGTTAACATTTACACATTACAGTTTGGATTTGGAGTCTCTAAGTAGATGTGAACAACTTTTTCTTATGGCATTTGTTCGTATTTGGCCAAGTAATAACATTTTTGGATATCTGAAATTGATACATATGATAATTGATATTTACGTGTTCATGCGGATTCGTTGGGACAAATATTTTGGAATATATTTTTTTTTGTTTCTAGTGAAGCATAGACACACTACAAATACAGTTACTTTAAAACTAAAGAAATAAAAAAGTTCCTATACGATTTTGGCGGACGCTGTATAAGAGACATGTCTATTCTGCGCGAATAAGCAAATGTAATCTGTATCGATTCTTGCTTCCTACATTTTTCCTCAATTATTACGTGGTGTAAAGCTTTAGAGGTTTGTTATGAACCTATAATATTTGAGATGGTTTGGAAAAGTATTCCAAAGCTTTTTCAGTTAAGTGCTTACGGGTGAATCAGCACAGTTACTTTCAACAAAGTAATATATTTTTAGGTACACTGAGAACAAACCATGAGGTGTTGCATATTTCTGTATTAATTCAAATAAAAATAGGTTAATTCAACACTTTAGCAGTGTATGCAACTTAACAGAATCCACTATCTTTGGGTCAACTCTTTTTGTTAAATCAAACCAGTATTTGTATTCCATGAAGACATCCTTCTTTATTAAGACAACACATATTCGGATTTCCACTATTCCGGTTTGTATCTATTTTACCCTTCGTTTTCAAACATTTACATTTTCTTATGTACACGTGTTAATTTTTGATTCTACGCATGCATTTTTTTTTGCTTTCTATCAACATAACAATGTAAAGTTGATCCAATTCAAAAGGTTCAAATTATATGGATATACAAACAAAGTTGGTTGAGTCAATCAACTTTTCTTCTCGATCCATGCAGTTTTGTGCTATTAACATAAATTTAAAAGTCATACACAGAAAGGCTTATAATCTTTGTAACTATCCCTTATGTACTTACTGTCCGTGAACCACACGGTAGATACCTATAAAAATCTAATAACTATTATAAAGTGCACACACGTTTCAGAGAAATTAGCGACTTATGTAAGCAACAGCTATCGCGAATTATCTTTCTTGTTTTTAAAACTTTATTGCCTTTATTTACGATACAGCATGCAAACTACGACTATCGAATCGTAAAACCATCAACTTTAAACTGTTAGAACATAACAGTTTAGCTGATACTTCTCAGCGAGAACAATCAATTCTATCTTATTGAGGAAATTTGTACGGTGTCATACTTTCGACTCGCATAAGATCAATTATGAATACGGCATATAACTGCACGTGGATATTATACCTTACTCACAAGGTAGAAATGGCCATTAAGGAAACACTCCCATAACGTCTATACATTAGTGAAAACTTTACTACACAACAATGTTTTAATTAACGCTATTAAAATTCCTCTAATAATGAGCATCATTCAAGGAGATATTATTTCGATATCAACATATTAATACGTATGGGATACTGAATAATTCTGTGTATTATACTTGACAACATTAAGTATTATTATAGAAAGATTTTCATCCAAATAGACGCAGAAGAAATACATGGTAGGTACGCATAAATTAACGCCTTGCTAAAAATTTGGTTATTTTCGATACATTTTTTCTTGCATTTGTACCGAGCACTCGTTTATAGCGCAGTGTTCACAGCAAAATTGCTGTTCCGTCGATAGGGTAATAATCTGAGTCAATGTGGGTCAGGCAACAAAGTTAGACAATAAGGTTAAAAAGACAACCTCGAAATACTTCACAACAGCTCATTGAAAAAAGGAAAAGAGTTAGAAAGACAGAGCGCAATCGGCTGAACGCCAATTCTCATAGCGCGAAAGACGAGCGCAACACACCAAACGAGCCAAACAACACTGAACGGTAACGAGGACTATATTAATGTTTAATTAATATATACACTCCTTTTATGAATCTAATACATTACAGCAATTTCATTCAAAATTGTTAGTCCCTAATGGTGTTTAATCTGATACTAAATAGATTATTTTAAAGCTAATTTAATTGGTTATCAACTAAAATAGTCATTAATTTTTGACCATTAATCGGCCCAATAATCGTCCTTATGAAATTTACCTATATTTTTAAAGATTAAACTTCTTATGCTTACCCGTCGTAATGTAATGTTTGGTAATACCAGCTCGCTATAGAAATGTCTACACTTAGCTGCATTCGAAGAATTAAAAAATACTTTAATATTAGGACGTTGCCGTATGTGGAAACTCAGAGGACCGCTAGGGAGGAGATCTGGTTTGGTTAAATAATAAACATGTAAAAAAATAACAGAAGGTCAACTCCACCCTAAGGTATGGAGATATTAAGTTTCCTGTTAACCTAATTAGACGCAGCAAAAGGAAATCAAGATCATTAATGGGCTAGTGACAGGACACTGCCTCCTGAAAGAGCATCTATAACAGGACGAATAAGCGAACCTTGGTGTAAAAGTTACGAATTTCAAGAGAAAACGAGTTCGCATGTAATCTGTACATGTGAGGAAGTAAACGTATTCAGGCAGAAATATTTCGGAAAGGATCTAGTGGAGCCTTTGGAAGTACTCAAATATACTCTGGGCAAGATAATGGCTTTTATAGAGAAGACAAAGCTGCTTGAGTGGAAATGGAGGTTCCATTAGGGATGGTAGAAAGAGCATTAAACTCAAGTGGCTGGACTATTGGCCACTAACCCAAACAGTATTAATGGATGGCTATCGTTTTGTGAGCAATTTTTGTGAAAAGAGCTTGCCTTTTATCATTCTGAAATTCATTTTTCGAACTCCAGTGATATTTTCCGGTATTCATTCATCCGCGAAAAAATATGCATTTTTCTTATTATTCGTACACAAGGGATAAAAGTAAATACCCAGTAACTCCTATTCAGTACAAGTAATTGGTAACTGCTCTCAAAAAGTAACGAGTATTTTTCTCCGGTATTTGGTAACGAACAGTAGCTTTATCTTACGAAATAATTACAAATAAAAATTGAATCCTACTTGCTACAATAATGGAATTTTAGTGTTTCTATGTAAAACAAAAGTTTCGTCTTAACAACTGCTGCCACAAGCGTCACATAACGCGCAATTCCGTGATTTAATCTCAAAATAAAACTTATCTTAACGTAGACTAAAACGAGTTGGACTTAAAAAACTAGAACTGCAAACAAGAGTAATGTTATTAAGGCGAACCATAATTTGATTAGCAAATTTGAAAGAACCAGGTCTGCGATTGACTTCCCGAGATTAGCCTGTTTTTTCCATTAGAAGCCGCGCTTTCTATAAGTCGTAGCTTAAAATACATTTTGTGTTTTTTTTCTACTTTTTTTTAGCGCACGAAAAATTAACCATCTCAACTTCATGGAATATATCGATACTGGGAAGCTGCATGTCGCTTCTTTTGCTTTCTGACAAACACAAGCAGAACCTATAAGTACAGTGGTACCTCGGTTTATAGATTTTGAAGAAATTTGGAACTGGAGTCAAATTTTCTTATAAGAAATAAAACAAATAGGAATAATCCGCTTTCATAATCATTTCATTTCACGTGTTTTGAATAAAATTTATAAAATAGGAAATAATGTTCAATAAAGGAATCAAATAATAAAGGCTATTTCTGGCATATGGAATATCACAAATAAGAAATATTGTGACAGTAATGGCAGAATTTTTGGCTTTGTGATTTGAATAAGACTTCACAAAGAGATGAAATGATTTTCGAATAAACCTAGAACAATATTAACTATGAATTCAAGTCAGATGCGAAATGATGGAAGAGTAGGAGGCTAACCACACAAACATGTATGTACACGAGTTGCGTGGAAATTTTGCCCAATGATTATTTCCTATTTTATGAATGAATGAGGATCGTCTTTCTCGTAGCGGCGAAATCAATACTCAAATATGGGCAAGAGAAAATCGACAGGCAATCATTCAGGAAGGTCTTCGTGACAAAAAAGTCTCACTTTGAAGGGGTTTCACAGCTAACTTCATCATTGATTTGTCATTTTCGAGGAAATACAGAGTCGTAACTGTAATTGCTACTGGTGAGCGATGCCTGCAACTACTGTTGCAAAACGAGGGCGCAATAACAAACGAAAACATAATTTTATGCAGGATAGAGGACTCCCGCATATGTATTATTTTTAAAAATGTTTACACATACACTAACTAGGATATACTGTATAAATGCCCCAATAAAACGAATAAGTTTTCAAGCGGAAATTATTTTGTAAATCTGTAGCTATTAGGGATTTAAGTATGAGTTTGCAAGAATACGAGGGGAAATTTCCGAAAAAAGAAAAACAGATATTTTATCGAAAAAAAAAAAAACACTTTATAAAACCGCTCACCACACAATTTGTTTTTGACAAAGGGGAATAAGAAGAAGTCATTAGGTGATAAGTCAGGCGAATACACACAATGAGTTATTAATTTAGTGTTATTCTCTTTTATATAATCGACTGTTCGATGTGCTGTGTGAGAACTGGAGTTGTCGTGGTGACGGATGATGTTTCGATGTCTGCTGTTTTTCTGACTTCATCGAAGAGTTGGGGCAAACAAATTGTTGTATACTAATCAGCATTTGCTATTTATCGATCCTCAATAGCAACGGTAGCAACAGCTTTTATTGGTTTTGGTGCACTTTGGAACACCTAAACAGTGGATTGTTGATCTGTTTCTAGTTCGTATGAATATATCCGGGTTTCATCACCTGCTACGATACTGTATATGTTGGCAGAAGCATCGCGATTGAATATTCGAAGCATTTTTTGCACCAACTCGCGCGAGCCATTTTTTGAGCTTTGGTTAAATTGTGTGCAATCCAGCGACTGAAAAGTTTCTTCACTACTAAATGATCATCTAAAATCGTTTGTATTTGACTTTAAACGATGACTAACGGTGCTTCTATCTCTCGACGTATTATGTCGATCACTTGTTTTCAATTATTTATTTGAAAAGCTTTTCTCTAAACTGCTCAGAAAATGAATTATCTTTCGTCCGCGTAGTAGACGGACACACTGTATATTTCGTCGTCTCTAGATATTCTTGACATAGAATAAACGGTAACGTTTTTCTAGTGTGTAAGTGACATTTTGGTGTTGCATATCTTAATATTTAAGAAACGGAATTATTTATGTTGGTCTTAACGGAAGTTGGTTCATTTCAATTTAAGGCCTACAATTCCTTTGGTTCTCGTCGGTTTCACTGTCTGTTAATCTCAATTTAGATGTCTGCTATGTATACCATAATAAAGCTCCGGTAAATAATAAACCTACTCAAAATTTACATTCAGAATTCGCTTGGATAAAACATAAAAGGTGTCAGCGACGAACACTTCAGGAAATATAGGACGTAGAACGAACACATTTCAGGAGGTAGACTTTTGTTATACTGACGCGTTTTTGCTGTACTATTAAGAAAAGGGGGCTACAGATATCAATTGTAGAAGGCAAAGCAATTGATCTATTAGCTTTTGATGTAATTCCTTTTGTAAAGCAATCAAATGTTGCTATTATTCGCTAAATAGATTCTTTAACCTTAGAAACTCTCCTTTTTGTATTTATTGCACGTAAGTGTTAAAGATCTGGCAATGCTAATCTCAGTACTTAGAGCAACAACGACAAAATTTGTCATTATTATTATAATACTCTTTCAAAAACAGAATGGTAATTCATAGATTCACCAAAGTTTATAACTTATTGACCAGCATATTTAAAACAATTACAATACTTGATTTTACTAGACTACCTGAGTATATAACCATATTAAAATTTTTCAATGGTTTAAGAATAGCAAGTGAAAGTACAGGATGAGTCGGGAAGAACGGACTTCAGAGGGCATTGTACACGTGAAAATAGTAATCTATCACATATGTCGTTCTAGCTATCTGGATCAACTCCTTCGATACTCAAAATCATTTCAATAGTAATAATAATAATAATAATGTTGTTATTCTTATATGTGCCAGCGTAACGTGACAGTGATTTAGAATTTATTTTCGAATTTGTACATTATTTTGTTAGAAAATGCCGTGCATTTATCGACAAAGAGTTCAACAAACTACGCAAGACCGAAGTGCTTCCCAGTGCTAACATGCTCAATTGGTACTCTATTGGGCATTCCACAAAAAAGGGTAACAAACACATCGCACGAGCAAGGCTTATATTCATACCATATTCTGTGTATACAGCACCTGCAAATCAAGATTGCGTTAAGCGTAAACATTTTTGTCGGGGGATAAATAGTAATCGTCACATTGTATCGCGCATAAATTTTAGGGATGGACGGACCATTCACCAAGGCCGAAATACTCGGAACTCTTATGTATGGTCAGGTGAACTGTCATTTAATTGGCCCCTTTGGGGGGCTCTCGTCCTATAAGAGAGCTCTATTTAAATTTTTTACAAAATGAATTACAAAGACTACTTAGAGGATGGTTTTCTAACCATCAGAATGCAAGTGTTTTAACAGCATGATAAAGCTCCTGTACATTTCACTCGTGCACACGCGTCACGTCAAGCAACATTTGAATGATAGGTTTTCAAGCCTTTGGATTGGTCGTGGTGGTCCTATTAATTGGCCCCCAAGATCTCTACACCTCACACCACCGTACTATTATTTATAGGGCTGGTCCAAAAATGAAGTTTATAAGGTTGAGATGCACTAATTCCACGTATTAGAAATACTACAGCTGATATTTTAACAAAGGCGTTAATGTACGAAATTTTCTTTATTTGTAAATTATCCTATAACTTGAAAACAAACGAAAATCGGACAAGAACATCTGAATCTTTTACATTAATTTCACGTATACAATACACACCTGGAGTTTGGCCCGTTCGTCCCAACTCACCCTGTATGCTATATCTTGTCCGAAACGGCCACTAATAGTCGAAATAAATAAAGATTAAGCAAATGACTACAGATGACAAAATTGTTTCGACATTCTTTTTTACGCTAGATAATATGCGTGCGTTGTGAAGTAATACTCTCACGTGTTTTTTCTTAACAGAAAAAAATGCCGCTCATATAAATTACATCTGACCATTGTAATTTTCATAACAACCGAAAAATTTATGTCCTCGTTAGATGAACGCCTCGTATTTGCATAAACGCATCAATAACGCGAACAGAACGCAATCTCTGGGCGATCTTGGCCGTACAGATGCAGAGAGATCCGACAAATTGTAATAATCATTTTTCTTTCTAACATAATGACGCGCCCTAAATTTGAGAATTATTATTAACCTCTTCCTTCTGTGAGAGTAGCACGACGAGGCGAAAGCTGGTTTGGTGTTTATCGTTTTCACATCATATAATTTGATAAAATTTCTTTAATATCAGTATAGGTAAAGAGGTAAGCGCTAAAGTTTCCCGGCTCGATATTCATCCGGGTGTCGCTGCGGATCAACATTTTGCTAACACTTTAATTGAAGTATTACTAGCCTTTGAAGAAACAAAAACAGATATTATATCAATCAGTGTTCCTGTAAATGTCATCTATTCATTACGAATTGAGTATCGCGCTGTTATTAAATTCGTTATTGTTTTTATTCAAAGCACCAAAGATTGTCTGAATGAGGTGAATAAAAACATTGGTAAAAGTAGTATTGAATGGTGCAGGAATCCTTGGAAGACGACCCAAGAACAAGAAGGACTGTAAAAGTGGTGAGCAGGACAACATTTTCCTTATTGAGGATCTTATACTAGGCCACAATTGCCACAGAGGATGAAAATATAGTTTTCTACTATGACCCTTTATCTACGAGGGAGTTGATGGAATGGAGGCCAATAGAAGAAGTACCACGAAGAAAATTCAGTGTCTATTAATCGACAAAAAAATATAATAGTTACGATCTCTTGGGTTCTTTACACACGTAGGAAACTGACCAGAGGCGTACGCTTGCTGCCTGACAATATGTCCGCGCACACTGTTGGAGCACAAACTGGAGGGAGTGCAGCTTCGAACAAATGACCCTCAGTGATTATCACCTGTTTGCAAATTTTAAAAAGGACTTCCGCGGGCACCGTTTTAGTGAAGATGAGGAGATGAGCAGTTTGCAGTTTGAAAACGAAGAGAATAAATATTTTTTATGGATATTGAATTGTTACTGAAACGAAATAAATGCGTTAATATCAGGAAGGACTGCATTGAAAACTAAAATTTAATTGTGTGGCAGGCTGGGAATTTTTGACTTTGCCTTTGTAGCCTGTAATTAGAGTAATAGTAATCAGCCAAAAACAACTAACTAGTGTATTTTTTTAATTAAAAATTAATAATGCAAAATAATGCCTATGATAAAAAGAAATTTTATTTCAATGTTTGCCTGAGCGTTTACGTATTTATTTTGGGAGGATGATCTTCACAAAATCACATTGAATGTTATATATGAATCACACTGAATATCCTATGGAGTAGGTGCACTCATTTTTATTATGTTATATAACATTTTGAATTTTTAATGATATTAAAAAACAGTTGCTTTCAATAAACTTCTTTCTCATTTAAAACACAAAAACATTTAATAAATCGTCTACATTGGACTTACTCTTTGCCTGCTTATTAATTTAAGAATTTCTTCCATAGCGTTCTGCCATTGACCTTCTTCCAAGGTTGTATTTTTCTTTTCCGAATATCTTACACATTTGCTTCGATCTTCCCATTTTTTATTTTTATGATTCTGACTTCCGATTGTCTTCCTAACCGATCTTGTTATTGGCAAACAACACATAAGTATCGGCAACCTCCGCACCACACAAGCTTAATTAATTATATAATAATATAATAATTAATCCGGGACGGCAGTTTCAAGGACATGAATGGTCCTCGATACTTATGTGTTGTTTACCATACTACGCTACAGTCCTTGCTATCATTCTTGTTATTGGCATTCGCTATAAATGGCTCCACGAATCTAGTTGTCTCTTCTATATGAAGGTGCTCTAGAGTGTACTGTATTTCCATTCCTCATTTTGTCTCTCTAAGTTACTTCTCTTACTCTTAAAATACTGATAGCAAGAATTGTGTAGTAATATGACAAACACTAAGATATTCTCACACTCTGCGTCACAAAATATAATTGATCAGAACAATTGTTTCTTCGTGGATTCTCATTGTCAATCGTAATTCCGTTGTTCTGTTTATACTTTATTTGCCGCCTATTTAAAATCGAAATGGCAAGTACTATGACAATTAGAAGGTAGGGCGATAGGAAATTCACCGCCTCCTATCATAGCCAACTTGTTAATGAGCTAATTTGAAATATGTATGAAAAAGGACACCGGATGTTTTCCTAGAGTTTGGCTTAGGTGCGTAGACAACATTGTCGCGATTTTTTATACTAAAAAAACACTTTTCCAGAATTCTTCACCTCACTTAATTCCAAATTCGAAACTATTAAATTTACAACAGAAGAGAGTTTAGTATCTAATAAAAACTGGAAGTAGACATTTTTGAAAAGTAAACCAATGCTAATAGATATGAAGATACGTTGTGATAGATACTAACTATTCTGGACACATACAAAATGGCCGCAATTAGTTCCTTAATTAACAGATAGGTGAAATCTCCCTTAAATAAGAGGATACAATAAAGAAAAATGCAACTATTTATAATAGTTATTCTTTTATAAATGTCGATAGTATCCACGATTTCAATTCCTGTAGAAACTCGCGATAAGAATTTTTTTCACAGAATATCGAAAGGAATTAGTAACGTTTTTACGAGATAACATATGAACGTGTGTTTGAATTCGCACAATACACTCAGAAACCGTCTAGGCAATTCGGAAGATAAACCGGATACGACGAAAAGTCGGGAATGTATAAGTATTTCCTGATCTTCCCTATTATCATTACCTTTCTACTTTCTTTGTTTTTCTTGTAATTCCATCTCACTTTTTGCAATAAGTGCAACGTCATCAGCAAAAGATATAAATATATATCGTATACTTTTGGTTCCTAAAACCATATTTTTTTAATATTTCATCCATAAAGATTGTGAAATAAGTAGGACCTATTTCACAATTAAGTCCAACACTCTGCATAATTTTCTTTCTCGTACTCTAAGGAAAATTTCTTTTTTTTTGAGAAGCTCCTTTAGAGATCTCTTTGACTGTGAGCACATGATTTTGTATTTCCAATTCTGAATGCGCTTTGTGACACCTTCAATGTATGTCTTTGCTCTTATTCTTTTGTCCAGGATTTAGCGTTATTGCTTTTGTAAAGTAGTACTATTAATGTCGTTGGTCAATCTTGGAGAAAGTTTTTTTTTCTTTCCATATTTTGTTCGGCACGTGTAATAGCATTTGCGTTTTCTGTTGTCCTACGTTTTTGACCATTTTTTTTCACATCGGAGTGCTTTTCCATTTTTCATGTTATTAATTCAAAAACTGATTTGCGATTTCAAAATTTTACTTGTGATGTAACTATATACCTTTTAAATTGTGTAACTTTTGACAATCTCTATATCTGCGTATGTCTATATAGGCTCTTGGATAGTAGGTATTGCGAATAAAAATCTTATTAATACAATGTACTTTTAAATGACAAAATTTCATGTCGATCAAATATTAATACTAAAACCCATATATCCGTTACCAATTTATGCTTAAACTGTATTATAAGTACATGCTGTTTAACTTTTTATCTGTATTTCATTTCCTGGTATCTAAGGACCTAACGGAGTACTTGCAAGCGTATTACTAATTAAAATTAATTCATAATTTCGTTCGGGTATTTCCCAACAATTTACAATGCAATCTTTAAGTCTAGTGGGTGACGGTATTCCTCGTAAATCTACTTATATTTTTTTCCATTTTCTCTTATTTTACCGTAACTAATTTCGGCAAATTAGATAGATTCCTTTACCGTATGTACACCGATTGGAATTGCGGAAGAAATAAATGGAGCCATCGCGCGGCTAAAAAAAGGACATCGTTTCAGCTTAGCATTGTTGCTCTCGTTACGAAAATGTAAAAAGACATCAACCGCAATAAAGGATCTACCAAATTAGGTTGAGAAGACCGCGCGAACCGAAAGAAAATACACTACCCGCCGTACATATGAAAACGATTTTATGAATAGGGAGATGTTTCAATGAAGAAATATCAAAATTAGAAACTAAACAGAAGTTTTTTTTTTCCTGGAATAATTTACTTACAATCAATGTTGAAAAACTACTTACAGCTTTATGACGTGTTGTTTTGGGCATAGATTCACCCACGTACAAACTGTCCAAATGGCTAGTAAATAAATACAAAAATTTACCCATCAAAACAGACAGCCTCGAAGTAGAAAACTCATTGGATTTTGTAAATAAAGTAAACCATATCAAACTAGAAGATGGGGAAATTTTAGTATCGTTCGATGTTTGTTCACTCTTCCCTAGTGTACCGATCCCTGAAACCATAGGGTATTTAGTTGAGCTCTTAAAGCTCAACAATATTGAAGATACCAAAATAGCAGAATATAAGAGACTAACGTCACTCTGCATGAAGCAAAGTTGTTTTCAAGTTGAGGGCAAGTACTATGAACAATTAGAAGGTACAACAATGGGCAACCCCCTGTCCCCCTTCATAGCCAACTTGTTCATGAGCAAGTTTGAGACATGCATGAGAGCGGATGCCACATATTTTCCTAGAATTTGGCATAGGTACGTCGATGATATTTTCGCGGTTTTTGATACTAAGAAAAGTAATATCCCGGATTTTCTCGCAACCCTCAACTCAAAATTTGAAACCATTAAATTCACAGTAGAAGAAGAAGTGAAAAATCAACTTCCGTTCCTAGATAGTTTAGTGATTAAAAATAAAAATAATAATAAACTGGAAATTGACATCTATAGAAAGGAAACCAACACGAATGGGTACATTATGAGCGATTCTAACCACTGTGGACAACACAAAATGGCCGCGATTAGCTTCTTAATTAATAGATTGGTTAAAATTCCCTCTAAGTAGAAGTAGATTTAACAGAGAACTTAAATTCATAAAAAACGTAGCTATTTATAACGGTTACTCTTCTATAGAAGTCGATCGCATGCTTAAGAAAGTCCAACATAGGCTTTACGTAAGAAATTCCACGACCTTAACCCCGGTAGAAACTAATAGCAAGAAATTCGTGAAACTCCCCTTTCACGGCATATCGAAAGGCGTGGGGAAGGTTTTGAAGAGTCAAGATATGAACGTATGCTTCGGTTCGCGCAACACACTCAAAAATCTTCTCGGTAATCCTAAAGATAAACCGAAAATGGGAGAAAGGTCGGGTATTTATAAAATTGAATGTAGTCACTGTAATAAAGCCTATATTGGTCAAACAAAAAGAGCGATAGAAACTAGATTCAAAGAACATCTACGAAATTATCGCTACGGCAGATTGGAGGCGTCGAGTGTGGCACAACATATAAATGAAACCGGGCATAGTATTAAATTAGAAGACTTAAAATTGATTAAAAACGTAACATCGCCGCGAGAATTAGATGCGTACGAGACAGTTTACATCAAAAGTAATAAAAATCTGATGAACCGAGAAAACGGACCGTTGTCGTACTCTGTTCTTTTTGACCTTTTGCAGTAGGCTGGCACTCGTTTATATTTTGGGCCATAAAAGAGATCTTCTCGTCCATCTGGCCGTGTTTTTCGCATGTCGTAGTTTAAGACACGTAGAGGGTAGAATTAGGCACTTGTAAAATACAATATTTCTTCTCGGTGAAGGGATAGTTCATGCATGTTATCTTTCGCACGTCGTAGCTTCAAGGCGTGCAGGGAGTAGAAATAGGCACTTGTAAAGGATATCTGTTCTAAGAAGTAGGGATAGTAAATGCATGTTTAGTTTTAGAAAAAGTTTTTTCTCACTTCATTCGGTCACCGGTTGATGATGAGGACCATTCGTGTCCTCGAAACGGCCGTCCCGGACTAATTATTATATTACTATATAATAAATTAAACTTGTGTGGTGCGGAGGGTGCCGATACTTATGTATTGTTTACCATACTACGCCACAGTCCTTGCTATCATTATTGAACTAGTGTTGTGCATGATTTTTGTGTGTTTCTTACGAATAATATCATTAAGTAACAAATCATTGAAAATAATTTGTGACTTTGATTATTTCCTACAAATTAAGATTAATGGAGCCTTTTCTAAAGAAAAGAATTCATGATATGAATTATCAACATGCCAGGATTCTAAATATAATTAAAAATAAATTAAATTCTGTAAATATAAAATGAATTTTGATAATTATTGAAAAATCAAAATATGGCAGCTGCACGCACTCCACTGCAATATTTTAATTGAAAAAATGTAAATAATACCTTAGACTTACTTAAGACCAACTATTACAATTACTATTACTTGCCATATAAATTATTATTGTTAAAAGTACTTATAAAATACAATATTAAATGCAACTTTAAAGAATTTGTTGCAAATTTGGCGAATATGGTGAATGGGGCGCCAATTTTTACCGTAATTAGACTTGTTTTGCTGTTGCAATTGGCCGGGGCGTTATCATGATTATAGAGAAATTTTGTCTCTTTCCTAAGGGGGCCTTTTTCGCTTTAGTTAAGCGTTGGATCGGTCCAACAAATCAGCATGGTACTATCCCTTTATTATCCTTCCCTTCTCCAAATAATCAATTAAGATTATGCCTTGTGAATTCTAAAAAATCGTCGTTATAACTTTTGTGGCTGATGAAATCGTCTGCGCCTTCTTTGGTGCACACTCTTGATTAAATTGAAAGCGAATATAACCAGCTTCGTTTATGGTTAGGTTTTTCCATATGGCATATCACAGGTATGCCAACTTTAATAAAAGTATCTTTTTTTTCTAAAAGCCTTGGCAAATGCATTATTTAAACATCGCTATCATTGATCAATCAATAGGTAATAAGTTTTTTAAAGTATCAAACTGTACGTAGCAACTAGTAATATATAATAAGCAAATTTCTCAGATAGGTTAGGTCGAGATAATAAGTTGTGGATCGAGACTTGATTTAGGTCCATATTCTTATTGTATTGAGACTTACTACATGCTCTTAGTATGTGTCGGAATAGTCAGTGGGTTTTACAGAACGTTAAAACTAGTTATCTATTGATCTTTTATGACGCGAACGATATAGCTAATCTGCTCTTCTTAGTTTACAAATGTAATATTCGACAAGTATGGTGAAGTACCCGCCTAGCCTTATCTTGGTGAGTTATTCCGATATATTGAGTTTGTTTTCTTCTCATCCTTTCATCCAATTTTAAGGGGCTCCTCTTCCTTAGATTTGGATTTAGTTTCCGGTCCTCAAAATACAAGAAATGTTCTATCATCAATATTAAGCGAATGGATGGAACAATTTAATATGCTATAGATAATTCACGTATTCAGTTTTAATGTAATTCTTCTAACAACACAATCACGTTCCCCAACTAGATAACAACAGATCTTGTTATTCAAATATGTATTATATTGAAGCTAATTAAAGCATGAAGTTAATATCAAAGCAAATATTTATAAATTCTCCTTGAAAAGTCACTAGTATAAGTTACTTCATTGCTTTATGAAATTTCATACTTTGTTGATTAGTAGTAAAACTAAATTAACAGATTCTCTCAAGATGTTGTCTAAAATAACATGAAGAAACATTAAAATAAAATAAGCTAAAAGCCAAGTTATACGAAAGGCCGTAAATACCAAGCAGATAACATAAATCAAGAATTTATGAAATACCATGTAAAGACTGTGATCAAGTTTATATTGGGCAGACAAAAAGATTAATCAGAGTTAGGTACAAAAACCATCTGGTTCATCTTATATTCAAGTCTGATAAATCTAATATTACTCTACACGTGCTTAAAAAGAAGGATAATGTTGATAATATAAAGTTAGTTCAGAACGTAAACAGCAATGTACAATTGAATGGTTATAAGAGCATGTACATTGACAAAAACAAACATATTTTAATGAATTCAGATTGATTTGAAGAATTTTAGCCTTTACTCTTAGTTGAACCAAACATGATCCCAGTCAGTCTACCATATAACTTTAAAAGTATACAAATTCAGCTTTAGCTTGGACTGTTAGACCAGTTTTAGAGCTGGAGATGATAGCTTAGCAGTTACGGATGCCTCCAGTGTTAGTGAAGTTTTGTGGTAAGGTTGACAGTGAAGTGTTTCAGTGCGTGATTTAATGTATTTAATACTTAAGCTTATCTATGTAAATTATTTTTGAGATTTATATTGACGAAAAAAGTCAAATTTGTAATAATTAGGAACTGTATCAACATTGTCAATTTTGCTTTATTTTGAGATTCTTTAGCGATTAAGGAAAACGTTACATTAACCGATGTTTGTGAAAATCAAAGCGTTTATGAGTGCCATGTTTTGTTTTATTTTAGTTAATGATTCTTCCATCAATAATCGGAGGGATAGGAAAATATCTGGAAGTACTGTTGGAAATCAAGTAAATTTCTATGGTTGACATCTACTATTTATCTTTATCATGCAGCTTTGCTTTCACATTTCTGTTTGTCGTTGTCATGCATATGACGATTAGTGTACATCAAGAATTCTCACACCGGGCCCGAGGAGCAAGAGAGAACGACGCAATGCGTAATCTTTATAATTTACTCCTTTAGTTCGATTTTATTTCGAAATACTGGTACAACGGCAGCTTTTATAGGGCCCGCCGTCGCGAAACTCTCTCCGTTAACGAGAACGCAAATGGAAAGAGAAAGAAAACGAACGAAAAGAACAAAAAAGAAAACTGCATAAACGCAATGGAGAAGAAAAAAGTTTTGCGAACCTCTCATTTTAGCGACAGTCGAATAAGCGACGGCGGTACCTTTATCCGTCAAATGGCAACAAAGCGGAAGCGGCGGGATACCGAATTGTAATAACAATAATAATAATAATGGGAAATAACATCACTCATACAGAAAGCACACACAGGTGTATACGGGTAATTCAATAACTTAGGCGTTGCCGTGAACTTTAAATTATTTATGCATAGATGTCGGATTATATTTACGATTGCTTATTGATATGTTATCTATACTTGTTCCAAAAATATTCTATACTTAATTGGTCAATTGATCCTAGGCTAGACCGCAACGTATACTTACATTGCAATGATGTTTTTCTCCACTGGGACCACTCCTTATTTCCCGTAGTGTTAAAACACTAACAAAGAAATCGTTTTCTAAATTAAACAAATTTTTCTTCAAGGTCGATAAGTCTGGAAGTATCATTCGGACACTCTTTCGGCAACTTAAAACAAATTGTAATTTGTAAGTTGTAACGTTTTACAAAAATTAAATTGGTAACAGTTAAGGTAACCAAAAGCTTTGACGTTAACCGCGCGCCCTCTGGTAATGCGACACGTAAAGCAAACTCTTCAGCCTTTTGAATAATCAATCTTGAATTAAAATATTGATAAGTAGGCCAAAAAAGTCGCGATGCGGTCTACAGAAAGGCCACATAAGACAAACATAAGATTAAAAGAAAATAAAACATAAGATTAGAAAACGAGAGGGAGATTGGGTTGGTACTGACAAAATTACGAGGGCACGAGGCCATATACAGCAAAACAATGTTATATTTTAACAACAAAGATATCAGAATACTGGCGAATTTATTGACAGGTTACGAAAACCCAAAATATCACTTATACAAACTAGAAAAAAGTTGAAGACCAACAATGTTGTTTACGCCAAGAAATCTGGGGACGACAGTACGGCAGAAATTACAAACAACATAAGCACCCCAGTAAGCAATTCTTAGCACCTTTTAATCTGGAGAATAAAGATCTTAAACTAGTATTAAGATCAATACGCATTTAGCAATTTGTAGAAAAGGAGGTAGTTACAGGAGGTAGGAGGAGTTGGGTTGAAATTTTATAGAATAATCAACACCTTAAAAATATAGATGACAATAACCCAAAAAATGGGAGCAAACTTTGCTACTTTCTATAATAGGGGGAATCTTACCCCTGCGCCTCTTCCTTTGCCTATATAACCCATCGTCTTAAATCTATGTCATGAACAATTAAATTCTTACCTAAACTAGCTGTAAACTCATTAAATAGATACTCCGAAATTATTAGTAATGTATCTCTTCCAAGTTCTTTTGATGAACCATTTGGTTATGTTTATCCTACCAGAGTACCACTTGATATTCCACAACTGCGCTTTTCGCTTCCTTTTGGTAGATTCACGGGTCTACAACGAAAATTTTTTCTGTTGATTGTAATCTGACGGCTGGCACGGTGACTTCAAATATCTATGGCATTTCCGTTTTACACATTTGCAAATTCTTAAATATATTTAAAAGCAAACAGCGATGATATTAGAATGGTAATTGCATGCAGGTAGCAGTGAAGAAAATACATTATAGTACTATTCGAAAATGTGCCAATAGTGCAGGTTTTTTCTGCTACATCGTCGCAGCTTTGTTATTCTTAGTCAAATAACAAATATCAATGATTTAGTTAAGAAGTTGTACATGGTTTACTTTGAGCTGAAACTTTGAGACTAAGACAAGTAGTGGGTTTCTGATAAGGTGTATAAATCACCAATGGAAAATTTACGATGGTGAAATAATAAAAAAACGCAAAAAATTAATCTTTGGCGTTCTAGTGATGTAGCGTGAACCGAAAAATCGTGTCGATGATTATTTAGTTTCGGCTTCGGGTTATAATAAAGGAAATAAGAATAAAATAGCGTATCCGAATCTCGACTCAGCTATTCGACCAGATCAGAATATTCTAAGCGTTCCTGAGGAGGAAGACCGGGATGTTGATTTTAACAACACGAAGAATTTATATCCAATTCCAGACCGCAATATTTTACTCAAGATGAACTGAATGATCTGCAGTTGGTAAGAGATTTAAGAAATCATCGCAACTGCTAGCTTCAAGATTATATGAAAAAAAGTTAGTCGATGATAACTTTTTGTCATATCAGGGAAAGTGGTCTGGTACAATATTTTAAATACGAGTGTAGGTTCGTTTATTGTAACAATGTTTGCTAATTGAAGTGGAAGTCGCATAATATCACTCAAATGAGTGGCGTTTAACGAGAAGTTTCAAATGTGTCTTGCTACATAATAAAAAAACGTATAGCTTAATTACTGTTGGTTATTCAAATTCACTTAAAGAAAACGCAGGAAGACATTAAAAGCGATTTTGAAGATATCGAAATGTACAGATCGTCTGTGTGGATCTTAAAATAGCAGATTTCGAAGAGAATACATAAAGTCCCCTTGTTTTCTATGCTTCTGGAATAGTCCAGCAACAAATCACCAATGGAGTCAGAAACGCTGGCGTCTTAGAATACCCTTAAACGCTGCAGAAGCTAGTATAGTCAATCATTAGTGGACAGACAATATATATATCTTTCCACCTCTCCCCATCAAACAAGGTTTTATGAAGCAATGTATTGAAGCTTTAGATTTGCAAGTTAGTTAGTTACGAAAAAAATTAAAGCTGGCGTACTCGATGGACCGTTAATTAAAATTAAATTGTTTTAAACGTTAAAATTAATTGTTGTTAATTGATTGTTGTTTCTACGATTTGATTGAATTTGAAATCTATTTGAAACGGTAACTTTTTTGTCGTTTTTCGGTGAGATCTGTTTCGCTGAGGAAATGCAAACATTCGGGAATTGTACATCTTTTTGACTTGTCCTATTTCATTTTTGTTCTTCGCAGGACCAAATAAATTATTATTGTTATAGTTTTGTATTTTATTTGATATCGTGTCTACAACATAGCCGCTGATAGCGATTCTTCAAGTAGCTGAATATGGTGTGGAGCTAATTTTTGAAGTGCTGTGCAAAAACCAATAAGATTTTTCAATTTAGTAAAAAACAAGTTTCATTTAGAAGTCAGCGAAAATCGTGCTGGAATACATAATTATGCATTCCAGTTAGAAATATAATTAAATAAAAGAAAAACACCTAGATGAATTCAATATTATGAATATAACTGGCTAAAGACAATTTTCAATGTATATAATTTTAGCCTTCTACCAACAGGTGATTGTACCTTTTAGAGAAAAGCTGCGAGTAGTTGTTTTTTCACAGCATATATATAAAGTGACTGTTTTGAATTGAAACTGCTGAGCAGTTAATTGTATAGAGTCTACTGGCTTTCAGTTACTATGGCGCGCAACAGTCTATGCACGATACCGTCAATTTAATTGATCTGATTCCATGCCGCTTACGTGCAAAATAACAACGTCTAGCTGTCGAACCACCTGTATATAAGACCTCTAGATTTATGTGTATATAATCTTTCTATACATGAAGGTGCGGTCGGTTTTCGATCAAACGGCCGTACAATTTTGTAGCGCATAAGTTATGCGGGGTGACCGTCGGTACGGTCAACAACCGGCCAAATCGCCGTGCGGGCCATGGAGGTGTCTTCTGATGACCCACATCTCGAGATTTTTTGCGCCAGACCTAACAGTACTGGACCCAGCCTCTGTACGGCGCGTGTGTTTGTGTGTATGGGTATAGATACGCGCGCGAGTGTACGTATGAACGCATTCCATTGCGCTACTATCAATGCCGCGTCACAATAACAGATAAATTAACCTTACGTACAACTAGGTTCACACGCTCCACGCCGTACCAAACACATTTGTTTATAGTGGGTCAATAAGCTATACGTTCTTACTTTTAAGAGTGCTTAGGAAAAGGAACGTTGGATCCGCTTTAGTGATGCATGGCGGTATCTAATGTGGCACTTAAGAAAAGAATGCAGAATATAAAATCGCTGGATATAAATTACGTTAAATAAATACTAGAAGAATGTGGAAAAACAAAGGTCGACGGGATGTTTAACTCTATTCTAATGCAATTATTAACCTACTGTATTATGCTGGAGAACATGGAATAGAAAAAAAGATGATCTTTAAAATCTTCATGAGCAATGCAATGGAGTCCCGGAAGTTCAAGTTGATTGGAACCGGACGCACCTCGACCTATCGAAAACTCGAAGTTATGAAAATGAAGAATTAGCACTAGGAATTTACCATATAGTAACGCGAAAACAGCCTATTATAGCAACACAAATGCTTTCTGATTTAAAAACTCGCTCAAGATTTGTTGCCTTATAGTAATTTAGTTCCTTATATGAATGTAAGTAATTACAATAAAATACTACGATTATGTCTATAGAGAATAGAATATTAGGGAAGGCAGCCAAAATCTTCCTTAAGTTTTCTCGATCTCGTTATTGCTTCATTAGAGGAACTAAACTGTCAATATGAACAATACACAAAGGAAGTTTGGTAAATACCTGGCCTTGGCAAGATAAAAACATTTTCATGTGTAAAATTCAGTTTATTTTTCAACATAGTTCACTTTGTCGTCGATATGCTTAGTCTAACACTTTTCCATGTTTTATATCCCATCTAAAAAATACGATTTCTCCAACCCTGTAAAATAGGTGTTTGTTTCTGCAATCGCTTCATTGTTTAAACCAAATCTTTTTCCGTCGATCTGCTTTTTCATATTCGAAGATAGGAAATAATCGCTGGGGGCTAAATTTGGTGAACATGGTGGGTGTGGAAGCATCCCATCTCATGGCATTTTGGCATGTGGCCGACACAAGTGTGCATGCATGGATTGTCTTGATGAAACAGAATTCGTCTTTTCGCCAAATGCGAACGTTTTTCTTTTACAGACTTATTGAAACGATCCAATGAGTTGACATAATATTTGCCATTAATCGTTGTGCACTTCTCAAGGTAACCAACGCGAATTATGTCTTGAACATTCCACCGTGACCATTATTTTGTTGTCCGATAAAGTGGCTTTAATCTTCTTTGGCGCCGGTTGATCACGAAAAATCTTTGTTTGGACTGTTCTTTGGTCTGTGTATTTCGTCAAGAGTTATGAGTCGACGCCATAATGTCATCATTTAGATTGCGCTTTAACATCGTCAAACGGTCCTTCTAAGAAGAAGACAGACGCGCATTTTTATGGTTGTAAACAATCTCGGCACCCTTCTTGCGGAGAGCTTCCCCACGTTCAGCCTCTGATCATTCATTATCATATCGTGAATTTTTTTAATAATTTCTGATGTGGTAATCTCATTTAGACTACGTGGACCTTCTTAATCAAAAATGCTTACATGGCCACGTTTAAATTCAGCTGCCTAATATTTTATGGTCGATAACGAAGGAGTCTCCGTAAACTTCACTCAGTTCCACTTTTCTCTCATCATTTGTTTTCTTTTTCAAAAACAAATATTTAATCACTGATTATTCGATTTTTTCCATTGTTGTTAAATAACAAAAGTTGTTCACTTTAGATAGCTGTCATTCACAAACTAACTGACATATCTGTTTGAACATTTGAGAGGACTTTTTCCAAAAGTTACGTTTACAAAAAATAGAGTTACTTCAATTCGAATACCACTATGCGTCTCCGAGGCGAGATATTTATCGATCTCTCTTGTGATTAATACGAACTTGTAGGATAATCAATTTACCTACATGTGAGTGTTATTGGAATGGGCAACAAAAACACTAGACATTATTCAAAAACTAATGAAATTACATGTTGCAAGGTTTTCATGGGATAACATGTGGTCGGAAAAAGGGCGGGAACGCAGCAGAGCTTGCAGATCCGTTCGTATAAACCAAGCTAAGAAAGGAATAGTGACAAAGAATGTGATAATTACACAGCAATATAGAAGAAACATGGGAAGAGTTATTTCTACTATTCCCTACTTGTTATGAAGTGTACAACCAATATCAAAATAAGTATGAATATATGTTACCCAAATTATTTGTAACGTTTCGGAAATTGACGGTAATTGATTTAATATTGATATGATACATTTCAAAAGACATGCTTTTTTGTAAACTATTCTGTAGGCATCGTCGAAGTTGAAACGATGTCCGGTATAGTAAGTACCACAGTGAATAGTTGAAGCTGTTTTTCAGAATTTATCTGGGAGGTGGTTGCAATAATCATTTCTATGTTGTCTAATTCTGTTCTTTAAGTATTGAGGTTTGCCTCACATAGATTAAGTCACATTGTGCATGTGGAATGGAGTATACCACGCTACAGTGTAACAAAAGAGCTGTAGGTCTTTGTATTTGGAAAATAATTTGTTTAAAGTTCATCATTACATTACAGTTGGAATAACTGTTTGGTTTCTAAATTGTGCTCCCGCGGCTTTACCGGCGTTCTCCTCGTGGAAACTTTTTCTTTTCAATTTAATTGTTCTAATCAATATAATTTTGTTAGTTTCTGAATAATGTAGTAGTGAAGCAGATCATAGAGAAAACTATTCCTTCTTCTTATTTGTTAAGTACTTACACAGATAAAAATTTCTCAGAGTAAAAGGGGATGGTGTTAAATTTCTCCCTAATAGGGTAGTATTCCAAACGGTGAAAACTTTTTACTCATTTTAGCTTATCCTTAAGGAGTTAAAAGTATATTAAATATTCTAACTCACGGCGGAAGATAAGATTAACGGTCCGAAACGGAGATTTTCTGAAGGGATATACTTAACTCCAAAACAGGCCCAAACAGAACATGCCCAAAACTTTTTGTCCCTATGCAACTCCGCTTACCACGCAACGGTGTTGAAGCAACTTAACTCCGTCGATTCTAACTACTTGTGCAAATGGTAACGAGAGAAAAACCAGACGGTATTATTTGATTCCGTATTTTTATATGTAGAATTCTAATTCAAGAGGTTCTTCAACTTATGAAAATGATTATTCAAATTCCCACTATTCCTTCATTAACAACACCACAAACAACCGCTGTATACAATTTACGATGTTGTTCATGTTTATAGAAACTAAGCTTTTAGAAAATATTAAAATTCAATATTTTTTATTATATAATTATTTCATTTCATTAATGCAATCTGTATAATAACAACAGAAGTAAGCAATAGTAGTACACACTTAAATTGGATTATCCTGTGCAGTAGGTAACAAACAAAATTAAATATTTAATTTTGGTTGATATTTAAAAGAAATAGTAGGACACATTTATTTTAGTTTTCTAACGGGATCTATTCTGTATAATAATGAATTTCTTGTTCCACCATCTTATGAGATGAGGTACAACGTTTTTAAATTATAAACTTATGTTTTGTAAGCAAGCCTCCTAACACCACATCTAAAGGAATTAAAATAATAATGATAATAATAAAGATTTATTGTCCAGCAGATAAAATATATCGAATTATAAGGCTCAAATAGTTTATACAATAAGAAGGCCACAATACTCAAACAGTACATTTCTGTTTGCTGCTATCTAGTAGTAAAAATACATATTTGAAGATCGAATGCATGTCGTTTTAGATGGTAAAAAAAAAATTGGAAAGTCGCCGGATTATGTTGAAAATTTAAATATATTTTTTACCCTGAACTAAGCTTTTTATTGGAAAGCCACTCTCTCGTCAAGTTTACGATGGTAAAATAAACAGTATCTGGGTTTTTATGCTTTCGAAGTATTTGACGTAAATACGATGGGGATCCAATTATTAACGATTCTAAGTGATATTTAATCTTTCTAGATCTTGTATCTACTGAAGATTTTCGGTGATCCAAACATAGGCTTGATATACAAAGGCGAGGTTTCAAAGTCAAAGTCAAAAGTTTTGCAAAAAAAAATATAACTAAAGTATAAAGTACTATTTGTAGAAAGTGTATCAGGAAGTATTACAAAGATCTCTAAACTAGTTAGAAGATGCACCGAAATTGAGCAGTGAGGCGTTGGGTAGAATATCTTCAAAACTAGCATTATCCTTGTTATAGTTGAGAATTAGATTTGAACGTATTGGTTTATTTTTTACGTCTAGAAACTACGAATGATTCGGTCACCGGTTGATGATGAGGGCCATTCGTGTCCGCGAAACGGCCGTCCCGGACTAATTATTATATTACTATATAATAAATTAAACTTGTGTGGTGCGGAGGGTGCCGATACTTATGTGTTGTTTACCATACTACGCCACAGTCCTTGCTATCATTATTAGAAACTAGCCTTCGAATTTTACATGTTCATTAAAAAACCGGTTTTCAGAAACTGGTTTTTGAAAACCACCAAGCTTTGCCCAATACCCGTAAATATATGTGTTCCTTGCCGTTCAAAGTGAATGTAATTTTGCCGGTTGTAAGGATGACTTTATTTGAAAACCTTTAATACTGTACTGTGGTTAATTGCTTTCGCTAACTTGATGATTCAATCATTAGCGATTATCTAAAAGAACTCATTTCTTTATTGTCCCTCATAGAATGTTCATTGCGACAAATATTTTTGCCTACACATGAAGTTTTTGTTTAAAAAAATCCACTTTGCTTTTCAACCGAATCATTTAACCTCTGTTAATTAAAATAATTATGGTAGTTCATTTTGTAAGAACTCCAACTACAGTCCATTTAAATTATCTCCAAAAAATATGATTCTCTGCCAAACGTTAATGCTCCAGCGATATTGTTGATTAATTTTTCGCGAAATTCTAGGATTTTTATCTGCTTATTTAGTGATCCGTTTTTGTGAAAAGTTGGTAAGGATGTAAACGATTTTTCTCTAATATTCGTTGAACATTGTTCACTTACACCTATGTTATTATTTATATTTCTTCGGCTTGTATATGAAAATATGTTCAGAAATTGTCAACAGAACGTTAAACGCATTTTCTTAATTTCTTGCACTTTTTGTTCTTTCGCATTTGTTGTATCAATAAATCTCATCATTAGTTTTTCAAAAACTCTCTTTTCTGAATGTTTCCTGTGTAGATATTTTTCACTGTAAATTTTGCTGGCTAAAAAAGGATTCTCTTCTGCTTCGCCCAGTATGAAAATCACATCTATTAGGCTAATTCATTTTTATATAAAACGAACGCTTTTCAGTGTACTTTCCATACTATAATGACTTGCCATTTGTTTAATTTCTTATTAGCCGCTAACTTGATAGTCTTTTAGATTCATTTACTAACAACTTTCAAATTTGGATTATTTGGGATTATTGTAGAAACCGCTAGAAAAATACGTATAGGGATTTAACAAAATCGGGAGACAGCATTTTGGAATTGGTAAGGTCAATACCATCCGTAATAAAAACAATTTACTGACATCGTCACCCAATTTTAAGGAACCCACATAAAAAATTTATTACTAAACTTAAGCGTTTGAACAGAATACTTTCTTTGGATTTTTCAATTTTTTTAACAGAAACACGTGAGTGTAGTTAGGGGTCTTTAGTAATGTAAAAACATTAGAATATTGCATTTAAAAAAGTGAATTTTACTGCCACACATTTTTTCATAAAACACCCAGTATACCGGAATGTATTTTCTAAAGATGCACAATTAACATTATATCACCGACGTTCTAGTGCTGTACCCTATATATTTCAATATAGCTTTAAGTTTTGGTGCTCTCTTTTATGGAGCAAGGCTTAGTAATAAATGAGTTCTGATCGTTACTTTATGATTTACTCAAATCTGACAGTAGGCGCATGAGATTTTAGTGATTACAGTCTATAAACGAAGGTAATTTCTATGTAAATTTTATAGTATTTCGAATATACTTTCACGCCAAAACATGAATATAATTTGCATGTTTCTTACATGTGATTATGTACAACTTTTTCGATGGCTTTATTATTGTTTTTAATGCTACTTTCGACGTGAGCAGTTTTCATTATCGGCGTCAAAAGTTCGTTTAAAAGTTTACAAGACTTTCCAAAAGTGTTTAAGACGAAATTGCTTGTCATACCGAAAAGCCAGACGCTTTTCGGTTATTGTTGGTTATTCCGAAGAGATGTTTTGCAATTAACTGGAACATTTTAATAAGACCTCGCCTCGGTAACAACAAAAACAACGGCCGCCGAAAGAAAAAAACGAATCGAGTTATTACATCACCCCGGTCATTATTGGCTCTCTCCTTTATGGTCATAATAAACGTGTACATACATTCATACTGTGAAGCGAATACCGCGTTGCGAGGTGAACACAGACGCACAAACGCGGTGAGGACCTCAACGTTTCGGTAGAAATAATTACTTGACTGTGCCTAACGGTCCCTCATTAAATTAATGCAAAAAATTGGAATACGAATTCCAAAAATGAATCGCATGTCTATAGACGCGTATTTTAATTTGACGTGCACGCTTCGACATGTAATAGAAAATGGAACGCGAATTGCCAAAATACATCGAAGAAATGTTAATTAAAATGCAGAAAAAGCAACAAACTAAAGTAATTTCATCACATTGTTGTGCGGATGCAAAATAAAAGAATAATGACTTCTTCGTTGTTGTCTAGTTATTCCCCTATAATAATTTTTCTTACAATTAGATATCCGCGTAAGTAGGTTAAAGCTGGATTTACGCTGTGTATATTTATTAGTTGTATCTGTAGTGTAGAAGCGGTATCGTCGAGAAAGAGTAAGATTTAACATTCCTCGCAAATCGTAATTTATCTGCCTACACATTAGAAAATTCTGACAACTGTGATTTATTCTCACAATTAGCTCAAATGGGAAATAATCGCCGACGGTGAACGAAGTATAATTTTCAAGCACGTAACACTGACTAAATATCAATTTCTCTATACATTTGACGATGTTACAAATACGCTTTTGGATATTATATTACATTGTACCAATCAAAATAGGTATACTGGATCCCCGAACGTTTGATACTGCATAATAAATTGTTAAGACATAAATTTAATCAACGTAACTGTATTTTTGTCTAGGTATTAATCATAAGCACTTCTTTTTCTTTTACTTTAATGAATGCATAAATACATTTTTGACCACATGCATTGGAAACTTACTTAATTAAAACCAATTAATATACAAAGTATTTCATAAATATCCAAAACGGTTTTTTAAAAAATATGTATGAGAAGAAAATATAGGATTCTTTTAAGCGAACAATTTATATAATGTTGTAGGTTTTATTCATGAAGATGTCCTACTTGAAATTTTGAGTTTATAAGATGCTCCAGATATCTTCACACGATTGTTTAAAAAAGTTGACATATACAGCTTGGGTGGAAGGCATTTATTTAAGGCATTCTCAGAAAAAAAGGAAATATGGCAAAATATGGTGAAGCAAAAGCTTTTTCGTTTTTTGGATTGGTCCATCAAAGTGTCAAAAGTAAAGATCACCATTAATGCAAAATTAAACATCATTGTTGTAAGTGTATGTCTAAATTATCTTCAGATTTTATTAAATATTGTGCACTTTTCGAAAACCCAAAAGGCCAGCGTAAATAAAAAGATTTTGCTAATTCTGCGTCATTACTGAAACCGTTCGTGTACTCCTTGAAATTGAAGGTCAAAATGTGGTCTCGGACCAGACTACCCAAAACTAATGTAAAAAAATCAGGAATGGTAACAGGAAGACTTTCCATTTGTGATAAAGAATTTTTTTGCAAGAAAATCGAAGCAACTCCAAATTTCCAATAGGGGACAATTATCACAGGACCTTAGCACTTTGCCAACTTCACAACTCGGGGAAAGTAAACAGACGGTGCAGAGAAATGTCTTATGAATTGATGGTAGAACATGCGTAGTAGCGAGTGCAGATCTATAATCAACTTTTTATCTATCTACAAAATCTCCATTTCTTTCGGCGAAAAGTGACCGAAAGTGGATTTACCCCAGTAATATAAGCAAACCAAATCGGTGGTTAACCCGTGGTCAACTTGCAGAACCTCTGGTCAAGCGAAAAAACTTTGAAGCAAATGAGATGTTGGGATTACGGAGGTATTATCCATTTTGAATTGATACCAGAAGGTAGACCATTAAACTCCGAACTATCTTACTACATTTGAGTACATTTTTAAGCAACCCCTTTAAATGCGAATTCAATAATGCGGCATTATGGATCTACGACGTATACAAGATGTTAGGAAAACAATAATTCGGATAATCAACCGAAAAAATCATTTATTTTTATAATATTTGTTTTGGTTTAAGGCATGGGAAACTTGCACAGTTGAAGCTCTCATTTTTACATAAACTAATTTTTTATTATTCATTTTAGCTAACAACATTATATGGACGCTTGAGTTACTGAAAATCAACAATGGCCCGAAATTGCTTTAAATAATTATTTAACCAAGTAATTAATAACAACAACCACCTAATATTGGTAAAGATGTGTAGGAAAATCTTAAACATAATACTATGTATGTAAATCCATGCTGTGGGCTTTACATACATGTAGGATTTAATCAAATGGAAAGAAAGAAATGGTTTAAATATTTCACAAATCTTTATTCAAAAATTTCGCTATCGGTTTCGTGAATTCCACATCATTAGGCAAAGCTACAATTAACCAAAACCATCAAGCAATGAACCTTGTGTGTTAAAACTTCTTTTTTGAGTTAATTAATTATTGTAAATAAGAATTTGATTTCTAACTAATTATTTTTCCATATTTAGTAATAATAATATTCTTGTTAGCCTAACAGAGTAACCTAAAAGCGGCAAAGGAGTTACAAAAAACAAGATAAAACGTTAATACAAACTAGAGGGATCATTCACAAGACTGCTAAATCTAGCAAAGAAAGCGAAGCTAATGTAATTGATCTAATGAGAGAGGACCTACAATAGATCTGAGAAGGATGCAGTGGGGAATGTCAGTCCGAGCTGTAGGAACGACCGGGAGATATGAAGCCGTGCCTCTCCGCCAGTTGATTGTAGTTAACATTACGGTCTCACACTTACAGCTTAAAAATGAAGAATTTGTGCTGGATGTGTTCCGGCGAACCAATTTACACCCAAAACAATGTTACCATATCACAGCAGCATACTGGAGTTTGCTCAAGACCAATGCAAAGAAAAGAGATTTTATAGCATATATGTTAGTAAAATCCTTGAATGTACGAATAATAAATTCCAAATATTTAAAATGAAAATGAAATTCTTATTTACGATAACTAATCAACTCAAAAACCAAATCTAACACAATGTTCATTGGTTGATAGTTTTGTTTGATTATAGCTTTGCCTGATGATCTGGAATTCACGAAATTCTTTTGTATCCCATGTAAAAAGTACGATTTCCATAATCCTGCAAAATAAGCGTTTGTTTCTATAATCACTTCATCGTTTAAGCCAAACCTTTTTCCATCAAGCCATCTTTTCATTTTCGGGAAGCTAAATTTGGCGAATACAGTGGGTGCGGAAATAATTCGTATCATAGCGACGACAAAAGTGTGCACGCGTGCATGATGCAATCCTGATGAAACGGGATTTGTTTCTTTGCCAAATGCTGACGCTTTTCTCTTACATCATTGTTAAAACAATCCAATAAGTTGGTAGAATATTCGCCATTAATACGTTTTGCCCTTTTCAATGTAATCGGCACTGGATTGTGCCGCGTACTCTCAAAACGCTGTGACCATAAAGTGGCTTTGAGCTTCTTTGGCGCCGGTTGACCACAAAAAACCCACTATTTGGACTGTTCTTTTGTCATTGGTGTGCGATGATGAATTCATGTTTTATCAACAGTGTCAAAAATCATTCGAATTACGCTTTAACATCGCCAAACATTCCTTTAAAGTTGACACATAAACATTTTCATGATCAATAGTGAGCAGTCGCGGCGCTCATCTTGCAGATGAGTTATTTACTAACTAACTGATGCATCTATTGGAAATCTTGAGTGGACTTTTGTCAAAGATAACTTTTACGAAAAATAGTTATGAATTGTAGTGGCGCCATCTCTTGTCTATGCCAGGTAATTATCGATCTTCTCTCGTATTTAGAGCAGTTTTTTCCTTTCATTTATTATTACGTATGTGTTTTCTAAAATTTTAAATTTTTTAAATGTATTGAAAAAATGTTGAGTACATTGTAATAGATATCGTATTATATTAAGCACTGAAAATCATGAAAAACTTTAACAGTTTCTACATTATTTGTGTTTTTGTTAGAAATTTTAAATAAATAGTAAACCCGTTGTATATTTGTATGAATATTTAGGATGTTAATTATTATCATTTATCATATCACAAATTACAGCAATCTAAGTACGATACGGAAGAAAGAAAAGTAAACGACGTGACCCAAGCCGATGTACCCTTTAATTTGAATTATAAGTATATGTGAACATTGGTACGTGCATATATCATGCATGTTTCTGTCTTCGAAATTCATTACTAAATCATAATATTTTTGATGGAATTCCATATCAGGGGGATAAATCTTATTACCTCGCATTCTTCTCTTAACAATCACTGTTTACCAAGTTCATTATTTCGTAACGGTATTTACCATTTTACTGTGATGTACGGTGGTGGTAGTAGCAGTAACATCAGTTCGAAACGACCGACTGTATGTCTATGTATCAATGCCGATATAATAACCTGGTACACTTAACTCTTGGATTAACTCTCTCCTCCGACTGTATACGATAACTTATAATCCCGTGGAAATTGTGCATTTTTTTAGATTGTCTCACAAATTGATGTTGTTATTGGTATCATTACAGCTGGTGTAGGTATTGTAATCGCAATTTCGAGATTTATTATTACATACGTACCAATATGTATTACGTATCTAATGTTCGTCGATTCTTTACCGTGCTGATTGGGTTATAAACGATGTATGAGTTTAAAAATATCATCGAAGAATGCTATTTAACGTTTATGACGAACGAAAAAAGATAATGAATCTACATAAAGTTTACTTATAGAAAAAAAAAACGTGTAGTAACGGAAATAGATAATTTTTTGGAATGTGTTTCAAATCATGTTTGAAACCTACTTCATTAGGCGAAGCAATTTGGAGGTATTAATTAGAACCAAAATATTCAGAAGGACAACATTGAAGACCGACGCACTCATTCAAAAGGAAATAGCGGAAATGAGTAGCTATTTAAGTTAATGCGCCTGTCATAATTACATAATTCGTATGCTCCTTTTTATAAGATTAGGCTGTAAAAGGTTTTTGTCGATAATTTACAGAAGGTATGAAGCGAATTGAAAGTTAGAATTTCATTTATAATATTTTCAGCATCACAAATAGTAATAAGCGGTTACTTCTTTGTTGTAGGAGAATATTTTCATAATTATTTAATTTACTACTAATAGTACTAATGCAAAGCTGTGAACTTGATTCACTACGAAATATCGTGTAAATCGCATACACAATCCACTTTGCGAAAATGAAGCGAGTATGTCTGCTCCTTGACAGCATTTAAACCATTGAGACTTTCAAGAAAACGATGACGGGCAAAATTTCCTTGGAAGCTTTAGCTGAAGGTATAGTTTTTACTCACTAACTCTCACAATAAGCAACTGGGCGGTGTCTACTCATTATTTTTCACTCTTCCACTAGTCACTTATTGTACACCTATAAATGCAATAATGGATAATGCAAAAGCTAAATTTAAACTACTGGAAAGTATTTAAATAAGACAAAGGAAAGTAATTAAAACCGCGTACCATACGATACTTGACCCATGTGAAACGCAGGTTACGTCCCATAGTAAGATATTTCCGATTAGTGTAACCAGGATAAATGGATGTTTAATTTTACCGCCCCATGTTGGTAGTAATTGCAAACCTTGTATACACTGATATTCTGTTTCAAGAAATATATCGATCTTCTTCACGTTCCACAAAACTGAAGAGAATTATGCCTTAAATTCTTTGGAAGCGCCGCACTGATCATTTACTCTTCCCTTCGGACGAGTACAAAGTTTCTATCAATAAAACAGCGATTGCAACTAAAGAAATGATTACTTCAATTAAATTTAGATATCATCAGATTATCGCAAAGATACACTGTTCTTGGAATTTGAGTGTTAGCAGACGTATAGCGTATTCTTGAATACAAAAGTTTTATAGGAAGCTTATGATATTCTTAAATTAAGTAAGAATATAAACATAAACAGAACTTATTTTTTGGAAATCAAATACATACACGATTTATATTGAGCAAATATTGCGAGATCTCACAATGAAACCACAATATTCTTAAAAGAATCTTAATTTTGAAATTTCCCAGAATCCTCTCGCGGGTTTTGCTATATCTTGATTCTAGTGATCAATGTTCATTGCTTAAAGTAGCTGATAAGATGAACAGGTAACCGTTGATCACCACCAACTACACGCAGCCAAACCCAGATGAATGTTCTACCTTCACTATGTAGCAGAAGAATATCTGTACAAAGGTGTGCGAGGATAACTTCTTAAGATTTCACAAATGACCAGTAGATGACGCTACTGAGACTTTACTTTGAAGGAGTGCCAACATGGAAATTGGCTAAGTAGTTTGGTTGCAGTGACTGTTTAAAACGAGAAATTTTGATTTTTTAATGTTAGAAAAAGCGTAGTTCAACAACAATGCCTCGAATCGCTTCGATCTACTCTTGGTAATGAAGCATCATCAGAAAAGGCAACCGGTTTGTAGAATTTCGTCGTGGTCGTGCTTCTATCCGTAATGAATTTCGTGAAGGCCGATCAAAATCGATTGTTGTTCCAAAAAATATGGATGATGTGCGCAACATGATTGAAGAGGATGGGTATGCGACTTAACGTGAGATAGAGGCATCCTTATGTATATCGAAAACGGCAGATTACATTTTTAGGTGTGAAAAATATCTATTCCTGATGGATTGTGCGTAGTTTAACCCAGGCACAAAAAAAGACTCGTACCAACTGGTATAAGGAAATGCTCAAGAGATGAACTACAAAATCCGTATACAACATCGTAATAGCTGACGAAACTTGGATATATTTGTACGAGCCAATTTGGGTGTTCCTAGCTGGACCAAATTCAACAAAAGTTGTTAATTCACAAAGCGCTTCCAGGAAAATAGTTGCTTATTTCTTTCGTTGTATTGTAAGTATTGCTTTGGAGAATTAATGCTGAACGATATACAACAATTTGTTTGCCAGAAGACATCGATGAAATCACGAAAAACAATAGACAATGTTGCATTATCCTTCATAATGACAATGCTAACTCTCACACGGTAGGTCAAACATCAAATTAATGTTCCATTCCCTGTATTCACCTGATTTATCGTCTCAAGCGACTGTCGAAGCCTTCAAATTCTGTTTTCAAGATACCACCTTCAAAGTGGAAAAAATGTTTCGAGGATTGGCTCGAACGCATGCAAAAGTCTTAATGGCAGATATTTTAAAAACCAATAAAACGGTTTGTAACAAAAAGAAAATTCTGCCATTGTTCTTGAAGAAAAGTATACCTTGTAACGCTGAAACACAAGTCTTATTACATTGAGAGAAAGGAACGTAATATCGCAAAGAAGAAGTGTAGGAACTTCCAAATTGAAAAACTCTATTCAACGGGTCACCCTTTCATCCCAAATGGGTTGGTTAGACTGAACCAGTAGGACGCGATCAAACACCCAAATTACGCCATTCACGTAACGTATATTACCCAGTGTCTTTAGTGCAAATATCCTCCACTTCATTTACGTTGGCACCGTGTTATAATTTTAAGCAAAATCGAAAAGCTGCATCTTAAATTTGAAAACCGATTTTTTATTATTATTACTTCATAAATCTGATTTTTCTATTTCATAACAATAATTCAAAATAGTATCGTAACATTAACAATGTTAATTTCTGATCGAGCACTATATATGTAAATACATCCATTTCAGTACTATACAAAAAAGACTACGAAATGTTGCAATGCATAACTATGCTTCGTGCTACGTGGGTATGTACCATGCAAGCTGAACATGATTAACACCGAAAAAGAAAACTATGTAGTTCATTTTAATTAACATTCTTTCTTATCTGAAGGTACTCCAGATTAAGATTATTTGATTACCGTTACACTGGGAGTGACAGAAGTAGATCGCGTAATTAATACGGAATGTACCTTTTATTAGATAAGCTAAGTAACGTTATCACTGTCCAATTCATAAAGCGAGGAGTAAATTAGGTAATTTCTCTACAGCAATAAGGGAATAGACGTAGTAAAACTGATTAACTTGTGAATTGCATATCTGTAATAGTGAACTGTGTCTTTAATGTCAATTAAACTTAATGATAATAAGTGTAAATTATTTCAATTGTTTGTCCTAAATAAGATTTTTGTAATTTATGAAAAGTTTTATTCCGCAATGAGGATTTTTATCTGGATTATATGTTCTAATTTACCTCATTTTAGTGAATTATGCAGAATTAGATTAATATTGTGTTTCGTAAAAATTTCTCACACATAACCATATTGTGGGTATTTATAGATCTTATATTTGTATGTTGTACACTTTTAAGTACTGCAAGATAGGATTTTTTTTGTACAATAGTAATAAATAATAAAAATTAAACACTTCACTAAAACCCTTACCAAATACAAAGGTTTTAGTGAAGTGTTTCTATGTTTCAATGCCATAAAATTCGAGTACTTATTTAATAACAAAAATATTCATTCAGTGATAACAAATGGTGGTATCTCGGTTATGGCACTATCAGAATTTCAAATTACGAAATGAAATTCAGATGAATTTTTGAAACCGAAAGGTGCCCCTGGATAACAAACGAGGGTTACGACACAGATTCGGCAGAGTATCCGCGCGACTCGTGTGCATGATAGAAAGAGATAGTTACATACAACGTAATGCGATCGTTTGTAAGGTCAGCCTCTTACTTACTACTCGACCGCCTTGCATCTGACTTGCATTCATACTTACTACAGTTCTTACTTCATTCGAAGATATCTTTATATTTGTTGTAAAATCTGTTTTAAAGAACAAAGCCGAAAGTTCTACAATTTCTTATTTATCGTGTCTCCAATTATAAATTTCTCTATGTTATATTATGACGCTTGAAATCGATTTTTGTTGATTTTCTTTTTCTGGAAACAGATTATTTCCATTTCTTTTATTTATTACAGAAAAAACATTGATTCCAGTTATGAAATTTCGGATTAAGAAATGTTTCTTGGACCAATTAATTCCGTAAACTGGAGTACCACTGCATTCACATTTATTAGGATCCGCATCAAAAGTATTTTCATCAGAATACTGTTAACGAATCTATGAAAAGCTAATAAAGTACCATAATCCAACTAAAATACACTTTGATTATCATAATGTCGCTGACAAACATGCATTTCCCTGAATATCGTTCATCTACGGCAATATCAAAGTAACAATACTATATAACATTCTTTTCCCTGCCTCATAGCACGAGAAGGTCAAGAAGTTGTGTGTTAAATTACATACTTCGCTCTATCTAGAATCTAAATTAGAACACCTTGTGACTGTACAGTATTAAACTTTACCACATTAAAACACCAGAAACGTAATTTTTTAAATAGCACTATATATATTTTTTCTGTATCCAACATAAGAAATCTACGTCTCTTAACGTCTTTGTATCCAAGTGATTTCTGGCGTTAAGATTGTTTAATTACCATAACAATAGTGTTGACATTTCTGTTAACCGTAGATTCAAAATTTTAAGTTGAAATAGCTACTAACGAAATGAAATACATAAAAATGGCAACATCTACTGCGCCAAGAAAAGCGCATAACAGCTTTTATAAATGATAGCGCAAATGCACTGATGCGGAAGAAAGGAATTGAGCATAAAGCAACATAAATAAATAGCTATTAATTATAGCAATAAATATTACAATGAAGACAGTTAAATTTGTTCACAGCAGTTCAATTGTTAATATTTTTTTAATTTTGTTGTTGATGCTGTATGTTTTCATCACTTATTGTTAGTCTGTATGAGCTTTTATAAAAATATTGTTTCGCTTGCCCTTCATAATGAACATTACTGTTTCACTTTTTGGTAATACATAAATTATATTACCTAACTCTTCTTTACTTTTTAGGGTCGATATTTTGAACTAACAGTCTAAGATCATCAACGTCAATATGTTTTGTTTAGTGTTATTGTGGTAACTAAATTTAGCATCAAAAACTGTTTCGATACAATTGCTAAATGCAAAGCTCGTCATTGACTGCAAGTAGCCACTTGGATTCAAAACCTTTAATATGTAGTTTAAAAGCGTCAATGTTAGTATTGTTTGTTACGGTTACAAACAGAACTAACATCAGAGACCACTTTGATGCAATATTGAAACACACGGCTTGCGTTCTTTTACTTTCAACGCTAGACATATGCATCATTATACAAAAACCTTAGAGATATAAATTTGTTCTGCGATAGATATAGAAAAAAAATATGGTCCTATTTAAAAAAATCACGTTCTGGTATTCAATACTGAACAGTATATTTCGAATGCGTTTTAACAGTGTGCCTGTATAGAAATAAGTATGCGATTTATTCTCGTAAAAGTTTACACCTTGAATGAATTTATATTTCTGATACTTCAAATTTAGGTGATTCAGGACGAGATTATAAATATGTCGAAATCTGTTAGAAATAGACATACGAAATCCATATTATAAACCAAAAATGTAATAATATATAGGTTCTTCTTTTTAAAAAGCCAAGTATCTGGTTTGGATCAACGGATATGTACCGAAATATTTTTGAAAGATACATTATGAGGCTTATTACGCCATACTATTTACACAATATACGCAATTTTACTATCAACACTTATATATTGTTATACCTCATGAAAAAATCTGGCTGTCTATAGACAACGAAGGTTATAATGAATTATATTAAAAGGTTTTACATTTCTCATATTATCTGCCTTTTGACAATGGTGTGACAGTATCATGATAGTATAACGTATGGTGTTTTCAGTTTTGTAATTAAACTGAACAAAAGTAGTCGAATCGCAATCGTTTACTGGCGAATTCAGCGGAAAGAGAAATCCAAAAAAAATTTTACATGTAAATTGTATTTGTTAAGGAACATACTTAATGATCTACAATTTGTTGCGAAAAAAGCAGTTTGTTGAGATCACATCAATCATTACATAATTCAAATTTTAATAACAAGCATTTTCAAAAGCTTTCTCCTAAAATAGTGAGATTTGAATGAAAATTTCTTGAATATCATTTATTTAGAGTCATAAATAATCATTACATACAACTTTTAAAGCAAATGAAATTTCATGAAATTTTCTTATTAAGTGCTATTGCCATGGGCGTCATCAATCAAAATACGAAATTTACTCCTTCAGTTCAGTGGGAACGAAAATCACGTAATAATGATCTGCTGACCACATTAAGTACGAGAATCCTCTATGAAACGTAAAATAAATAACACTAACATTCGCCCTAAATAATAATGAAAAAGTTATTTCTTTAAGCACTATAATTATTAATATGTACTTCTTGCAAATCTTGCATAAATTTGTACCTAGTATTAACACTACAAAGCGCGTATTTATTCTATTTTGAAGCAGTGTGTAATTAGTTTAGTACCGACAAGTGCGAAAATGACACAATTTACTACCTATGTGCACGACATAAATAACCACCAATTAGTTAGACTTAATTTGGGCTATGTATATTGCATGTAATAATTAAAATTCGCTGCGGACGCGGTCATAAAATATTGCTATTTAATTAGTTAGCTAATTTACTTCAAATTGACGGTTTCTAAAATATATCACGAAGTTCCTTCGTTTAATTGGCCTAACTCCAACGTTAAACTAGCATATTGTATATGTAATATAATATAATACATATACGATATGAAGAATGAATAGAACTGAGAGCTACCTGAAATTTTGATGTTTTTGTTAGCGTAATCTAACCTATATTATATTATATAATATTTATATTTACTGAATTCTACAAGATGACTATCGAAATCGTTGCCATGCTATTTCATTTATTTTACATGCAAGCACATATAAATAATAAATAGCGAAAAAAAGCAGACAAATGTTGATTAGAATTCAATGTAAAACGAATAGATTTACATTTCAAGAATAAGAAATATTACGAAAACATACTGAAAATTAAAAAGCAGCGTCAAAACACGGAAATAGTTCCCTAACCGACTCCCGAGCAGTTCTTGGACTGCTGAACTAGATAAGTCGCGGCGTCATCAGCGTTGTTCCGAACGTATTTTCTACGTCACATACGCTACCTCTCTTTTGGTTTATATCACCCTCCGCTCGGAACAACGTTGATGATACCGAGTAGCTAGAAACAGATCCGTTGGTTAGCGCTCTCTCTTCACATTGCTTTTGCCGGGAGTGATTCCACCAATATTATGAGTAGCTGTATCAGCACCTTTTCTTTGTTATTATTTCTAAGTATTTTGGATGTGTTTTTAATACTAAAAGTTGTTTTATTACATTCGGAATTTATCTAAATAGAAATGTGTGTTTAATAACTTTCTGCACACAACGCGTAACGCGAACATTGCACAAAGTATTACTTCCGATATGTTTGTTACATAATTGTTCAACAAAATACAATATATTGCATTACGATGTAGACATTGCATATATAAATGAAATTTTACAGATTGCTTTTAATGAACATCTTTAGAAAGACAAAAGTGTTTGTATTTCGTCGCCGGCAGCACTATCAAGGAAACTTATCTGGATAGCTTCATATTTGGCTTATTAAAGAAATATTTTAGGTATAGGGAGATGTTTATAAGAAAGTTGAATAGTTTCTCTATGAGGTACAAACATGAATCAAACATGGCAATGATTTCAATATCCATCTAGGGGGCACTAATTGACACAAAATATTTTTGGATAAATTGCCACGTATCTTATATTATAGGAATAAAATACACCCAGTGATAAACGAAGTGTAAGTGCACAAACTTTAATTCGAAGGAATTGAAGAAGCTGTGACTTAATGAGCAAACACGACGCCGATGAGTAAGTGAATAATCAGTAAAGCATTGTCAATAATTTAGTCTCTATTTCACATCCTACATTCACACCTCTTGGTGTTGTAGTTATTTGTGGTGTAGATCTACGTACTAGGTTAATTCCCTTTATATATTTTTGGTTTGAGAAACTTTACAAAGAAATATGTATGTACTACTCTGACTATAAGTTCTCACTGGAAACGCAATAGAATAGCATGAAAAATACCATCACTAAAGATTCATTGCGAACGCCCCCTGGTTAGTGCGTAATGTACAGCTATGGGAAGATCTTCAAGTTCCTAGCCTTCAAGAGGATATCCGCGAGCTGTCGAAGAGCTCATGGGAAAGAGCAGGCAACTCATCAAAGCTTCTCCTGGCATGCGTGATCCCCCAGAGTCAGGGTCGTTAGGATAGCTGATGGTTCTAGTTGGTCATGTGAAGGTAGTAATACCATCACATGATCAGCTAGAGCTGTGTCGTATTAATACGTTTGCGTAATAACAAATTTCAAAAAATTATCGGAGCCATTTTCTAATGAACAAATTGAACAGCAAAATAAAGCTATACTTCCAGTTGATAAACTCTAACCGTTGAATATAATAACGTCGGGCTAACAGATATGCACTGTTCCCAGGCATCTAGGTTAATTGTAACTAGCACTACGCATACATCGGGCACAGTGACTTCAGTATGTCTATTCGCTCAAAGTTAAAGTCCCTTTAATCGGTTTTGGAAGGGAAAATTCTTTTCCTATTACTTTTGGAGTGTAGGAGTCAAGGGTTATGTTAAGTCCAGCCAACGACGGTAGTGGTTAAACAGGACAATAAATCTTTTTGTGTTCAATCCTCTCGTAAGGAATGAGATCAATCGCGCAATTAAGAGGGGGAAACGCACTTTAATGTGAATTGAATTCTAACAATAAGAAAAGTCTTTGGAGTGAAATACGAAAACTCAATGTGTCGAAAAGTAAATCAAGCGATTTACCTCGTCATGCAAATGATTTAAATGCACTTTTTTTCTTTGCCAATTACCACTTAAGTAGTAAATCTTTTTACATACTACAATGAACTCTCTTCTGTAAACAACATGTAAACATTCTCTTTCAGACATATTTCTGAGGCTGAGGTAGTTTAAGTGGACTGAAAAGTAATGCTTTAGGTGTAGATGGCATAAATTTTAAACATCTAAAAATCTGCATTCCTCCTCTTATTGATTACAAGCATATCTCCAATTTTTTAATTTGATATCTCGATTTATTTTCGAATTTGGAAGTCTTCTTTGATAATACCTATACCGAAGGGTAAGGATATGAAGGATTTACGCCTAATTTTGCCATCATTACGTAAAGTTTTTGAAAGGATAATTGAAGATCAACTTCGCAACTTGGTTAACGATATAAATGTTCTGCCTAAATACCATTCTGGTTTTCGTTCCCATTATAGCATGCATAACAGACGACATCTTGCAAGCAACAAACGACGGGAAAGTGACAGTTCGGGTTTTACTTGATTTTAGTGAAGCTCTCGACACGATTAACTACGATATCATCCTTCGTTCAATTTTAACATCGACGGGCCTAAGTTGTCCTGTGCGTTCTTTACACTTCTGGTGCATCTAAAGTTATTAGAAATTGTGTTTATCATCTTTATGCCGATAATACACAATTGTATCTGTCTTCCACCATGTGAAATTAAAATGGCACAGTTACAAATTAATAAGACCTTGAAAATCTGTGTGATTTTGCGAATCTTCACCAACTAAAAATTAATCCAGCAGATTAAGGAACGCTCCAAATTTCCTAAAATCGAATTTAGATATTCTTATTAATTCTCAAGGCATATCCCCTGTTGACTGCGTTAATGTCTAGGAATGTATCGATTTTGATTTACGTTCCCGTCTTAACACCAGCCATATTGTTAAAAAAGCGTTTACTGCTCTTAAGGTTATTTATGTATAGAGACGTTTATTTGATATTGCTACGTTAAGTCTATTATGTGAAACTTTGGCGTTGTCTAATTTTAATTATGACGACGTTATCTATCACACAAGTCGATTTCGAGCGTATACAGCGTGTTCTAACTTCATGTGTTAGAATGATTTATGGTAATACCTAGAGGCGGAAGTACGTCCCACACATCATATTCTGCACATGGAGAACAGACGCCTGCTGCACTGTTCACTTTTTTGCTGGAAAGTAGATTGAACTAAGATGTCTGCCTATCTGTCCTCTCGATTTTGCTACTGGCATCAACATCATAATGTCAACGTATGTTCTCGTAATTATTTAACGATTCTTAAACACGAAAATGAATGCTTTAAACGTAGTTTCTCTTATAATGTTGCAAATAAATATGTTTTTCCTAACTTGCATAGTTTCAGTTTATATTCGCTAAAAACAAGATTCAAGCAAATGTGATTGGGCATCCAATAACATTTCCAGCCGCAAAATGCACAGCATGTAAGTTACCTAAAGTATTGCTTATTTACAGTGAGCTTTACTTACTTAGTTCTAGTTTATAACTTTTTAGATAGCTAGATTTGGAGCAGCATCTTCAACTATTCCGATATTTGTTTACGTTGTATGTTTATTTTATTTCTCTTTTATAGTTTTTATTGATTCTATTTTGTAAGCTATTGTAAGAACGCTAAATTGGTTATATTATAACCTTAGGGGATTAATATGGTAATATTGTTTTTGTTATATTCCTATATTCTAACTTATTATTACTTTTGCTTTTTTTTCTTCTTGCAACCCTTTACGTCTACCTGCTAATATCAATAAACTCTCTCTATTATTATATTCTAAAACGTCAAAGTAAAATTATTCCACAATGATTTCGTAAATTAATTATCGTACGTAAGATAGTCCTATTACTGGTTAGTCAAATAAACTTGTATAGTTGTGCCAGAAAATAGCACAGAATCAGTGCTTCAGTTGAGTCCCTGCATCGTGTTGCATTATGCTACTTCTAAAACAAAAGTATCCGTTTGTTTTTCGTCATAAATATATTTTTGGAAAAGCAATATTATCAAAATTTGCTGTGGTCTCAAAACAATCGTAATTGCAATTAAATAGAGGGCTGAGATGATCAACTCGTGTTTGGTTGTACTTCCGATTTCAAGGCGTACATCATGTTTCGAAGTTCTGGTCACGTGTGGTGGTTAGCGAAAGCAGAACTCCAGAAGAATTCATATAAACATAGTGTTTATGTGTTTGAATATCGCTGTATCAGGTTAGTCTCAATTTAAATTTATTATATTAAATTCATTTTAACTTTCTAAAATTCATTCATCGTTTTTAAATTGCCGAAAAATTAACCAATTTGCAAAAATCAATCATTTCCACATTTTTCCCTGGCAAATAGCATTATACCGTATACTCATTAGTCTCGTTAAGAAGAAGAATTTTCTTGCAATGTAAAATTTACAGCAAAAAACAACAATATTAAATATTACTTCGGTAATATTCGATTAGAAAAGATAGAGACACTGTTGAAAACTCTATATGAAGTGTCAAAACTACAAAGAAAATCATTTAACAAAATTTTAAAAGCAAAGTGGAAATGTTAGAAGTGGTCGGTAATTTTAAACCGATGTGTGGTAATTTTCACATCACCTTTTAAAATTTTCTGTTCGAGTAAATTTATACCACAAATAGAAAGTAATAAATTTGTCCTATTTTTAAAATTGGTACAATTCCCCAACAATTTTTTGTATTGTAAAAACGTTGCTTACTATTTTCGTAATATGCTTTTTTATGGCGTGGGCATGGTGTATCTACAAATAATTCAAGCAGAAACGTGGACGACGTAAATGTGATGTCGCGGAAATTTTTGCCTGAAATTATTTTATTTTTATTATTAAATAAAGTACGAAAAATTTGAGTAGAATCTAACTGACCGATTTCAAAACGATACTTTCAAAATATTGTATACACGCCAAATTAGTTACGCTGAATTTGGATGGTTTTTTCCACAGCGTCTGTGTTGAAAAAAATATACGGCAAATACTTCTGAGAGATTCCATTTAAGGCAATCAGTATTCCGTTACCTTTTTAAAAAATAAAGAATATCCGAAAGCCTAAATTATATCGCCATCACTGTGTAGTAATCCATTTCATAATGTTAAATATGGATTAAGGAGCAAAATTGTATAGTCTCTGCCGGTGGAATCAATGCGCTACTCTTTAACTCGTTACATACGTATACGTTAGATGGATTCTGACATTTGCTTCTTTTGCTCTGATTGGTCGACAAGTCGATGCGGTTATATTCTTTTTGTTTCTTTTTTATAGCTCCCAGATACTAGTTTACAGTACAGTCTATTTGTTAACATTCACTGACTTAGATGATTTATAATATCTACGTGTCATCAGTACACATATATACGTACACACATATACAAGCATACATCTACATGTGAATATTGCGGACTATTAATAACGGCCCACATTATCATTTTCTTCGCCAGAAAAAAATCTACATCTCCCGTGTGTAACGACAACATATGAACCTAACAGTGCTTTAGCATGTCTTTTGTATGTTTAAGAACGACGATTCCAATGTAATTATGTCGAATTTCACGTGTGTAATTTTTCACGAATTAACATTTCAATGAACCTTCTTACAATAAGAGCTTTCTTTCTGTCGATTGAATACTTGTCATTGTAATCAGTTGTACCGAAGTAGTATCACGGCCCTGGTTCGTTTGAGTATATTGTATTTTTTACTTTAAGAAGTATATAGTTACAAGTAGTTGGATATATTAATGAAGAAAAATCTACGGTAGATTGTTGAAAAATGATCGAGGAAATTTAATTTTTTTTTTTAGCTAATTACAAAAAACATCTTAAAACTTTCCTTTATATAACGTAACAAACATTGCCATTTGTTGGCGTTAATGAAGGGTTATTTGTTTGCGTTCGAAAGGTATTGTCTATACCTGACAAACCCATCGTTTGCAACGGATTAATTGTGGTTCGAATGACCAGCAGTATGGACGAACGTTTTCCATCGGCTGTCCGTAAAAATAAAAAGATCAAAAGAAAACGTTTGAAGACGGAAAACAATACTACGGATTGCCGCCGATCGAAATAAAATGCTCTGTTTTATGAAGTTTTAAGCTTTCGCATGCTTCATAGGTAAAAACACCTTAAATAGCAATTTTTTTACTTAGAAATACATTAAAATTTAAAACAACTAAACAATTAAAAATATAAAATAATATAAAATGTAAAAAGGTGCAGAGTGCCACCAACCAATCAGGCGAAGACGAGGTTATGTCAACAAATTGAGGACAAATACTATTTGACTTTTAAAACTCTTTAAAACAGACCAAAAACAACCTCGGAGTTACCAACCTTCAAAGACTAAACAGCAACCCAAGAAAGAGGAGGACGCTGGTTACAGAAGTTGTAAGTTAAATCTGATTTAAGGGACCTACCGATCCTTATATTTGAAATTAATATTACACTCTATGTCAAAAATTTCCAAAAAAGCCAAGTATTTCAGATATGGTTAGAAATAGCTACACAGTTGTTCGATGAAACAAACCTTAACACTGAATTAGGAATTCAAAAATATAATAATATATAAGGTGTTCTATTTAAAATAACAAATATCAAATAAAAGTTGACAGCTATTTCCGGTATAACCAGTGCCAGATTATTACAAATATTTTAGTTGAATAGCACATATCGGCTTTAGTGTACTAGCAAGTTTTCAGAATTTTCTAGTCTATAGTCTTTCTTATATCGATCGATGCAGTTCCTGGTGAAACAGCCCTTATAGTTTGTTGATTAATAAGACGGTACAAGACAAGTTATATATTGAGATTATTGAGAGGAAATACGATTTGTAGCAAACCTTATCAAATTCATCACGAAAGTGTTTGTTATCCAGTTTGTTCGCAGTGCGGATTCTTCATTAACCGATCATCCACTATAATTTAACTTTGTTTACTTGGATTTTTAGGTCTTGCACGGAAAGAAAACAAAATTCTTCTCTCATTTGATTATAACTTTACTTACGCCCCTTTCTATCAGTTTCCTCCTGTTTTCACTTTGGAGGAAGAAACTGACAGTTACGCTTGAAAATACGGACAACAAAGGGCGACGAAATATGGAGCAAAGTAAAATTTTAACCAAGGAAGAAAATGTTCTTATTTCTTTCCCAAAAATTCCTTAAAACCCAAATAAACAACTTAGGTCAAAAATATAAAAGCGAAGATGATATTAACATAGAAAGAATAAAATTTACAGAGTTTTATCACTTAATTAAACAGTTGCAGGCAAATGATGTGAATTTTAAATTAATTTTCCAATTACTACTGAACAGTTTAACCAACTTTTATCATTGATAAAATTGATATTGAAAAGAAAAAACACTGTCGTGCATGGACGTGCAATGGACATACTGCACATGTATATTTTCCTATTTCTTCTATTAGTTCTTCCACGAATACCATGTTGAATAACTTGAATTTGTAATGCTCGACATGTATTGGCACCTGTTGTTTCAGGCTCGCTATACATGGTTGTACCCGGCAACGTTTTGAAAATATAGCTAGAAAGCAAATACTTTGCGACATCGCAAAAGTAGCAAATATAGCCAAACCAACATAGAGTTTGTTCTTTGTATGGCCAGGCAAAATAAATAAAGTTATTCTTCAAAAGTTATTTTTTCAAAAATGTAGCGAACGTAGCAATACATAGGGTATTTAACGCTCTGGCATAACACCTTGATTTTGACGACAGTACCGTAGTATGTAGACTGTAAGGATTGAAAGGCATTATTTCATAACTAATAATATAATTTCTCAAACATAATTCTTTCTCTCACTTTGTCGTAGTTGATCATTATCAACATCGGAATATAACATGCAGCGTAGTTCTTTTGGGAACTATGCCAGGTTTTGTTGCCTATTAGAAGGTAAGCATGTATCTCTTAGCACTAGCTGGTTCCAGAAGGTATTTTGTTCGATGTTTCGAAAAATGTTGATGTAAGCCGAGGGCCAAATAGCAATATGACGTATAGAAGCACTCGAAGCAACGCTGATGGCGCTAGGTGGGCAAAAACATATCCGCTGGCTAGTGTTTTCCCTCTTTCATATTGCTCTTGTCGTGAATGGTTCTATTAATGTAATACAGCTATATTCACATTATTTTGGTAATTGTTTTATTTTTGTAAGTTGTTTGTTATCAACTTAAAATAAACTAACATCGAGCCATCAAAGCTTAGAGAATAGTAAAAACTCCATAATTCATAATAAGACAATAGTTGAAAAAAATCTAAATTCGAGATCCATTCGACAGTGCGGCAATTGAAGAAGACGAATCTTTTATCTTGTTTTAGGTTGACATTCCACGAATTTACATTGTATTGTAAATTAACACATAGCATTATAATACTGCTCTTGCATTCATATCATAAAAATTTGTATTATACTTGACATTTCCCACAAGGCAGATTGATACTTCTGAATATTAAAAATAATTTGCGAAAAATATAAATCAATTGAACTTCTAGAAAGTTTAACTTAGATTAATTAAATTTTTAGAATACCTACCGAGCTACTCCTATGAATAAATAAAACTTTCGTTGTGTGAAAATAAAAACCTACCTCTTCCACAATTAAAAATTTAATTATAAGTTGCAGATAGCAGTCAAAAAGGGAAAAAAAAAAAACAACGGAACCACCAGAACATAATTTTTCAACATCTTTTCCTTTGAACCGACTATTTGTAATACTTTTTATTGGTGAAAGTTATATTAATATTTATCTACTAAATCATCGTCGCTATATAACAGTATTTACATCATAAAACGACTTCATTCCGACAGACATTAGCGCTTACATGTAACTAAATCAAACAGGGACGATGGAAAAAACCGATTAAAAGAAAAAAAGGCATCGTCCATTGTGAAGTCGTATAATAAAATTTACAGTTAACTCTATACGGTGAACCTTATTCCTTCTTCTTAATTATAGTGCGACTATATAGGAACGAAAAAAATAATAACAATAAAACGTATATAATACACAGCATGTTTGTTACTAACGCAGGCCAACACATGTCAGAGGTAAGGAGGTAAGACCAGTGAGATTTAGATATTTGCCGGATGGTGGGATGAAGAGGGACACTGATTGACATCGGCACCCTGAGGCCTTTCATACGCCGCTTGGGGTCCACGTACCAGGCCAATTATCAACTCCCCATTGGGAAGACTTCCATTTTTACCCAACGACGTCCCGCGTTTTATATTAATTATATTCGATGCATTGCAAAACAACGTGTATGCGTCGACAGCGCACGTCTGTTCATTCTGCTATTTCCGGTATATTTCGATTAACGCGTTCTTTAATTAGATCAGCTAGATCATTGTAAAAATTGAATGCAAGTATAGGTTAGGAGAGCTCGTTTGTATAATAGTCAATGAGACATTAGTACAGTTTCTTAAGCATTTATATGCAAATGCGGCAAGAACTCATTAAGGCTCTTTTCGAACTATGAAATTGTACACCAAGCGCTGTAAAGAAGCATTTTACTTAAAATATTTACATTGTTTCTTAGTTAGGGAGCTGGTGGCAATTTAGATATATGATTTGATCGTCGTTAAAAGTAATATATAATATAGTTCACATATATGTGGTTTAGAAAAAGTAGCGGAGATATTTTTTTAATGAATTTTGAAATTACAAAAAAAAACAACTATCGCAACTTGCCATCGTGTCTGCCTTTTGGTATATTGTATTAAAGGCAAAATTACAAATGTATCGAAGGCAGATAGCCAGATTGCCGAATTTTTTATAATAAGTACGTGAAAAAAAAAAACTATTAAATCATTTCATTGTCTTTTTTTTACATTTTTATCCTTGGTAGTCCAGAAAGTATAATAAGGAGATAGTTATTGAGATTTCTGGTTATTTCCAAAAACAAATATTCGAATCTTCTATTTTCAATCACTGTGATCTTCGCTATCTGTTATTTCATACATGGTAGACTCTTCATCTGATGTCGTAAAAGCATTAGAATGTCCATCACTACCTGTAAAGAGCCGAAACTATTGAATTCATCGATTCGAAATTTGGACACTAGGTTCCTTTTGTGTGTAGTCACGTAATAATTTTTGGAAATTTACCCCGTAAGAGTGTAAAACAGGGAAAGTTCGTTTGGGAGTCTCATTATTTTTTAATTCAGGAAAATGAAATTTGGTATTTAGAATTCTGGTTAGAAACAAAGAAATACTACAGAATTTCGGAACCTGCCCGTGCAAAATTGTCAACTTCCAATTTACCTTCCTAAGGATTGGTTTTCCAAGAATAATTAAATATGTTTTGTCTAACTATGAGCTTTTACACGACTTTCCGCGTTATTGGTTTTATATTATATTATTATAAATATTTTAGAATTTCGATACATAATTTCGCCGCCGATTTTACCCCATAATTCTCCAAAGACGCTAAAATAGTATCTTTTTTATTTCTAACCTAACACTTAAATAGCAATTTCCATGTTTTTAACTTCAAAAATTGCTGCAATACTTTTCATCACTCTAGCATATATATAGCTCTTCAGAGGTTGAATTTTCAAAGAAATACGTAGTCATTAATTTTTTACCAAAAGATTAAATATTAATTTCCAAATAAATCTTCCAATTCATACAACAGTATTACGACTGATGCCACGACGAGGTAAACTATTAAATAAATAAAATTATACTGAATTAGAAAACATCCGCGCAGAAGTAACGTTTCTTGCCATTTATAATATAATTTTAAAATTAAGGCAAACTGCTGACGATTAAATAATTTTTTTGTACTAACTAAAAAAAAATAATTATTCTTAAACGCAACAGGAACAACGTCTGCCATTTGCATTAACTTATTTTTGTAGTTAGGCTACTACAAGGCAGGTGCGATATATTGTTTACGACACCATTTTTTTAACATCTTTCCAAGCTCTCATTTGGTATTATAGCCACATATGAAAAGCACAAACTGCTCATATAATTTCTGCCAAACGATAAAATCATTTAAAAATTGCGTCCATCAGTTGCCTAACTATATTGTTTTGCTTACCAATACTAATTGAAAATACAACTACGTAGGTCTTAAACCACAATTTTCTCAACAATAACTATTAAAGCAATAGGAATAACCATTTTATTGTGTATATTGTATAAAAGGTAAAACAACCGCTAAGATTTTATATTTTAGGTCAACGTGGGTTGTTTTATTTTGTGGTTTAAGACCAGCGGCGACTTATTAGAGGCTCAGAAACTCGCCTCTCAACTAGCCATCGCCAATTGAAGAAAAGAACTTCATTACATGTCATGTCGTGATATTCAATATACCCGTTTAAACTTTAAACTAAGTTTTTAGTGGGATAATTACAAAAACGTGTTTTTTTTTTAAATTACTGTCCTTTTGTATTTCTATACAGGTATCTTACGGGGGATCTTTATTGATCGAGATTCAGTGGAAGATTCTGAAAACTTGGCAATAAACTGAGGCACATATATACTATTGAATTAATTTTTTTTTTCAATAATCTAAGACTTCCGTTTACACCGGAAATAGCTGCCAACTTTGTTATTTTAAATAGGACATCCAATATTTTAATATGTTTTTGAATTCCTAATTCAATTTTAAGCCTTATTAGATGATTTTCTAACCATATGTGGAATGCTTACATTTTTTGAACATTTTTTATATACGTAGATGAAGGATGATTAAACCTTCAAATGGAAGAAGTATCAATTTTTTTTATACAACGACCTATTTTTCTCAATATTTCGTCACAATGACAATGAAATTCTGTCTATGTTTGGAAACACGTTTTTATTTTATTTACTGTAAAATGTATTTCTGCAAATATTAGTCAATAAAACAATATTATTTTAAAGATTGGTTATGTTTGCACAGTGGCTGTAGAGCTACAGAACAAGGCTTAAATTCCCTCGTGTATTTCCGTTGCATAAAATACACAAGGAAATCGAAGCAATGTCATTGATTTTCCATTCACATCATTATTAGCCGTCATTTTAGCTAAACATCTTGCAGAATTTGTTTAATTACTTCTCTTTTTAACATAAGAGTGTCGTATTTTTGGATAAGTTGTGCCAATTTTTGATTCAAGAATATAAAATTCAGAAGTAATCACAACATACTAGTTTGCGGATATAAAGACCGGAGATTTTCTTGACTCAATGCAGACTTGTTTCACAAAAGTATATATTTCTCTGCATGTGGTACTAAAGACTTTTATTAAGAATTGGTTTTCATGATTTCATTATGTATAACAAACAACTTTTATGAGGCGTATCTGGCAATATAGTCATTTCGTATAAAACGCAGCTAAACATATTATTTGTATTTCAAAATGATAAATACATACGAGGATGGTATGAGAAATACTCGTGTTTGGAGACAGATGGCAGCTTTGTGTCGAAATCTATACTACCGACTATAGAGTACTATTCTCTACGTCCACGTCTGTCAAATTGCGAAGAAATTCATCAAGCAGTATTGTTTTGAGAACTGTTGAAAGTGAGCAAGTTTATGTATTTGTAAAATCATGGGAAAGAACAATACTCAACAGTAACTCGATTTTTTTGTTTGGGTAGGAAAACTTGTGCAGAAATAAAAGAAAAGTTGGATGCGGTTTATAAGAACCATGCACCTTTGATGACCACCGTCAAATACCGGTTTCATGAATTCAAGTGTGGACAAACATCCATCTTTGATGGGCAGCAACCGGGTCGTCCCATTGGATCGATAAATAATCGATTGGATCGATAATAAAATATTAGGCTGCCGGAGGAGATTGCCAATATGACAAACATTTGAATTGAACATATGCAAAACATCTTTGAAGTAAAATTGAATTAGTCAAAAACGGAATCGCATGATCTAATGTTTGGACATGGGAAAATGAATTTATCCCGGTGAACGTGCACCAAAGACGGCGAAAACGATTCCATCAGCTGGAAAAGCTATAGCAACGATTTTTGAGATTCGCAAGGCAAAACCTTAATTGATTATTTGGAGAAGGAAAGAACAATTATGGGACAGTACTATCCTGTTCTATTGGATCGGCAATTTCGATATCAAAACTAGTCCAGTTACGATATGAATTGGTAGCCCATTCACCATATTTGCTATAATGGCTTGGCGGAAAGCGGTTCGTCTCAAATGAAGAGGTCATTGCCGAAACAAATGCTTATTTGGCAGTTCGACAAATCCTATTTGGATGTCTTAAAAAGGTCGGAATATCACTGGCCTGAGTGTATAGAGCTACAAGAAGATTATGTCAAGAAATAAGTTTACAAAACGATGTTTTCCTTAATACAGGTATTTGCTATTTCATCCCCGTAAATTAGCAGGCACATAAAGCTATCATTTACTTGAAAGTAAGTTTATCCGCTTAAAGATATTGGAATTTATTCTTGATACATCTGGGTATCTAGTTATTATATTAAACTAGAGACAATTGCAAACGTCTTAAATCTAGAATTAAAATTATCAAAAAGTTTAATAAAATGGATCTAGCTTTTTTGGCGAAGCTCCTCTATGTACGATAAATTCTTGAGGTATATGTATGCATGCATAGATAATATATGTGTATCTCGAAAAAAGGATCACCAAAGAAAACTGCAAGATTTTTATTTCTGTCTTGCACACCGAAAATGTTAAGGGATTCATGCGATCAACCGTTCAAAAGGATCGAGGATATCTAGCAGCGTATTCGAAGGAAGTGAGAGCGTTTTAGGAAATTGGAATATCCATAAGGCTGGCGGGCGATAAGTGCTTCAATAGGGTCGGCATCTCCCGGTTATCGCGACTGTATTCAGCGGTAGATGGCGCCTTTTTACAGAGCGTGCTGCGAGATACAAACGCACATAACAGCTACACAAAAACTAACCGGTAAGGCACATAAATATTATCGCTGTAGTCGCTTTTCTTGCGTCGAAATAATTTCCTAGTCAAGCGATGCTTTTAATGTAAGCTATCAATTAATTGAGACACTAATATTCCAACGGAGCCCCGCTATGATATTTAGCGGCGAATTGGTCGCCTATTGTTTTTAAATTTTGGAGCGGTATTTCAATACCTTAATTAATAAAAGAAAAAATATATTTATCTATTTACTTATTCAACAATTACTTGGAACTTTAACTTTATTCTTAAGAGTAATACAACTAGCTCATCCTTATGGGCGAATTGGCAACAAATCATAACTGAGTTAGCTGGGTTCATATTTAAGTGCAAACTATGAAAATTATGGATCACTAAAGAAAACTGAGATAATCATTAAAAAATTCTTGTCGAAAAAGGAACTCAATATATTAAGAATCACCATTTCTAGAGACTCGTGAAATCATTATTTTTTCCAATTTCGATTATACCAATATTTTAAACAGCGGAGAAATAGTTCAATTTTTTCTGTTAAAAAATAGGCAGTTTTCTAGTTTCGCTGTGTTATTTGGAGAAGATTCATGTAGAAACCGCAGTAAAACTGGTTCTTTGAATTAGAAAAATTTGTCCAGAACAGAGTTGGGCATAATTTAATGGACGAATACGATTACGATTAAAATCATGAAAATTATTATTGATTTTGTGATTGTGACGAAATGATTATAATTACACGAGCGATTACGAGAATATCTGTCATTCCAGAATCGGTATTCGTGTAATCGTATTCGCGTAATTGAAATTCGCATAATAGTACTAGTAAAATTGTATTCGCCTATTAGCAAGTACGCGATTACATTGGAGGAACTGTTATGACATAAAAAAACGTTTACCTACAAAATTAACTTTTGTAATAATTTATTTGTGGATAGCTACAGACCGAAAAACGAAGAAAAAGAATTCTCGTTCAGAAAGAAATTCTTTGACAAAAACGCTCGTCTCTTGCTGCGATGGATATTTCGAGTTCTAACATAGCCGATATTGCAAAAGCTCATGTCTCGGATAAACTTCAACAAGAAAATAAGAAATTTTCTCAGTAATGAAAATTTTTTGCACACAGAAGAATATGTAACTTGTAGACGAAGAACTCGACATATTGTAAGGAGAGAGCACGGCTTGCCTGGTACTCACTGATTTGGTTTTTAGGGACTCGTCAATTCTTCTGAAGAAGAATATGCCGCAATTGCAGTCCTTTCACTCTCCAAATTAAAAACAAGAGTTTTCATGCGTTGAAAGTAAGGTAGTAGCTTCTATAACGGCCAAAGAGTCTGACAGCGTTCAATGAGGACGGAACTTCCAGAGGATTTTTTTGTTTCGAAAGAATTCTGATGCTGACGAGACAATTTCGAAAACCAAGCTGCATTGATTATGGTTACCCGATGGTACTACAAATCTTTGGAAAGCTCAAAGCTTTTTTCCTACATCATTATGACTGATTCTCTAAAATCAAACTGGCTTAGCGACAAAAATTTCGAGCAGTACGTTGTATCAAGAGCGAATTTATCAATCAATCCTTAGGTCCTAAGTGTAACAAAAAATCATATTTTTTTTTCATTGTAAAAGTCCAATTATTATTTTGCATTTTATTTTAAGTAAGGTCTTTTTATTTGTTACAGATAACTACCATGTCAACATATTTAAAAACAATTAAATATGTATTCAATTTAATGAAATATATATATTACCCCAGCAACTAGCGAACCAACCTGAAGATTGGACTATGCTCGAAAGTCCGATGGTTCTACACGCCGTTATTCACGAATTGAAACTGAAAAGTACGATTACGCGAATTGCACGTGTAATTATAATTACAATCATTTCGTTACAAAATTAATAATAATATTCATGATTGTAACCGTAATCGTATTACATGAAATGGGCAAAATTTGATCAAAGATTAAAACTTGGAAACGGGGTTGGCAAAGAGCAGCAATTGCTATTAAATATGGAAATAGAAGGATGGGGCATTGTACTGAAAATAATAGTTTCTAGTCTAGCCTAGCATTTCAAGGATCAACTGGAAAATTATATCAAGGAGTCAATAGACATTTTTTAAAAATTGTAGAATCACTAGCCGGATTTGATTCTGTTATGGGTTATATGTTATCTTTCAGAATAAATTCGAGTCTAAAAACTGGTGTATAATTTAATTAAATAATAAGATCCAAGATGAATTGATAGCTTCGCTTGGCCACGCAATTCAGGCCGAAATTGGCAACAATGTTGAACCGTCGGAATATTTCTGGATGATAGTCGACTGTACATTGGTGTTGGACCATTGCGAACAGTTTTCGTTGAATTTGAATGAAGATGTGTAATACTAATAGACACCAATCGGATGTATGTAGTTGAGGAATATTTCGTGGGATGCTTTGAAGCTACTGAGACTACGGGCTAAGGACTCACAGATTTAATCTTAAAAAAAGGCTGAGTCAACTGAATCTAGATATTTCCAATATTAGGAAGCAGGTTTATAACTAAATTTCGCCACTTTCTGTGCGCTTCACGAAATTACCAGAAACTAGACAGATTCATGTTTATTCGTCTTATGAGAATGGGTCCGTCTTGCCTACTGGTTTCCCCGAGAGTCGACAAAACACGAGTCTGTCTAATCTCTGCTAATTATGTGAAGCGCACGGAAAGTGGCAAACTTTATTTATGACAATGGGTCGAACATGCAAGGAGTGCAGGAAGGTGTAGAAAATAAAATTTCGTTTACTCAGTTTTTGAACAGTCCTTTGAGGTCTATACACTTAGTAAATCTTTTGTATCCCATCTGAAAAATATGATTTCTCTCGTTTGTTTCTCCAATCTTTTTATCGCTTGAGCCAAAGCAATTTTTTCATATTCTGGAACAGAAAATAATTGCCGGGGCCTAAATCTGGTGAATATGGTGGGTGCGGCGTCAATTTGTATCCTGACTCATGGAATTTTGCCATGGCGACGGTACAAGTGTGCACGCGTGTATTGTCTTGGCGAAACAGAATATTTTTCATCATCAAATCAGGACGTTCTTCTTCCACAGCATTGTTGAAACGATCCAATAAGTTGGCACAATTCGGCATTAATTGTTTTGCCCTTTTCATTGGTAATCAACGTGTATTATGCACTGTGGTTATGATCTTGTTGGGCGATAAAGTGGCTGTAGTCTTCTTTTATAGAATTTGGCGTAATACGCAATTACGTCGCGGTTTTAACCCGGAAACCCAAATTATTTAAAAGAAAACAACGACCGCGGAAGTCTACAACATATGGCTTTAGTCTTCTGTGCCGGTTGGCCAAGAGAAACCTACTGTTTGGATTGTTCTTTGGTGTTATGATGAATCCACTTTGAATCGACGCCAAAAATCATCCGGACTGCGCTCTAACATCGCCAAGTATTTCATTGAAGTTGAAATATCTTTCACTGTACATTGGACCATTGCAGACAGTTTTCGTTGATGTATAGCATTAACAGATACATTATCGATAAATTCGCAAAACGGATGGCGCGAAGAGTTGAATTGTACTTTTAGTTTATTTTTTTTGTGTATGCACTTCGTTTTATTTTGCTTTATTGCGTTCATTGATCATTTACTATAAATTAGTGGTAGTAGTTCTTCTAAAATATATATGTTGATATGTTCTAATAAATGAACAATTTAATTGAATAATAATCAAAAATTTCTTATTTATTTCCAATGATTTTTACAGAAATGGTTTTAGAATAGGTGTGTTGTGTTATGTTTGCTTCTTGAAATCCTGTCTCTTAAAATCTTGTCTTCCTCCCTTTCTCCATTAATATTCCAAATTCTTCATTCAAATCCCCTCTGGTGGCTTCTTTTTGCCTCTTGAGTTTATATTCTTCTTTGTTCTCTTCAGAATACTCCTTTGATTGTTCCTTTAATAGTTTTAATGAATGTAACATTTTTTTTCATTTATTCATTGTCCCAGGGATACCAAGCCAACGACTTAATACTTTGAATGATTACCCTAACGACGATCCCTTCTGACGTTGTGGATTGACATTGTGAATTTAGACTGCTGGATTCCAAACAATGTGTGTTATGTGACTTTTGTGTTTTTTTTTTACAAAAAATGTATTTAAAATATAAATTATTAATTAATTAATGAAGTCTTTCTTCTTTAATAGAAAAATTTAATATCAAAAAAAAGAATTCGAATACTAATGAAAACTAATTCGAATTCTGCAAATGTTCAATTAAATTTTGATAATTTATACATATGGAAATTAAATAATAAAATGTTAACTAATCAAGGTGCAACCACACGCACTTCAACTTAATGAACCATTACGATACACCCTAGGTAAGAAGTGTTGCTAATCGATGGATTGTTTCATATTTAATAGGGAATGATCAGGTTGTTGTAGTAGATGGATTGTACTCGGCAAAGGGTGCCGCAGAACACTATATTGGGTCCACTGCTGTTTTCAATAATGATCAATGATTTGCCGGCTGTGTGTACATCGGCGACTAATATCAATATTTACGCAGATGGTACTAGTATGACCATTGTAAGTTCCAGGATTTGGTAGTCAGCTCATAACAGTATAAACGATATCTAAATATGGTGTATATGTATTATAGTTTGATGCGGTTTGTTATATAGTACACTTTGCAGGTCCAATCAATCTTAAAGATCCATAAAAAAATAGTTCGAATTATGGAAGGTGCTGACTCATTATGCGCCTTTGTTCAAGAAACAAGATAATTTATTATTTATATGTATTCTTCATATATGTATAATTTGATATTATATATAATAAACTGCGATGCCAGAAAAAAATAATGATTACCACTCCTATAATATTAAATGTAATGACTTGTTAAGACCAAATTTTCAAACATTTAGTGTATTTCGACGTAGAATAGATTATGTAGGTTCTCTATGCTTTAATAAGTTGCTTCCTGATATTAAACGTGAATTTAATACCAAGGTTTCTAAAACAAAATGTTCCGAATTCTTTGTAAGCAATGCTTTCTACTCTGCGTTAGAATTTATAGATCTTTGAGACAACGCATGCTGTACACGGCTTGACTTATAATGTTTGTATTTTGTTTATGTACTTACAATCATCAGTTTTAAATATATAATTATTACTATTATAATTAAGAGAAAGCCAGAGGGGAAGTACTCGACCGTACAACCTTGAGAAGTAAAATAACAAATATTTGAAAAATCTGGTAATCAGTTTGCATTATTTTGCAGTATAAACATATCGTCGACTTAGATATTTTGAAAATGTAGTAGTTGTAAATTTAAATCTTATAATAATAATAATGATCTTTATTTGCCTAACAGATCAAAAAAACAAAAAAAATCTAATTATAGGACAAAATATAAAGATAAACGAAATTAAGTACAGTATACAAAAAAATACAAAATAATGTAATATAAAAAAGTAGAGAAAAAAGAAGTTCTATTGCTAATACTTCCTAATGCCTAATAGGAAAGAAAAACATTACAGTGGAAGAAAGAAAATGGAAAGTACTCCGATGAATGGAAAAAAAAAACTCCCACGAATTTAAAAAAGGGTCACTATACGACTGGATAGCATTTCGCCACCTATGCGTTAGTGGTGCTTTTAATAATATGTTGGGGTATGATGAAATAAACCTGACAAACTAAAGGCGGAGAATCAATATGTTGGTTTATTAATTTTGTAAGAAATTTCCCGCTAGCCGCATCTCTGCGATGTGACAGCAAGTCGAAATCATGACTGCAAGGTAAATTGGTATAATCTATACCACGAGGAGGATAAATGTCATCAGAGTTATACGAATGATACTTAAGAAACCTTTTCTGGAGTCGCTCAATCGATAACTGGTGGTAGTGATAACATGGGTACCAAACAATTGACTCATATTCCAGTTCCCAGCTGACGTGTGAGTAGTAGACGGACTTCAATGCGCAACTGTTATACAAATTCTTGCAGGTTCTGAACAAAAATCCGAGCGATCTAAATGCAGCAAAAGTCATGGCATCAATATGTGGAGAAAACGAGAACTGGGAATCAAATAAAACTCCAAGATCCTTAAAAACGTCAACTCTTGGGATGGAAGTGCTGGAGACGTTGTAATGAAATATTTGCGGGTCGGACGACTGGATAAAAGTAAGTACAGCACAGTTATTAGTGTTTGAATTTTGTTAATACTGCATCAATTATTAAAGACTGCAATATTTCTCTGTAAACTTAAGGAATCAGAAAAATAGCTAATAGTACTGTAAATTTTTAGATCGTCAGCGTAAACAAGCGTATTACAATCCAATGAAAGTAGGAGATCATTTATATGAATGTTAAAGAGGAACGGTCCTAAATAGGAGCCCTCAGGTACGCCGCTAGAAGCAACGAATGTGTGACACAAATGACATAGCATGACCGGTCATGAAGGTAAGATTGAATTATAGTAATAATGCTAGGACAAAAACCAATAGTAGAGTGACCTCCATTAAATTAGTAGCAGTTGACCGTCCACTAATAAAGCCATGCTGATTAATAGAGAGATATGGTTTGATACAGTTATACAACCTAGTATACAGAAGTTGCTCAAAAGCTTTAGCACAATTAGGGAGAATATTAATTGGTCTGTAGTTAAGAATATCTCCTTTATCACCCTTTTTGAAAACTGGTGTTATCCTGTTAATTTTTCAATAAGGTGGAAAAATAGATGTGCGAATGTCCAAATTGAAAATAAAGTAAAGAGGTTCGCGTAACACCGAGGCACAGTCATGCATGAGAAAGCTTGGAATCGCATCATATCCACAAGCCAAGGTTGCTCTAAGTTTTTTTAAAGCATGCAAAACATCTTGGGCTGAAAAGTAACCGATATTGAAAGAACAGGTGTTATTGAAAAAGTTGGTGGTAAATCCATTTGAAAACATGTCTACAGACGCCTGCACAATATCAGAAGGTTGGTCAAGACCTGGGTTGTTGATTTTCATATATCCGAAAATTCTGGAGGGGGTTCGTTTAGCGTTTATAAATTTCCAAGACGATTTTGGATCACTAGCAATATGATTTTCAATCCTTTTGTGGTATTCTTTGTAGGCTGTCCTGATTTGTGTTTTGATTAAGGACCTTAAACATGAAAACTCTCTTCTATAGGTAGGCGACCGAGTTCTTTTCCATTTTTCCGTCCGCATTAAACCAGGGAAATTACGTCAAAGAACTTCTACATGTTGCAACAAAAAGACTTATGGCACCAAACAGTTGATCATAAAATGCAGAAACAGCTAGAAAATGCTTCAACAAAAGACCAATCTACATTCCTAATACTATCATACATCTTACCAATTATTGTGGTTGTTTTCATAATGGTGCTCAATTATTGTCCTTAACACCTTCGACTCTTGTTGGCAAATAGAATTTATAAAATTAATTTTATTATGTTTGACTTTCTTATACATTAGAGTAACTCCTGCTGAAGTTCGGAATAAATAAACGAAGCATTCAATGAGAATTATGAGAAATTATTAATTGAATATTCCTCATATGCTCTACGTGTAATGAAATTCTACTCAAAATTGTGATCGATATGTAGGTAAACCATCTTCAATTCATTTCGATAAAAAATATAATCATCCATAATATAAAATATCCGTTTGATAAAGCAAGAAGGAAACGGAATAAAAATCAAACTAGTCAATAAATAGTAATTTAGTAATGAAGAGTAAGCTACTTGGATACTTTATGCAACTTTGTCAATTAATATAGCTTAGCCGTACGCCGGAATGCTTTTTATGTATGTTTCTCAGTACTAATTATAAGAAAAAATGCTATTAAAGGAGTGCCCGTCATAATTACAAGTCAATACGATATATCAACTTACAAGAATCTTCTATCCGTGTACCGAAAATTAATGGTACAATTTTAATCTAACGATTATTAATTTATTCTAGATTCTGGTTTCATTAATCATTATTCTTTTACTTTCATATATTATAAGCTAATAAGCTTACGAAAATAAAATTAGATTATATCGAACGAATCTTAAAACTATGCAACGTATAGTATGCATCATTTCAAAGCTATGTTGCCATCTAACGGACGGAAGCCATACTACAAGATTAACTACTTAAGTGGTCCAGGCAGCATCACGTTGGGTAGCCATCTGGTGTGTAAGAGTAAAATCGCGGAAGCAAAATACCGACAAGTAAATTTCTTCAGGGAACTATAAGCCGGGTTTCTTATTCCCAGTAATTTAATCTGTGTATTAAAGAGCAATTTAATAAGAAGTATAATAAAATATTTCTCACCCAAGATACGTTATACTCTCCGGATTGGAGGGAGGAGACGCTGCGGTAGGACATTTTGTCAACTATCATGAAGATGTCGGTTGTGTTTTACTGGCTTGCAGGCACAAATTCTTCACTTACCTGAAATTGACGTAAATTATTATTTTAATCTGCTGGTAAAATTTAAAGAAAGAGAAGTTTGAGATTATTTTTATTTTTTAAAGGAAATAAGTGTGACATTTTCGCTTATTTGAGACAACTTTTCTGTTGTTTCAATATGACGATGTAACACGATATAAAGCTCATGTGCTTTATTGAGTTTTATTACTTTTAATCTTTATAAAATGAACTATGGTTAATTCATTTTTTTTTGTCTTCACAAGTTACATGATTTTTAGTTGCATTTATTAATCAATACTTAAAATCTCAAAAAAAGATATTTTCATTTCCCATATTTTTTGAGAGGTATTGTAAGAATGCAATATGAGTAACTTTGATTTATAAGCAATATTAAGCATTTAATACAGTATTCCCACACCGAGAGAAATGTGTAGTAAATTATACCACACCGTATAAGAACCAATTGTTGCTATAGTGATAGGTATTGAAATAAGTAGAAAATACAGTTCCTAAAATGGCATTCTTCTATTTTTATTGAAAGTAATATGAATAGGACAGAGATTAAAATAATCATCCGGGTAATGTACCAAAAGACGCGCTAATTACTTATTAATACAGAAAAGATTCATTTATTGCATATGTGTATATAGTTAGTATTAGTTAATATTATCAATGGGCTATGGCACAAATGCCTCTAATCACTGCGACCTTGATAGATCTACTGTAACAAACTGCCCGCCCTTATATGTGTTGGAATAGGTGAAGGCTTTTGATAAACTTTACTACTAGTCTAAGATCTTCTTCCTTCAGTTCAGTAGATGTCAGAAATGGTTTGCTGAAATGTTGTTCTGAATGCGTTCTGCAGTCTTCAGATCTTCTTGGCATGGACGACAGATTTAATGTTCAGCTTTTCCTACAGTGAACAGGTAATATTTTAGGACTGTATGACCTGTCAAAAATCCCGCCAGTAATCTAAGGTTGCCGAACGATGGTACCATTTTTGTTGTCTTAGGCGAGCCTGATATGAATGCTTTCGCTTGTTTTTGTCCTGGAACATTTTTCCAGTACGAGGTCTTTTGATTGTTCTCCCATGTTTTAATTACTTGTTTGATGTTGCCCTCTTGTAAGCCACAGAAGGGATTAGGACCGACAAAGGGCATATTCGCTGCCTCTCTGGCCAGCTTGTTTGCCTTTTCGTTACCTTCGATCCCTAGTTGGCTTGGGACCTACCGCAAAGTAACGTGGTTTCTGATAGTCCTTAGAACTTGACTGTCATTGAATACAGTTGTTGTTGCGCCTCGTATACCTATCTCGATGTTCTTTGTGACGTACAATTTCAAAGTAGAGACCTCTGCTTGAAATGTGTTGGTGTTGAGTACTGTAGGCATTTTAAGGTGGTAGTTAGGTCCACTAGTGCATTTATTGCGTATGTGTATATAGTTGCTGTGATGTTAAAATTATATTGGAACAAATACTGAAAATATTTTTTCTTGTGAAGATACAACCCCCTCAAATGTTCTTTTAACATCAGGAAGGAACAACTGCACTCTTTTTTCTACTAGAACTTTCTAGAACTGTTAAAAAGTAGTTGATGCTACGTTCGTTGTAGTAAGATTCACATTTATGTTGGTTCCAAGAACTGTTAGTGTGATGGATATTATCAGAATACTTTAACTACACGCTGTACAATTACATTTTTCTTTGTGCACTAAAACTATTTTTCTATGCTTCCTGAATAAAGAATGTAAAAACAAAATTTGACACTGAAATTTAGTTTTCTAATGAGGATCGCCAAGAACTAACACTTCTATCGCTAAATATCAAAAAATACTGAAATAAAATAATATATCAATTAAGATGAGAATTTTTCATCCACTTTCGTCAGCTCATATAATTTGGACTTTCTTTTTTTTTGGAGGGACTAGGATAGTAAGAAACATACATAAGAAACTAAATCTGACCATTCGATTAATTTCTGTATCCCCTAACCATGTAAGTCCCTTTGTTCTAATGCTCTGTACTATATCTTCTTCTATGAATTCTATTAATTCATGGCTCCTTTCGAAGATTCTAATTCTATTTTGTTTTACTTTGATTTATTTCTAGCCATCTGCTCTTTACTTCCTCTAAAAGTTGTGCGAATGCTTCTTCCGGCTTCTTGCGACTAGAGCTATATCGTCTGCGTATTCTATCAGATGGATGTTACTGCAGGTTATGATTCATTTAGACATAACGCATTGATAGCGAATTCCAGAGCGATGTTAAAAAGTACTGTTGATAGTGCAACTCCTTGTCTTACTCCTGTCTCCATTACCATCTTCCGTAATTACTTCAGCCTGTGATCATTTATCAGCTGGTTTCTCTTTATCTTGTCAAAGGCATATTTGAAATCTATAAAAAGCGTATGGAGTTCAATGTTTCAATCGTTGCTTTTTTTTTATTATTTTTGTCATTACATGTATCGCATCTATTGGTGATCTCCCTTTTCTGAAGCCGTGTTGGTGTTCTTCCATGCTGCTCTCCATGTGCTTTGTTAATGATTGCCGTTAGTATTTTAGAGGTCGTGTTCAGCAGGATAATACCTTTGTAGTTGCTACATTCGTTAGGGTCTCATTGTTTAAATATTGGGGTTATAAGCTCTGTTCTCCATTCCTTGGCCATAGTCTTTTCTTTCCAAATTTCTACAATCATTTTATACATTTTCTGTGTCAAATTATTACTCCCACTTGTTTCATTTTCCCCGATAATGTTTTTCGAAATATTCCTTGCAGTCACTTTGGCATATCTGACTTCCTGTCGGTCGTTGGTCCACTCTTCTTTGTCCTGCTGTAGCATTTAGTCGGTTCCTTTCTTTTTTCTTTATAGTTTTGCAGATTTTCTGTATTTCGATTGCCATTCCACATATTCCTAGCTTTTTGTTCGTTGCTGTTAAGCTCCGTATACATTTTTATTCTATCTTCAATTTGTTGTCGGTACTTTTGTTTTACTGTCCGATTTCTTAATTTTTGTAGATCCCAGCTTGTTCTTCGTTGCCTTATCCTATCTTTGATAATTTTCATTATTAATTTTGCTATTACCAAGTAGTGATCTGTACCAGCAGTAGCTTCTCTATATGTGTACTATCGTATGTATGTATGCAATGATTGAATGAAATGAATAAAATCCGCATTCAGTTACAAAATATGCTGAATTTATATATTGTACTTGTATATGTATATGTATATGTTTATATATTATAAAAACACTCACATTAAATAAACATATTGGTTTCAAGCACATTACCAAATTTATTTTGTGATCAATTCCTGGCGAGAATATTCCTCCGGTTAGTGTCATTAATATTTGAGTCCGGTGTTAAATTACATCATTTCTGTTTTACGGCATGCAGAACTTCCTCTGAAATGTATAAAATAATTCTTTTCGACAGTGTTTTAACAAATTTTGTAGGTCATCAAAATTCTAGAGAGAAAGAACTGCATTTAACTCCGTAATCTTTTTGTGTGTACATTTAGATTGCATTGAAGTAACTGGAATACCAATCCTCTTCTTCGTGTCGTGAAACAAAACAATATCTTCGGTTTTTGTTCAGAAAACATTAAAACAGGGTGCTACCGTTATTAGGAATTTTGAACCATAAAAGTTTGATCCAAGAAACTTATTTTCTACTTTTGATTATCTAATTCAGTTGAGTAATTATTTATTGAATATATAACGTGTCCAGCAACTGCATGGACGGAAACAAATATTTGCAAACAACCCTTGTTCAATGGAACAAGGTTCATAGCGTGCCAGGAGGAAGTGTAATATTTCATTTCATTTTTATGGATATCTATTAAAAATAAAGTAATTTCATTTATTTAAAGTGCCACCATTATTCTTGCCACCACCATCCTGCATATAAACTGTAACGCGATTTTATATATTTTATTAAACATTTATTCATATTTTGAGAGGAATGACAACAATACCAGCTTATTATTGTCTATTATTCCAATGCAAATTTGAGACAAGTAACCTAATCAATTTTAGTAGAACTACATTAAAATTCATACAATCACTGTTTCGTGTCATTTCATCAAGTTCCAGCGAATTGTCGTCACTATACTAACAATTAATTTCACTTTAACATTTTCAAGGTAGGCATTTTCTCCTAAATTAGTTTTAAAATTTTCCTATGTGAAGTATCCAGTTTTAGAGAGGCATACCTACATCTCGATCTAATAAGACTTGTTTATTTTGTGGAAACTTAAACCTTTTTAATTGACATTCCAATCTTTGATGTAAACACATGTTCATGCGACGTACAGAGAAGTGAAAGTTAAACGTGCCGTCGTGACAAACATTAAATTAGCATCGAAAACTATTTAAAATTGTCTATAATTAGGAACAAATCGGCACACGTAGCCGACAAGCGTTTTCTTGTTAGCGAACTTGCAAAATTAAAATGCCATTAATGCCAGCTATCGAGAAGTTACGAAACAGTCACGAATGGATGAAGGTGCTAATGATAGATTCTGTTTAATTAATCTCGGCAGTAGTTGTTTTGCATGTATTTTGCAGTTACTAATGAGAAATGTCTTTGCACGACGCATTTTCCTGATTAAAAAGATTCACTTTCTGAATCATTTCCTTTACTTTTGAATATAAAACTTTTGATTTGATTACCATTTCATACATTAAATAGAATCTGGATATTAAATGGTCTGAGGGTCGTATTGTAGTTAACGAGAATTAATTTACCGATCATGTATTACAAAATATATTCACACATTGTAAAGCATACAATCAATTTGGCAAAACAAATCATTTCCAGAATCAGTTACTACATACACATACCTACATGGAATTTGATGAAATTGGAAACTAACCAAATCGCCTCTTTCATAAAGATGTTAACAACCTTTTTATTGTCCGCTTTGTTGACTTACTTAATTTTTTGCAAAGCAGATTTGTTTTGTTGATGTACAGGCGGAGTTTTTTCTGATGTTCCGTATGGGAATGTCGGAAACTATCCGATACAGAGAGATGACCAAATAGGGAAAGAATTGCAGTTTCATGAGCTCGATTGAGTGAGCCTTCTGTTTTTTTGGAAAAAGCACAGAAAATATTTGGAAAAATTATTTTGCTGTTATTGGGTTATAAAAATCCCTTTTTTTGATGTTATTTATAATCTGACTCCAACAGATCTAAGAACAGTTGTTTTCCAAGCTGCAATATTAACCATCCCTTCAATAAAGAGAAAAAAAAAATGGCAGGCGTGGACTGATTATATAATTTTAGAAGAAGGCATCCGAACCTACTTATTATTAAGAGCATTGGAAACAAGCAGCGCTGCCAGGGCAGCTGAAGTTAATAAAACTCAGGTTATAAAATTTGTTGATGTACTCTCTTCGATTATGAAAAAATACAACCTTCATGCTAACCAAATCTATAATGACGACGAAACTGGCATGAATGCCGTACCTAATTATTACACAAAAAGGAGGGAAACAAGTAGGTCGCATAGTTAGCATTGAGAGGGTTTTCAATGCTTGCAGTGATGTGTGCAACTTCAGCATGGCGTTCCTACATACGGCCATTTGTACTTTCCCTAGGAAAAGGATGTCCGACCTATTGCTAAAGGGTTGTCCTGCTGGAACTGTAGTATATCCAAATGGCACCGGTTGGATGGATAATGCGTATTTTGTTAAATATTTAGAGCATTTTGCTAAACACACAAACACATCCGAAGGAAAAAACACATTGTTGATCCTCAATAATCATTCTAGTCGCCGGAATCTTGAAAATGTTTTAAAGGCCCGTAGTTTAAACATTGTGATGATTTCACTTCCTCCGCATACTAGCCACCGCATGCAGACACTGGACTGTCGCTTTTATGACCCATTAAAATGTCAGTACGCGATTAGTAATCGTCCAGCGCAAAGAATATCAATTTACGATGTAATGAAGATTTTTGGTAGAGCATTTTTAAATGTTGCCACTCTTGGAGAGTCTGTTAAAGGCTTTAATGTAACAGGCATTTATCCGATAAAGCCAGATCTATTTCCGGACACAAATTTTCCTCCGTCATTAGTCAGCGATATTCCAAAAGAATGTATGTAAATACATACTCACATACACAATAATAACAAGAAGCCAATCCCACGGCCGTCAACTTCCCGTGAAACTGACACATTAGATCTAATGCCCGGTCCATCAATTGCGCGCAAAAACGACACGCTTAAACCAATTCCAGTTCTATCAACTGCAGAAGATCAATCAGAAAACGTGTTCGACCAGAAAATCCCAAGCGAAAAGCACAAACCCTAGAAGAATTAACAGCTGCCCCCCGATGATGATTCTAGTGAATCAGATTTAATCGGATTTAATCTTACAAAAGATGTTTTATGAAGTTAATCGCGAAATTTTTTCACTAAATAATAACTAGAAAACCTTTTTATGAAACACTAAAAACCATATAGATAACATGAATAAGTCAGGAATTGATAAAATATCATCGGAGTCAGCCTAACCACCAGTAATTTTAAAATGTGTATTAATGGGTTAAATTTAGATTGTTAGTTTTACTGCTGCCTTGGCTAACGAAACGTCCAGTGTTAGTAAAGTATTGTGGTGAGGGTAATGGCAAAGTGTTTCAGTGTTCGAACGACACAGTGTTCGAGTACGTGATTTCTATCAAAACTGTTGTTAGCAAAAGATAGTAACATGCTCAATTGCTGGTCATTCATCTTTATCGTAAATAAATTGCACATCAATTTTTGTAATATGTTCGTTTTAAAAGTAAAATCAAAAAATAATTAGGAATTAATTAGAACAAACATTTCTGCAATGTTGAGTCTTCCCTATTACTAGCTATCTTATTTAGATAATTTTCCATATATTTATGATATTATTCGTACTTAAGGATATTAGATATTTACTAGTCTTGAAAAAGATCAGTTTTTACTAGAAAATTTAAAACATACCACTACAGTAGCAGTTAATTTCATTTTTCTTTTACATGAGTCGATGTTTTTAACTTCAATAACTTATTTTACAACAATTTGCCCTTACAAAACTAAGTACAAATCTAATTGTAAATGGGGACAAACGTTAACAGTGTGCAATGAGTCGCTACCTTTATAATTCTAATAAGTTCTTAAGCTCCTAGTAATAAATTATCAATTTTATTGCAATAATGAATTCAGCTAAGCGTGAACCATTGAAACGTACACATAAATATGTTAAATAATTCTTTTGAAGTTGCTGTAGGACATACATGCCGTTATAATTTAATTAAATTACACTATAAATCACTTGAGATAATTTTATTACGCCATTTTCATATATTTACTAATCAATTACAGCTACCTATTGATGTTTCAATTTATCAGTTATTAATATCTGATTAGATAAACTTTTCTAAACTGTTCTAATTCTTCTTAATGGTAGCTGGGTGCAGTTACAGGGGCTACATACATACGTCTCGCTTCGATTAAATACCTCTGTATGTGATTCGTCTTGCCACCTTTTTTTCTGCTTCTTTCTCGCTTAATAGAATTAACCTGGTGTAGCGATAATACCCGTGAGCGAAATCAATTTTATGGAATGTGAACATGAATTTAGTATATTTCCTACAGATAGGTGGCTAGTTCCGCTAAACGCTCTTATACGCCCAGCTCAAGTTGCTGCCAGTATAGTGGTCAAAATTACACACCCACATTTGCATGACAAATGATTATTAATTATTGAAAAAATGCTCTGGTTGACATCATTGATGACAAATCTGCCTGTCATACCTATTGAAAGTAATTGGCAATTTTTATTAGTTACGAAGGTAAAATCCATCAAGTTACAACATAGGAAAGTTTCGCAATACGAATGCTTGGATAAAGAAACACTTTCTGTTCAAACCTTCATTTAGGGGACGGTGACGCAAATTGGTGAGCGCAAGGAAAATACAAAATATGAAAAAAGATATGCAGATTTCTAGTACAAGGAACTCCTATAGTTTTGAACAAACGTAAGCGAACAAAATTAAAAAAAAAAACATATTTCATAAAGAAATATTTCATTTTTAATAACTTCAATCCAATGTTAGATGTTTCAATCATTTTGGGGCAAGACGATTACATGCAATCTTTAATATTTCCAGTCTTTGTTATTTCGTCAATGTTCATAAATAGGGGGAACTTCCTGCAATAAGGGTAGAAAATATTTCTACTAGCTACTGTAGATTGTGATTTTTCACCGAGACGGAGAGTTTTCACCGAAATGGGGAGATTTTTCATCGAGACGTAAAGATTTTTCACCGAAACAGAACATATTATGTAACGCTGAAAGTTATTGTCCCGTAAAATTTTAACTCTGTCGAATTTAACTACTTGTGCAAATGGACGCTAGGGAACAACCAGATGGTGGTAGATCTGACAACGTATTTTTATCTCTGCACTGTTAGTCTATGCGTTTCATACAAAATGTCTAAGATTCACCCATCTATCCCAAGTAACTCTTCAATTTTGTAACGGGGTTCACGTGTTATTGCTTGTATCATCACGGTATTAGCTATCAGTTTTAGTAGCGTGTTTTGAAGTATGATTTAAGGTTACGTGTAAAAAATGTCGATTATATTTAAACTAAAACATTAAGTGAAAGTGTATTTTGTAAAATATAGTTGTAGTATGTTTCAGTAGAAGTATGTAACTAAATTTATTTCTATTTTCGTACTTGACAACACCCTTACATATTTACACCCCAAACCATCATATTTACACTAAGAATGTATAACAGACAATGTAAAATTCCTACTAGTACGACAATCTAGACAATTAGCACTTTTGGGGAAAATTTGACATCCATGAGAAGGTTTTATTACTTTTTACACGCGAAAATACTCGCCAAAACTACATTCGAGAGTGTGGGCCTTTTGACCCTTGATTTTTTACTGTGAAGTTATACTCCATAAGACCCAATACTTCGAAATAAAAGTCTATAAATCCATAATTTCTGAAAACATCGTTTACTATACTGTTTTCCACACTGCTATTCTTTTGTTTGATATTTTTTTACTACCACAAAAACGTTTTTCGTAGGTCAATTAAATTGGTTAGAAGTTACAATCAAATTCTAAATTTAGTTTTTCCAAAATTATCTATATTAACTTGATGTAGAATCAACGGATCTAACGTCATGTGTTACAATTTCAAATTTACTACATTTAAATAGCAAATCGCTACGCAGACGTAGGGTTGGTTATTATTTGTTCGAACTAAATTAAATTTGCAACAAGTTAATGCAGTTTCATTAACGTATTTCTTATTTAGCGAAAAATGTTTACCAAAAAAATAACAGTATAATAATGACAGTAACAGAATTATATTTAAATAAATATTGAGTTTTGTATAAAAAAACAATTTTACACTTACAGGTTTGTTTTAGTTGGAATAAATTTAAAAAATGAATTATAAAAATGGCCGAAAAAAAGCTAAGGTAGTAGTGTTGAAAATTGGTAAATTTATAAAGAAAAAACATGGAACTTTTTCCTTTGTCATTTCCCAGAAATTTTAAAAATAATTTGGCAGTTAAAAAGGTCACGTGATTGTTTGTGTGCATGCCATGTAATATAATTTTTTAAACGCAAACAAATGGCAAAGTTAAAATGTGTCTGTGTAATGAACCGGATTTTATAGGTACAAGCAATATATTTTTTTACAGTATCTCTGGTAGATTCTATCGTAAATCATCTATTGATTGTCAGAGAATGATATGCACATTTCAGGATATTGAAATCAGTTATTAAGCTTGTTAAATTTTTGTGAGTATCTTTCTTTTAAATCTTACTAATAATAAAGTGTTTGGTGTTCTGATATTTCGAACTTTGAAAATTACACGCTTGTGTAATTTCCGTTGATCATAGAACGAAAATTGTCAGTGCAGATAGTTAGCTAGGGTTACCGGCAGTGCAAACACATTACCACGATATGTTTAAGAAATATTGTTTGTCAGAAATTCTACTTCTTCATAGTGAAGTTACATATCCGAATTCTGATTGCAATGCACTGTACATTGTGAACCGCGAAATTAAACAAATTCAAATCTAACATTATCCTCTACAAACCTAAACTCACAGTTTTCGTATTGCAGTGCGTATACCTGAAATATTAAAAACACACTTCAAATAAAATTCCTTTCGATATCAAATAAGTTAAATCACATATCGTATATACGGCGTGCCTATTTGGAAGATAATACAACGGTCTATCAAAACATGCCATCGCCTTTTTATGAAGATTGTATACTATATCAGGTTTCGTTCCATTTTAACGTTAGTTTATATGTAAAAAAAGGCCGATATGGTATACATGATACGTCGGGTCTGAGGAGGTTATATTTTTTTGAAAACGTCAATGCAGGAACGGTCTTGTGCAACGAGTGGTAGAAAATCGGTTTTTGCTTATGAGTGCGTGTAATAACTAATAACTATATACTGCCACATTATGAGCTATAGTTCCTCCTACAGATTTCCTTTCTTGAGACCGATGTACGATCGTAAACAATTTGTAATGTCAACAACAAACAAATTGTTATACGCATTTTTGTAACCGAAGATTTAAATCCTTAACAAACGTTGTAAATACATAAATTTAAAAAAAAACACTCGATGTTTGTATTGTGTTTTTTATTGCCTATTCACTTTCGCACAGTTTATTAAAGTGCTAAATTGTACTCTTTTCGAAAAATCAATATCTCGATAGACATATATTTATTTACGTGTCAAGATAGTAAATCTGTATTATTGGTATCTTGGTACATAAATAAGAGAGATCCAAAAATAATGCTTTCCGCAGGAGATGTTGTATGAGATGTAAATTGGCATAAATAATAGAATATTAAAAATATTTTCATGTGTTGCTTTTTTAGGTTACGTTTAAAATGCCTTACAGCATGGAGCACGAAAAAATCATTTTAAAATTTATTTCGTGAACTTGTATGTTAAGGAGTTTTGTATTAGAGAGCTCGATGATAGCGCACTAAATAAATATATGTACTGAATTGTCACACATTTTCGTGAGACAGGAAGTGCTTGTAAAAGAAAATCCCCAGGTTGGAGACTCATACAAGACTGTAGAGGATATACGAACTCGTTTGGACCATAGTTCTACTAAACCATTGCGTCAGTTAACGCAACAGACAGGTAAAGTTATAAGAGTACTAGCTTGTAAAGTATACTGAATGTGTTTGTCGGTTCATACATTTTGATAAGCATGTGCGAATTTTCAAGAATTTTATGACATAATAATCGGAGCATAAAGACGGGCCCCTCGATCACCAAATCCTACCTCCTTGGATTATTTTATCTCTGGATACTTGAAAATCAATTGCATACAATTGATGAGTTAAGAGATTCGATTATCTATACGGTTCAAACTATAACTCGAGAACATCTTCGAAAGCATGAACAGAAGAGTTGATGCCTGCATTAACAGTGAAGGTGGTTCCTCCCTGTCAAGATGTTACAATATATCCGCAGCCATCTAAACATCTAGGTACTTAACAAAAAGGATTCGAATCTATAACAATCTATGATGTAGCGGTAGCATGTCCATCTGGTAAATGGGAGTCGTACGTTCGAATCCTACCGACCCCTAATAAGAGATTTCCATTTCATTAATTAAATTTAATTACATCCGTAAAATCAAGGCAATATCGATTTTTCAGTATTCACCGATAGAAGCCAGTACATATATTAATTATAGTGGCTTCAGATTACAGTTTTTGATTTGTCAACCATTTCAAGTTTTATATTATTTATGGGATAATACTGGGATCAATATTGCAATTACATTGGACCATTTATACAATATAAAATAAAATTGGAAACCAATTATTAATTAACTCCGTCGATACGGAACTTGCGACAAAGTTAATGATAATATTCATATATGCGTGAATTATCTGCGAATGATGAAACATAATGAGGCAAACCTAAATGAACTTGTAAGTTCATTAATGAAAAGGCTATTGTTAAAATTAGTTCCTACTACACTGGTAAACAAAAATCAACGTTTTTGTGACATGGAAAACAGGGCGTATGTTATGTAAAATTACACTAGAAAACAGAAGATTGGATTTTCTCTATGTTCTTAATGTTACTTCGAAATGTTTTACGGCGATATTTTGCCTCTGCGCTATCCCGGATTAATGTCCAGCAGTAATCCGCAAGCATACTAGGCTTGCTATCGCTTTTCCGTGGTAGCAATGTCCTGGTGGAACCGTTCGCCATGTTCGCCGCTTACCCAAAAATTTCCGGAAAGAAATCGAGATGGGCATCCAGAAGGTGACATGTAACATCCCATATCTCCGTAGGCACTAAATTACAAGATCGTTCTGATCTAATGCTTTAACAAAATTTTAATTTTCAATTTAACATGCAGTAATGGTAGAAATACGTTTTTAGGATTGACCAGTAGTTCGCTGATAAAATTTTTTTAGACCCGAGGCTAGTGCTTGACGTAGTGGCCATTCTTTCTGTATATAGTAACGATCTCGTGCACGGCTGTCCCATTCACATAGGAAACAGCAGTATTTCGTATACCCCAGCAACAGTCCAATGGGAAGCGCTATCACTTTTAGGTCCCCACAGATTACCTACTCATAGTCTTTATACCGGATGTGTTTTAGGAGATATCGCATGTTCTCGTATAATTTCTTCATACGAACCGTATGAGTTATAGGTATAAATGGATATTTATTGCCGTTGTGAAGCAAACTACTTTTAAGCTAGGTTTAGAAGAGTCAATGAATAGGCACCAATTGCCTGGTACATGTTTTCGTCCTAATGCATCAAAAGTTGTTAAGTTTGGTGCAGTATACCAAATTCCCTTCTTGAACGAAATAATTTAACCTTTGTACGTCACCTTCCAGGAGATTCTAGTCTTTTAATCTGGATGCTAGGAGTTCTGACTGTGATTTTGCTAGTTTTAAATCTCGAACTAAACCATTCAGTTCAGCTTGTGAAATGAAATGTGGTTCTATTGAATATTCTGGTGCTTGAAAGTCTGGCTTGTTGTCGATTTCCTGTGCGAATTGCGCATCACCGGCACATTCAAGTTGTTCTTCATCCAAACTCCGCGATGCTGGTGGTTTTAGGAGAGGAAATTCTTCGCTATGTTCGACAGGCCGTAAAGTCGATGGTAAATTGGGATACTGCGCAGTATGTTTGGACTTCGATCCGATACTCTGTATGTTAGTGAGGCAAAAGTAAGAATTTATGGCATGATCTCTAGGTACTCTCCACACCATCGGTACTGCAAAGGGCATTTTATGTTTTGCACCTTTCAACCAACTTATTAACTGTGTTACACAAGACTTACAACATATGTGAGGGATACATGACTTATCTTGATCTCCTACTTTGATCCCGAAGTTCCTACAAGTTAGGTGAAAGTACGTTTTTGGGATTTAAAACTTATTTCCCCATACACATACCAAAAACTGTCGACATTATATATAGTATATAGAACACAAACCACGTCTCGCGGCACAACATAAAAACTTCTTACGCCGGTAAATGCCTTTTAATTTGGGTGCATCTTTTTGGCAAGTAGTAGACAGGAATAAACTTGTCATAACAAGGCATATTCGTCACTACTGATACATTGTACAAAGTGGTACAATATTTATTTATTTAGATAAACCAACATATGTCGTATACTTATATACATAAAAACGCTTGTTATTAAAAATTTGTGGATGATAGACAATTTCTGTTTTTAAGATGCCGAAATACATCAGAAACACCTACAAACTCCCATGATTTGTGTTTAACAGTGTTATCAGCGTATTAAAAAGAAATTAAAAGTAGTGATACGAGGGTGGATCAGTAATTACCAAACCTAACAAAATGTTATTTATTTTTCCATTTGTCAATTTTTAAAAGTATAAGTGTCAAAATTTATGTTCATTTCAATTGCAAAAATGCTTATCGTTTGAATAGGAAGTTCTTATTTTTAAAGCACAAAATAAACGACGAAAACAATACTAAGCTGAAGTCTGTTTACTGGAAGTAATCTTCATCGATTACGACCATGAACCAATAAAGAATTGAATTGAAACGTGCATTTGATGAACATCGCATTGAATGCCCAAAGGATGCGAGTATTTCAGAGATGATTAGAAAAATCCACGATATAAGTTTTACGTATCTTTGATTTTACATAATAAATTGAGTTTGAAAAAATTATGTGCGAGATGGGAACATGGACAAGAATCCAGTTCAGCCCTAAATTTAGCAAAAATAAGACGTCATCCGACAGACTTTTGGCGCCGAATTATAACAGTGGATGAAACCTGGATGGAACACCCCTATTCACCCGCAATGAAGCAACGGATTTGGCCCTCTACAACGTTTTCCTTTTTTCCAACCTTAAAACTTCGCTTGGTGGAAAGAGATTTGGTGGTAATCACTAAAACTAACGCATATTTTGAACATCTTGATAGAGCTTACTTTTTCGGAAGAAAGACTTTCCATTCTTTCATTGCTATAATTATTCATTGAATACAATGAATAATGGCAGCAAGGACTGTAGGGGTAGTAATACCACTAAACTATCGGCACACTCCACACCACACAAGTTACTAATTGATTAATCTGGAACAACTGTTTCAACCGTAAGTCATTCGGTTTTACGAGAAACCATGAGTTCTCGAAACAGCTGTTCCGGATTAACCAATTAATAACTTATGTGGTGCGGAGTTTGCCGATGCTTTAGTGGTACTTGAATATAATGAGTTGCAGAGTTCCTACCTGAAAAAAATAAAATATTTTTTTCCAAAAAGTCCGCGTTTTCTTGTCTAGGCCTGTTAATGAATGATCAGTCCTATCAGCAATAGTCAAGTTTATCTTCCATGTAAAAAATAGGATTTTATTATATTCAAGGAAGTACCCTCTGAATCAAGGTTTATTGTTAGGAAAACATCTTTGGGCCCGTAATATACGGTTTATATATTTTATGAATCACAAAACTAGCGATGTACAAATTTTAAACGCTATAAAGAAACGTTACAGCTTTTACCACCTCCATGAGAAATCGTGGTTAAAAATTTCATGCCAGACTAACTCTATGGTTAAAACGTTTACATCTATAATTATACCCATGCGAGGAAGAAGGAATACCCCTATTCAGGGCCGAGTGTGGAGAGTAGATCACTGGATTTTTCTCGAATTCCGACACCCTCAATCATTTCGCAATTTATGTCGGCCCGAGAATTAAATAGCATATTTTCACGTAAAAATCGTCCGAAAATTACTGTTATTCCAGATATTACCTCATATCTTAGAACGTAATCCTTATTATTAGCTGTTTGGAAAAGTACATGTTTATATACCAGCCTTTAATTAGTCCGGATAATAAAATAAACTCGTAGTTTTTTTGTGCATAAAGCATATAAGAGTCATTTTGTACTAAAATGATTTGTGGATTGCATCCTATTGACCTGTATTTAAAGTCTAAACCGCATAACCTTTAAGAATCGACCTCGTAAATAATACCTGTTTCAAGTGACGTGCGAAATTCTGTTCCGGCTACAATAGAATACAAAGAAATACGTGTTGCCGTTGTTCTGGTGCAGTTGCTGTGTACCTTTTTTAAATTTCAAAATAGACAAAAACAATTGGAGGCAGTAACTCTGATACGATTTGTTGCGCGATTTTTATTCAATTTTGATTATGGATTTGGAAAGCTGATTTCTTTCCTATGTCGCTACGTGTTTCCATCGCTAATCATAATTGTTTGAAAATTCGAGATTTCAACATCCTCACCTTTACGTAATTCACCAAATTAACAACACCAGTTCGAACTTGATTCTGTCGGCCATGTTTTTGCAATAAGTGCCTGTCTATGTAAAAGGCAGTGGTTTCTGATTTAGTATTATTTGAAAGTGGTACTTTCATTATTTTTGCATTTTCCCAAACATTATCTTGGCCAATACATCAGTGAAAATGACGGGCAAGTGTGTTAACCACTACATTGGAGGTCTTATAACAGAAATGAAATGCCAACCCCATTTAGGAAAAAGCTGCAGACCCGCCGAAGCATATAGCCGGTTCCTACTGATCAACTACGAACTGCTCGCACGAGTCCGAACCTCAATGAAAGGAGACCGGCTAGAGAAGTTCTCTTCTCAACCTTTGATGGATAATGGTCGCTACCGATCTCTCGGAACCTGCCTTACATTTTGTCCTGAGGGGTCTAGGTCGCGTAGGCGACAACTACAGACCCGTCAGAGCCTAGACCGCTCAAGTGCGACAACTATCGGTACCTCAGGGCCTAGGCCGCCGAGCACTGGCAACTATCGACCAGCGAAAGAAACGGAACCGATCATGAGGTACAATCTGCCCGCCCGTGATTTAAACCTATACGACGGGGATGATCGGACCAAATCCCTGTCCAAATCAAGCCTGCCGGGATGTTCGTTACCCAGGAATATGGGATTGAGTCAAACCACGACGACTAGCTTCAGGCCTTAGGATCTAGGTAAGGAGCTCCTGGCATTAGGATGAATCTAAAGAATTTCCAAAGAAACGCTGCATCCTCCCCTATGTATAGTTACAGCATTCTATTTTCATTTTCCTAGAAAATCACATAAATAATACAAACTGCTGTACAAGGCCATCTAGCTCCCATTTAAAGCAACGAAGCAAACACTATTATTTACGTTCTTAACCAGTTGATATTCTCTTCATAATGAACCCGTGTTCTTGAAGATCGAGTAACACTAAGGTAACAGGAAATTTTGTATACTTCCTTCACTACTTTATAACTTTATATACAAAATGACATCAACCAGACTTGTTGATAATTATTAGCAGCTTCTTTTTCGTTTTGCCCCCTTCTCAGTAACAGAATATTATTTTAAAAAATAACAGAACAATACAGAATAATTCTTTTCCTAAGTTCTACGACAAACGGTTATAGGGATGTAGCCGGTCGCCATCCCTAATGAACCGGAACATATACACATGTTTTAAATATAAAGTGTTAGCTGATTAAACTAAGCAATTGTATGGAAGATGTTTCATAAAAAAAATCTAATATTTTGCAAAATTTTAAACTTTCAATGTCTTAATTTATTGGTGTTCATATCAAATTCGGATTGTTTCTGCCTACCCATCGTCATGCTTTCCTACCTTTATTAATATTACCATTACTTGTCTCTCAGCTTATCTCACTAATCTCTACAAACGCTGATGCAGAGAGATAGTCCATTGGTGCTTTGTCTCCTCACATTGTTTTTACCATCAGTTATATTAGCTTTATTACTTTTGGTTATTATTTCTAAACACTTTTGATGTGTTTTCAGTACATTTAGAAGTCCTGATATTCCGATATAATAAAAGATTTGAAAATAACATAGAGAATAAGATAACTTGATAAAATAACTTCAATGAGAGTAACTTCTAAATTATTACCTAGTAAATACATATATAACATCTGATTCGTGTAAATTTTCTATTAAGGCGAAAATGCCTTCAAGACAAATATACATCTGATAGGGCATATAAAATATTTTAATTGTTACTGCTATTGTTCTTTATCGTTCACATTAATGTTCGAAAATTAAGGTGCTTATATTTAAATAATAGCCTACAAAAATATAAGTAACGTTTCTGAAGCAGCCCTTATCATTTTCGAGTGATCTCATTGATGGTCCTACGTTGCCGTACTGTATTCGTTGCCGGATTTTTGTACGTATATAGACACACATCTATACGACTACGGTTATGTGGCAATCTGCTTCGATCTGTGTAACCACCAGGTCCGTCACTTATACTTTCCTAAAAATATGCAAAGAGAGGAACAAGAACACGAAGATTTTTCGAATGGTCCCCCTCTATGCGCGCAGAACACCTGTTCTACGTATAATGTTGTGTTGTGCTACTACAACCACAAGTAATTATCTACATTCCAAAAGGGGGCCTCACCAATTAAATATGAAGCAGCCACGCATTCCAGAACCTTGTCGCTGGTTATACCGTGCTATAGTCTTGCCAGTAGCAACCAACCATCGATCCTGTATTATTTCAGATGGATGCATGAATTATCTAACTTGAAATAGATTCTTTCCTTTTATGAAACTTCGTTAGCTTTATAATGTTATTGTTTGCAGCGGCATATGTTGAGATTTGCTATCATTATTATTGTCATTGCATACTGCTGCAAGTTTGCGAAACGAAGCGTATTTGTAAGTAGTATTTCCTCAAAATCTATAGCTTGTTTTTTGTATTTGTCCTACATATTTGGTAAGGCCGATGTTATTAGAAAAAGAGTTCTTTATACAAGGTTTAGCAAAAGTAACAGATTAGTCTAATATCTTTGTAAACTTTAGAACAAAATTTGTTTTAAGTTATTTTTTTACTATTTTTCCCCATTTGTGTTTTTTTAATGATTTCTTATTGTAAAAGAAAATATATATTTTTTTTAAATGGTAACAGTAATATTTTCTGGCACATTTGCGTTTCTGATTATGGATTCCATATTCTCATGGGGTCACATAATAAAAAAGAAGAAAACAAGATATTTAAAAATATTTAAATATTGGCTCCCGTTCGTTCTTATCGTTATTACACCATGATGGCAACAAAACATTATTAGTTTTAATCGATTGTTTGCATTTTGAACTGGATCTAGTTCGGTAAAACGTCTATCATTAATAATAATAATTACAACTGAAAGAAACGAAATCCTTATGAAGGTTGGATATGATGACAGATACCGTTCTCATAACGAAGTTTGCCGTTTATTCAACAACTTTCATTCGGATCGCACTCCTATAACTCAATTAACGGTTTCGAGATTGGTTACTGAATTTAGAGAAACGGATGATAAAGATATTCCCGGCCGCCCCAAATCAACCACTAATAATCTCTAGATGTGCTACTTACTGTAACGGATGTCAACCTCTCAATTGGCATTAGAAAACGATATGTAAGATACATCTTCTACAAGATCTTAAAGAAGATGCAGACGAGTGAATGCAGGTTTGTGGAAATGCCTAATAATAATCCAAATTTTTTCACCAATATTTTATATTCTGTGGATTTGTAAATAGGCATATCTGCCGTTTTGGTCGACTTAGAATCCACATTGGATGATGCATCATCATACACAGCATCCCCGAAAGCTTGAACGTGTTTCCTAATGGTAACCAACCAGATATACCAAACCTATAGTTTCAACAAAATGAGGCTCTACCATATTATGCAATTAATATTCGCCAGTACTTAGATACATTTTCTAGTCATTAAAATATGTTACTGTTACCATTAAATATATATGGAAAATAATAGAAAATAACTTGTCAAGCAAATTTTGTTAACAATATTCTTTTCTAAAATATATATTTGCAGACACAAGAAAAAACAATGGAAGAGGAGATTTGACTCAAAGAAAACCTATCAAAATTTATTATTAGCTTAAAAACGAATATTTTATACAACCAGGCATATAAGCATGTGTAGCCTACTAAACTGGATTGATTTGAATCTAATTTATTTTGAAAATAATTAACAAGAAACAACCATTAAAAAAGAACGTAAAATTTAGATAAAATTTGGCAGTATCGACGAGGCAGACGTTTGAAAAAAATTCTATTGTTACATGCATTTACTTACAAAAGATTACTGTTGGGCAGTGATTTTCAAATTTGAACAGTATTTTAGAAAATAAATTTAAAATTACTTTTGTTGGTTGTCAAAAATTTCTAAGTTTGTAAAAGCCGTAGGATTATATTTGATATAGTAAATTTTAAACTCTTTTCGGCGCTAATTATTCTGTGGCAGTGTCTCTGAGATAATTTTGAAGAAACTCGTTACAACGTACAAACAAGGACTATTCGCTCCTAAATTCACCAAGCGCAGTAGGTAACTTTTCCTGCTCTAAGAAATAAAGATATTAAATATATTTAGTCTACCCCACATACAGAATCCGTCAAAGAATCACTGACAATCTTCTAAGGACGGTAATTATAAAACCAAGACCTCTTATTAGGAATGTTGTTTCTAGAAATATGTTAATTTAATGCATTAAATAGTGTTTACTAAAGGTTCTTCATAACTACAATTAGTTATGAAGTCAATTGGTTTCACAATGGAAACCAATTGACTGAAAATAACAATGCTACAATGTTGGTTAATGGCAAACCACTAATGTCTTTAATGCTGTGAACAACGTATTGTACACTGTGAACTTGGTAGTTATATATAGTACGAAGTATAGCGCTATATTCATAAACTGATTCTAGGCTAGTCGGTAAACAAGTAAATATTTCGGAATGTTAATTGCGTTGTAAAGATTATTTTTACACAGAAACAGTATTTTCAAATAAATTCGCCCGATGTAATTTAATAAATAGAATTTAAAATTGTTATTTACTATACAAGAAGAACGAAGAAATATAACAATTGTAAATTATTTTCATTTAATGCATGTTTACGTTCACCATGTTCTAAATAGTGGAGCAGAATTAAAACGAAACTATAGTGCTTATGAAACATTCAAAACACTATAGTGCGATTATTATGAATTGTGAATTATACATGCACAAGGTCGTAGACTTCGTATGATTTGCAAAATAAAACTCGACAGGCTTTTTAAAGAATCCCGATCTTCCATTCACATATCCACTCTTGTACTGCGAGTATTTGAAGACATTGAAAACTTTTAAGGAAGGAACTGATTCTGGGTTAATAAAGGCAGCTTAGTATTTCTCTTATGAAATTTTGTTTTCTGGTGCATAAGAATCACTGAATTAGAAAACGATCTGATTTTTCCAGAGTCTAAAACCAAACACATCTAGAGCTGTCATTTTTTGAGGAATATATAAAGCGTCTACAGTTTTATATTTTGGCTCCAATTTCAACACAATGCCCATTCCAAGCATCAATCAACAGAATACTGTTTGATTCGATATTTGGAAAAGAAACATCTGTTAGCTGTTTTTTAAAATAAGTTAGCTTTCTAGATGTCGAAGAGGAAATATACACATTTACGGGTTCAAACAATGATTGCGCAACTCGAGGCCTAAGCGTATTCACAGATTCTTTTAACACCAATAATGGCGAAAGTACGCGTCCGTCTGCAGAAATTGTATAACTAGGTATTATAGAGTGCAGACATACAATGGTTTCCTGACTTTACGCTGCTAAAGTACGACCAGGGTAATTAATAAAGCTTTATTGTTATTTTTTAGTGACTGTGTGTCTATAAATAAAAACTAAATTGTGTGGCGTGCAGGTTACTCGGTTTCCTGTTAGGTATATATTTATTCCGAAAATAGTTTGCAACATGAGACTATGTCATACACATAAAATTATGTTCTGAAAAAAATTAAATGTGACAGTTTCCAGACATTTGAAAAAAATTTAAAATCGTGCAATTTTTGGAAGAGGTTGTATCCCGAAATCGGGTGATTCAGCCGCTAAAAAATATGTTGTTCCTATATCAAAGTACTCTTTCAGTCTCTAGAGTTTCATTGAAATCTGAATTTTCAAGTTGCCAGTGTTCCCTCTTGAGCGGATGTAAGAATAATATAATATAGTATAAGTATAGTAATAATTGGTCACTTCAATTTTACAGAATCATTTTTGCTTGTCCTCTATTATGTAGTAATTTCTAGTTTCTTTTAGAATGAAGTTCACCAAGAAAGTCAAATGTTTTTGTTTTTAACAAATCAGTGCTGATAGATAATTAATTAACACGAACTTGTTCAATGAAAATATTATATTAACTCATAGAAAATATGAAGTTACAACGGATTCATGTCCTCAACACCGTCATCTCCGAAATTTGAAATTTCCTACACGTTATCATTTTGTGCCCCACAAAGAAAAGCTTCTGGATTTTGAAATTTTGAATACGTTATCATTTTGTGCTCGTATCGTGTCGCTTTTTTTCGCAAACAGAAAATTTTGTGCTCCAATATTAAGCAAGTTGTTTCGCTTTGACTTCCACGCTTAAAGAATTTTGAAATTTCGTATATGCTACGATTTTGTATCACGAAATTCTTGTAGATATACCATCCTTGTGGCATGTAATTTCCAATTACTTCAATTTCTTACCAAAAGAGGTTGTTTCGAAAGCCAATTCAATACTCGCAGATTAAAAGGAAGGTATTATTTAAAAATAAGAATGGCACACGCATTTCGCTATAATAGTCAAACGTTCACAGAATTCTTCTTAAAAATGAGTTTTCTCCATTTGCTTCCATTGACCATATTTTGTACAAGATTGGTTAGCGTTTAATTTTGTTTAATTTTGTATTTTCCCTATTCGTTGTAGACGACTAAAATATTTCTATTGTTCAAAATATGTTTTGTTAAAAGTATATTAACTCCACACACATATTAAATTGACATTTTTTGTTTAGCTTATAGCTAAGGTATTGTAATTAGTACAATCGATTTGAGTTTTTAACGCAACTACTACTGAAATAATAAAGAAAATAAAAATTTTCCGGCTGCGTTTTAAATATTTTTTCAACATAGCACGCATAGTTTGTAACTCTTCATGCTTTATGCGAATCTCCTAACAAGAATAGAATTGATAGTTCTAGGTTTATTTGTATCTTGAAAGTTTATGAAATATTTTGAGGTTTATCGGTTCTATTTTTTAATAGTAATTAGTTAATCAGCAATCTTATTTTCGTCCTCCAATTAGTTATACAATCTCCCTTTTATTTTCTGTTTTGTTTTCTCATTCAGGACATTTTCCGAGACTTTCATTCTCTACCTGGGGTAAACCATTAAGTCTTTTTTCCTTAGATTTTAGTTTCAAACCTGTAATGTTATATCGTTTTTAATTGTAGTCTGCTAATTTATGTACTGTTAGGTACGTAAATTATACTTCTTCTTCCTATACTGAGAAATTAGTAATTCACATTTTGCAGGCTGATAATAATGAGAATAAAGAGTTCCTAAATTTATTTTTCTATCCTTACATTTTATATTCATTTTATTACATTAGGTGACCTTGCCAACTGATGAAAGAAAGTAATGAATAAAAAGTCTCTCCTAAATATGTATACACCATTGCAATAAACAATAGATTTGGTTGTATACAAAAGATCTGTGCATCGATCCTACTAACGAGACCATGCGAACCACTGATGCAGATTACAAGCGAGCAGTTGATTGGCAAAAATATGATGATTTAGAAAAGCGATCTTCATATTGCGTACAAAGACAGCGTGGAGTCCCTCAAGCAATTATTTATACTTTATATATCTCATGACATGCGGTATGTACAGTCATAAGCATGTTCTCAGCCCCGCTTAAAAGAAAGCGCTATAATTCGCTTAGTATGGAAGCACAAAATGGCACAAAACCAGCACAAAATGGTAGCGGATATAAAATTTCAAGATCCGTTAATATTAAAACACAAAATTTTCTTTTTGCGACACAAAGCGGCACAAAATGAGCGGAATACAACGGAAGTGCAGTCCGAACATTTAACGAGTATCGTCACCATTTTCCAAATCGAACAGTTTCCAAAATAATGCTTTTCGAAGATTGTTTGCTAATTTTCGGGTGGCTGGTGTATTTACAAGCGTAAGGATTTTTCTAAAATAGATTTATGAATTTGAAAAGAACATTTTCAACATTGTTGAAGAAAGCCAAAATGAAAGTGCTAGTCAGATGGAAAATCGATTATCATATAAAATGGTTTCAAGCGTCATCATGTTCAACAACCTGAAGATCGCGATCACGTCTCAATTTAAGAATGCATACGTCAAAACTCAATTCTATCGTCATAGTATAAATAATTGTTACCATGAGCATCAAGATTTACCATAAATGTTTGGTGCTACATAATTAATGACCAGTTAAAAGGTTCATTTGTGTTGGATGTGCGCCGTACTGGAGAAGGATATTTACAATTCCTGAAAGATCATTTAGCAAACTTTTTAAACGAAGTTCTTTTGAATATTCGACAGAGACTATACTTCCAACTGCAAGGTTCCTCTCCACCTCGCTTTACCTGTACAATTTTATTAAACGATCAATTTCTTCAACAATGAATCGGTAGAGGAGGTCCAATAAATTGACTTCTGAACTTAAACCCAATCGATCATCTTTTCTAGGGCTGGATAAAGTCATTTGTATACGCCAATAGAGTAGACACACAACAAGCTTTATTTGACCGCGTTATGAATGTGGGTACAGTAATAGAAAATAATTCGGACAATATTAAACATTCGATCCATAACATCAATAAAAAAGCAAACAAGTGCATTGAATTTGGTGATTTTTGAAAAAAGTCCTTGAATTATCTGCACTTTTCAATTAAAAAATATCAACTTTGGCCATTGTACATACCAGAAACATAAACAAAGGTTTCGAAACAGAAGAGTTTGGAATGAATTGAAGTTACTATTACAGGTATAAAAAAGGAAGCAGTATGGTACTTTTCAAATCAATTCATTTGGAAATGTTACATTTAACAGCTACTATTTACACATTTCTAATTGAAAACAGCGTATTTAGCAGAGCTTTACGTCGCTATAATGCAATCATATCATAGATTTATATAACCGCAATTTGCAAAGCTATTTGATTTCGCACATGCAATAAGAGAATGTGAGAAATCGTTGAAATGATTATTATGAAACAAATCCGTCATGCGTGTAATAGGTTATATTCACTGTAAAACAGAACGGTTTTTCTCCTTCTAGTTCTGTCATTATACGGCAGTTAGTGCGTTTATTGTTTTGTGGTCTGGGGACCGTACCTTTTCTTCCTTCTTTTTTCCTCCTCTTTTTTTGTTTCTTCATACTTTAGCATGTTCTTCTGAATCGAACGTAAAGCCCGAGGCTGGTTGGGTTATTTTATTTTCGAATAGGTCTTCCACATTCGTCTTCGTTGGCCCGGTATAAATTATAATTTAAAACTTACCAGTCTAAAACGCATTAACCAGATGTCACACGTTGGGATTTGTATAACTACGAACTCCAATTTTGCATAATTGAAAGTGTGTGCATGTAATTGGTAATGATAAGATTTAAGACTTGCAGAACTTAAGTGGTGGTGTCACTTCGATTGTTAGACTTTTCCATTCGTATCTTGTTACCTTGCGACAACAAAGAATTGCAAAAAGTTTAAATCATTTATGTTAAGAAGGTACAAAGAATTAATGACAAAAATTATTTATAAGTAATTTGAATTAATTTTTAAATTAAGTAGTTGCTATTATACGTTTTTAATAGATGCTTTATTTAATGTTTTTTTTAGGCAACCTTCTATGAATTTTACAACGTTGTTGCAATTATCTTTTTTTTTCTGTGTTCAATCCAATGAACTTTTAGTGATCGCTCAACCGGAGTTTGGGATGTAGACCATTAAAGAAGTAGAAACATTTCATGTAAATCTTAAATCATCTGGAAAAGCAAGATTGGTATAAGAAATATATAATTTAATGTTGTGCAGCACTTACTTTCGAATATTTTTTATTAGCTTTTCCTCTAAATTGCTCAGGAAAGGAATTATTTTCCAAGCGCGAGTTAAATGGATTCATTGTATTTTCTAATTTGATTTGATTTAGACACCTGAGGATTGAAAAATAAATATCGTGGATGAAAACCTCAAGTATTCTCGGCCAGTGACAAACATAGAGATTAAAATAATACGACACAAAAAGTCAATACTCAATAATATATCTTTCCATCTGGAAAGATCTACTTATCTTGGTACCGCACATGGCAGTTCCTGATGCAACACTTTGTATACGAGACAGCATCGAAACGATTTTTAATAAAATTGCAAAGCACAAATAATAAATGTCATAATTATCAACATTTAAACTTTATAATATTGAAATATGAAGAGGCAATTAAAGTTTATTATTCTAAGCAGTAAGATATCGATCTACGAGATGAGCGTAAACGAAACACAATGCAAAATAACAACGTTTGCTTAATTTATGGATCGCTGAAATTAAGTGAACTTCCCTGAAACGATTGCGCCAGTCGAAATATCGGCGTATACACAACTCTGACTTTTAAAAGCTGAATGGCAATCAAGCGTAGTTTTCAATATAGCCGCACTTAATTGGTTTCCTGTAAAGAGAACAAGCGTCAATAACAGGTGTTTCTTTTTTCTTTGTAGTCATTGTTTCTGATCAACAATAAATGAGCCTTTAGTATTTAATTATGCGAAAACAACTTTAGTCGTGTTCTTGGAATATTTCAAAAAATTACCTTACGTTGAAATTTTACAAAATTAATTAATTTACAAGGAAAAATAAATATCGGCAACTTTGTACATTAATGTTAATTAAAATTTCATGTGCTTTTCAAAAATTTAGATTCGGGCTATAGAAGAGTACTTAAAGTGCCGATCTTTCAATGAATCATGGTAGCTAGTAAACTGTTGATGAATAATATTAAACAGCAATTATTTTAACGTATAAGCTTTCATACTGATTCATAAGATTTCAAAGTAGTTCTATGAAGCTACGTAACTTACGATTACCACAGATTATCCAGATACGAAACTCTGGATATCAAATTAAGGCGAGTGAAGTTACTAATGTCATAAACGTCTCGAAGGAGCGAACTTGGAATGTTACAACCACGGAATTTTGTATCCATACGACGGGTGCCGCAATTACTCACATATCGATCAAAAGCGTGTTCGGCTCCAGATGTCGCAAAAATGTTTAATCCGTTTTAAGGCAAATCCGGTGGACTTCACGAAGTAATTTATAACAGCTGATGAAACTTGGGTTCACTAATGAAAAACTTCAATCCAAAGCGTGAACAGAACTGGCTGCTCGGCTTCGAAGAAAGCAGTGTCTGTAAAATCAGTAGATAAAGTTATGGTATGAGCTTTTTGGGAGGCAAAAAGAATTTTGCTTATTGATTATCTTCCGTGAAAAATGATAAATGGCGGATACTAGACCAGCCTTTTGGATAAGTTGCAGAAAAGAATCGAGCAAAGTCACCTGGTTTAATTCATAACAATATCATTTTCCGCCATTATAAAGCATGGTCCTCATACCAATGTTTAGCAATGACAACAATTCATCAACTGAGGTACGATTTACTTTCGCATCTCATTATTTTCCTACCTCCATTCGTTATCAAATTTAAAAAATGTTGGGTGAACAGCGATTTTCCATAAGTCAAACCCGCCGTCGAAGGCTATTTTGAAACTGGTTTTCGCGATGGGATAAAATCCTTTGAGCAGCGTTCGACTAATTGCATTGAATGTTAGAAAGTAAAAATATTTCTGTATAAATAAAATTATTCTTTCACTATAGGCAACGCAATTATCATCCCGTCTCCGTAGTATGAAGTAATGAGCTAGGTAAGTATTACTAAATTTTACAATATAAAATTAAATTATCAATAATACGTAATCTTTAACAATACGATTCGTATTTTGTAGATTCTGCCGTAATTATTGTTAAATTGTACACTCCACTAATTTACTAAGTACTAACTTACATATTTCACTAGAGATTCTCTTTGTCCAAGAAGCTACAATGATATGTACAAAAAATATGTTGGCTTACTACTTTATGATTTATAATACACAAGGTTCCAATATTTTTGTGTGAACAAACGTTGCAGGTGCTTAGTTGATCAGTAAGGAAGAGTAAGTTCATCTCAATTAAACAAAAAAATTGGTACTAACCTTTGGAATGACAACATTTGAGAATTTTTACGTGATAATAAATCATACCACTTCCAGGAATATCGACTATCGCTACTACACTGCATCGTATATTATTAATGATAGATGTCGCTTACATAACATCCAAAACAGTAGTTTGCGAATTAGCATCAAATATAACAATGTTCACAGACAAAAATATGGGTAAAATTGTCATGTATTTACCTACGAATAGTCCAAAGTTCGTATGTTACAATCGCTAACAATGTAAGTGGGCACGTTGAAAAACCAATATAAAAGAAGTAATTAATTTTGTTCAACGAAATTTATTTGGGGCAATTACTTATTTTATTAATCCAATTATACCTATTTTATATGAATCAACATGATATTTGTTTGCTGGTATTCAAACAAAGATTTTAGTTGCATCAACTATAGTTTGATTGACTCAAAGGGGTTTTTCAGTATAATAACACAGAACCTTCCTCTAGAAAAGACCTCAATTACAACAACATGAACAAAATCATTCTTTGCTAACACCATAATAACTTTACTGTTCCACTTAATGTTTCTTAAATTAACAATTTCTAGTGGTAGTTGAAAAATAACTGGTTTCACCAATAATTGATACTTTATACTGTTCAAAGATACAAGTTACCAACCTTGAAAAAAGAATCAACTCCAAAAGAATAGAAATAGCCACTACAAGGACTACAAATTCATTGTGGTTGAATTAACTCAAAATTTTTGTGTATGCACTGCTGCCCTAACACATTATTGCTTTTCATTTAATAAATTGTTAAATTTGAACAAAAACGCTAATGTCGATGGTATATATTTGCTTTGATCGGATAGATGCATCTTTCCTACGATACAGAAAAAAAAGGAAATACTAAACACTTTCTTTAGATCGTTTCAGAAAACCTTTTGTTGTAAACGTAATCGTAATCGTTAAGATGTTTAGCAAAAGCTGATTACCTTAACTAACGGATATTTTATGTGCTTGCTATTATACCATCAAATATAACACACTTTAAAAAATGAGTATGTTAGTTATAAACTTCTCCATAATTTTATATACATACATCAAATACATCGACTATATAGTTGACTGGTTCGAGTGGAATAAAATTCCAATTCCGATTAACTTGTTTCCTCGTATCTGAAATCCATTATCTTACGTTTCAGGCTCTGATAGCTCACTTTACAAACTCATTTAAGCGATAAGATACTACATCGGGATATGTTCTGCATTAACATGTGCATAAATGCATAAATAATTTACAATTACAATACGAGCAAGCATGCAAGGTATTCAATTCGCGTTTTTAGTTTCGTGTTTATTGAGCGATGGCGAGAACGCTGGTCGGGAGCGATGGTCAAATTACTAAAACGATTCAATTTCCGGGTTTCGAGGATGTTCTGTAATATCCTTGTGATGCGTGGTATTATTGTTTGAATATGCATTTTAAGGGCATTTGTATACGACCCTAGATATTTGGTAGGCGTCTTTATGCTGGGTGAGTCAACTGTTTGGCATTCATCCATTTGATATATATGGACGGATGTATTGTAATGTTACAATTTACATTACATCGAAGACAGTCATTAGCGTCACGTATTGCACGTTCAACTAACTATTTATGTCCGCACATTTACCACCAAACTTCCTATGAGCTCTTTCTCAGTAGCTCCAACTACTTTCATCTCCTACTATCTAGGTAGCGAGGAGTAAGTTGAACGTTACAAGTCTAGCCAACGAGGATCTCTTCATGCCATAATCTTCCTACTTAATGTAATATTTTTGTACAACAATTTCAAGAATAATTTCAATCGTATTTCAGTCATAATTTCGTAAAGTAAATATTATTCGTCAAATAATTGTTTTGTTTGTCAGTAAATTTTATTATTGTGTAGTTGTTGATGGTGTTAAATACCATAGAATAGCATAGAGTCGGTCTTTCAGTTGTATCCTCGCATCGCTCGCGCTATGTTATTCTTAAAAGTAAAAGTATTCCATCGATATTTATTTATTTATCATATTTCCAGATGTATAATTATCAAAATTAGCTGTAGCGATTGTTTTGTTATAAATTGACTTTAAATTGTATTTTGTTTTTGATTTGGCTAAATATTGAATTTTCGGTATCTGTACACTAACGTTCTTCTAAAGGAAGCTTAGGAGTCCGACCTGAAAGCTTGAGCTCCAAGCTTCGGCCAGTTTACAACCTAGTACTTTCCGCTGAAATAATAGTAATTTTGATATTAAATGGTCTGAGTGGATTAGCTGTGTGTTTTTATTAAATTCTTGGCGGAAAGGTTTCATAATACCAGCGGCAGTGTGTCCATAAGGCCGCAACAACGAGCGCCCTCCCTGATATATCTTTCAAAAATTCAATTGAATTCATAAACAAAACTATTGAAATTTATATTACGTAATTATAACGAAAATACAACTTAAATATCCATTGGCTTCCTATTTAATCTATTGCCAAAATTGTGAATGAATTATGTACCTTATATTTTATATTTACAACGTCAAATAGGTTGAAACGAAATATTAGAGCTGCAATGTTTAGTATTAAGGGTGATGTACTGAAATATTAATGAAGTATTAACGGGAACAGAAGCGAAAAACGCGCCTTCCGTTCAGTACTATTCATTACTTATTTATTTGTTTTATATTTACCAGACTGCCGCAAAATACGTCATAACTCATAACTTTATAACTAAAATATGGATTGTAGTAATCCGCTGGTTGTAAGGGCAAAGGAAAGTCAAATATTATTCTTAAGCTCTTTTAAGGATCTAAAGTTTGTACTAGTTCGGTTCACAATTTTTTGGCGGCGTTTCGTGCGGTCAATCGATTTCGCACAGCGATTTATCCCATATGAAAGTTTCTGTTTGCCATAAACCGTGACTGGAACGCCGTGGATAACTTCACTCAAACCAATTTTCCACAGAAATTTATAAAAAATAAATGGATATGTGGAAGTGAAGTTTTGAATTGACTATATTGTTTTCCGTGTATGTTGTTCTACAAGATCTATATTATTTAACCACTAAAATAAAGAAATATTAAAAATTTCGCGGTCACGCATGTATGGCATTTGCTTTGATTACAATTAGGAAAACAGATATTCTAACAAAGCTCAACTCTGATTAATTCTGCTTATTGACGACTGTAACGAGAAAGTTAGAAAAACTCATTGTACCATGTGGAGCTAGACGAATTGCGGGTACGTACAATAGTTATACCGGTAGTTGGTATTTGCTCAGTCGCAGCCGAAAGATCAAAAATCAACTTTAGCAGTAATATTATAATTATAATTCTCAGGTTCAATAAATAAGTATTTTTTTTCATGCGAAATAAATAACTTTACAAACAAGAATTAACAATGCCCTTTAGAAACTCAACCAATTCAATTAATTCCTAGTTCGAATCCTTTGATGGCAGCGAAAAATTCGAATTTCGTGGTATATTTATGAAACTAATCGATTTTTCTGCTAATTTAGATCAGACACTTCGAGAACATTTAAATAATATTAGTGTCTTTAAAGGGACTTCAAATACAATGCAAAGTAAAATTTTAGATTCTACGCTTGCTGTTAGCAGAATAGAAATTTCAAGTCAAATTGAAAAATTCCGGTTTATTGTGTGCTTAATTGAATTTAATAAATTAATTTGGAATTAAATAAGTTTTTCTTGCAGCAAAATATAGCTTGTTTAGCTTGTAGGTCGTTTCATAATTATTAATTACCCTTAATGTGATGTCACTAGTCGAAGCCCGATTCCCTCGCTGAATGTGGAGTATTACTAACTGCTCACTTCTGCAGAGGTCGATATAGCAAATTAATTTCGAAATTTTCAGTGATTAGAGTACCTTTGATTAAATACCCTCATCCGTACAGTTCTATCTTCGTGCATATATGCGACAATTTCAATTACAGCTACCACCTTCCGCAGAGGTGTATTGATGAGTTGTAATACAGCGAAACGTGCGTCTACGCATTGATACATGTATTGTATAAGGTGTAAAGTACATATTTAGTCCAGTCTACTAAAAACGGCATAACATGTGAACATGTTTTTTTGAGTAAACTACTAAAAAAGAAGGAGTGGCTACAATGCAGCAAGGACAAATTGGTAACAAACGAGAAAAGGAAGTATACAAATAAAGAGAATAAAGTTATTTTGAAGATATTTGTTGTAGTTGAATGAAAGTAGTAATATTTTAAATAAAACCTATTCACTTATTTTGGACAAGCAACCGCCTTCTTAAATTTAGTAATTTTTTTAGGACAGCGATAAGAATCAATTTGTATTCCGATCAGTTGTAGCAGCTTTGTTCGATTAGATATTATTTTAAATTACGTTCAAAGATTGAGACAATTCGAGGACCGGGTGGCCGATGAAAGCCATTAAAAATTCGGGATCATGCAATAATTGGTGATGTTTTATAAATGAGTGTGATTGGGCTTATTATGAACGATGTTATTTCTGTCTCTAGTTTCACAAATATACATGTTAGTTACAAATTCACTTTTGTTTTGGTAAACGTACATTAAGAGCTTATATAAGTACAACGAATAAACCATATAGTTAAAAATTTCTCTGCAAGACTCACGGTAACTTAGACCAAATATCAGTTGTACTATCTGTTTTTACAATGCATATCTCTCCCTTGACCCTATACAGTAATACTATATAAAATCACACTATACATTTGCGTAATGTAGAAAGTACTTATTAAAGAAAACGCTATTTGAAGTCTACAAACAGAAAAGTACTTTCTTAAAACAGTAATATATTTGTTGGATTAAATAAACGACGTATTTGTATATAAGCAAAAAAAAACATTCACTTTAATCAAGTATTACAACTTCTTGAATATCAAATAAAACATTTTCTTTGCTTAAGTATTTAACTTCTTAAGTCAAATATACGAGTTTTGTTAGGTCCAGATGTAATAGTAATAATAATAATTTTTTGATCCAAATATCTCATTTAAAGATAGTAATTAGAAAAAGATGTTTACTTGAGGAAAATATCACATTTCATATTTCAAAAATATATATGCTTGATAAAATGATTTTAAATACTTCGGATAAGAAACTGATTTCTCAACTAATATATGTTATTGTCTATATTAAATAAGCACCTCAATAAAAATTAAGCTTCATCAGCGGCCATAGCAATTGCTAAAGTTTATGAAACTAATAAAGCAGTTGATTTGACAAACCTTTACAGAAGCCTTCAAGCTACATCCTACGAATACGGCAATCTTCCGTAAAATTTGCATCCATTATATCGGTATTTTATTGTTGATACACAGAAATGTTTAAATAAGAGTACCAGCTAATTTGTTAATTAATTAATTAGGTACCAAAATTCAACGCCACCTCACACCCTGACGCTAGGTGTCTACAAAAAAAAAATTTGATTTTACAAACATAACCCCGTCAGCATTAACGACTATTGCTATGGTAGAAAACAATTATACGTCATGCTTGCTTTAAGATAAATTTTACTTGAAACCAGTATAACTTCAAGAAAATAATTTACTGCACATAAGGAAGTACATCTGCTTGCATACAGCAATTGTTTTCTTAATTTAAATAAATATTCTCTTCTTCAAAATAAACCAAGCTAAAAAAATATATTTTCTTGAATTATTATATTATTAAAGTCAACATTATTGAGAGACTGTTTGTTAAATTTTTATAATAAATTCCAATTCAATTATAACTGTTATTTATGATGAATAACCAACTTATTTCTATAACACCAGTCAGAGAAACTTTTCATTACGGAGTTTATTTTTAAATTAAGAGAGTTAACGTCTGTACCAGATACAATAACGCTACAGTCATCAGCATGCAGAAAGACCTTATCATAAGGAATATGCTCGGGCATTTATAAATGCAAAATATTAAAGGCATCTCGCAGTGTACCTACATTGGTATTGGACTCCTGTGATCTCACATTTCCAATTCTAACAGTTTATTTTCTATGACGGAAAAAAGATGTTATCCAATCATTTTTAGAAGCAATCCATTTAAAAATCTTTCAAGAAACACTCAACATCGAAATTCTCAATCAAAAGAAAATCATGTTTCTTAAAAACGAGAATAATTACAGAGAACTTTGAGGTGTCGGGAAAATTGCTAGTGCTAATAGATAGTGTTTCGATACGAGTTTTAAATAAACTAATTAGTATTTATTTGATTTCAGCGAAAATACTAACTTGCCGCTTACATTTTGGACTAGAAAATAAATAATAATAATGTTTATCATTATACAGCTACAGTTTAATGTTTATAATAATAAAAAATAAAGTAATAACAAAAGAAGCAGCTGAAATAACAAATGGCCAAATTTAGGCATAGCTGATTTCCAAATTGCTCGTATATTTTATTTTTGTACTCTTTGCTCTAAAAATATTTTATTAAACAATAATGCTGGATTTTGTATACAAGGGTGCAGTAATTATGGAGACTATTTCTGATATATGTAGCAATTTTGAGAACAATAGTGTTGCATTCTTTTATAAAGATGATAAATCTTGAATCTTACTTCTTGATAAGGCGATTTTTCGACCAACATGTATAGCTAAAACTTGTACATTATTGTAGCAACTTTCCTAACAGATCATTGACTAAATTTTTACAACAGTAATGCATTTATAATGGAAGTACACTCGGTTAATTACAGTGAAAGAGTAGGAATTTACGCAAGTTGTAGCCGGCGTATATTTACAGTTAACGTTTCTGCAATTGTTTGCTTTTTTATAACATTTTTTCCGTACAACACGGTATAAAAATTTGGAAAAAAATGTTTACGTTATTAATATTTTGTGATTTTCTGATAGGTTTCCGATAGGTTATTAAAAAAAAATGTAGGTGTAGGTATAAATTAGTATTAAACCTTAAAAAAAAAAAAAATGCAGAAACCCGAAATTCATCTTCATGGAGTTTTGCGAACCCTTCACAAGAATTATTTATATGTATTTGGCAATATTGCTAAGGAGTTTCACGTTAATTAACGTAATTAATGTTATACCATTGTTGCCACTAGGAAATAAATTTTGTTAAACAACAACGGAACATCTAATTTTTGATTTCTTGCAGATAAAATAAAATTATGTTCATCTCAAAATTTAGAGGAGTAATTTGTATATGTTCATAGTTCTATTTACAAATAAAAGTAAAGATAATCACAAAGCTAATTGGAATCTATGTAATTTGTTAATATTTCTTTATTTTTTCGATTGCACATTTTCGACTTACTGCATATCGTTGATAATTCAGCATCGAGTAGGCACTGGAATCTTCTAGATTGAATTTAGTCGTTCATTCCACAACAAAGCACTTCGATAGCTTCGAGCTTTTCCTCGGGGCGTTTAAAATTACGAACACACGCGGCGCACTTATCAATTCGGTTCGCCAACAGCATACGATCGGAAAAAAAAGAAATACGAACAATAACAAAACAATCCTATCACAGTGTTTTAATAACGCATGCGCTCGACGTGCATTAAAAAAATGAATTGCACGTATTTTATTTTGCTCTCATATAAAGAACTCGATTACGACGGCCGAAATTACTTAATGTACATGTTATGCATCCGTCGTAGTGATTTATTTATATTTAAACGCGTTTGTATTTGTGACACACAACTAGAGGTACGTACGGGTTAAATTTCGCGGGTATCGGACGAATAATTTTCGGTCGGTCGCTTTGCGAACGAGCAACCGGTAAAGAAAACGAAGAAGAGGAAGAAAAAAAAAACAAAAGAAGACGAGGATGACGACGGAGAAAACAATCTATAAGCGTACGAAAATACCTTTTGTTTGCGACGCGCCGAGAGATACGACTTGGTTTTAGGCGCTCTCCTAGGCACTCTGTGTTATGTTGTTCCGCGGAGTTAAAGGTGCACACAAGACCTTTGGCTAGGGATCCGAGTGTGCCGGGGGTAACACTAGCGGCCATTGGCCAGAATAGAGCGTCGTCGGGCCTCGCTATTGGTTCACCGAGTTACGTGCCATAGGCGATTACGATTACAAACCTGCAATTTCATCTTTTGATTTACTTCTCTACGCTCTCGGATCTTTCCCGTATTATACGGAGAGGTTTGTGGGTGTATGTATGTAAGTGTATGCTGTACGTGAAGTGACTCTACCGGCCGATGCACGCTAATGTTAAGATCTTTCTTCTTCTTTCACTCGAGGGGGGAATTTGTATCTATGCACCTTGTGCGTATACTTCTCGGCTACAGAGGTGTGTAGCTGCGGGTCTCAACGTTGCTCGATTTCAGGTGGAGGGGAGTAAATTCGTGGGGTGAAAGAGGGGAGTTACAACAGACCATAGACGCGCTCGCACAATATACCACGTCTATTATAATTATTGTTACTACTATACGTAAGAGGGGACTAGATAATCGCTGGCACATCTACTTTCTAAATGATTAATTTCTTACCGCTGCGGCTGATGGTAATCGCGCACACGGCTATCCTCAAGAGGCATACAGTCACAGATATATTTTTCTTACTGCTTGCCTATTATCTAACGGCAAATCATGTTTAAATAAATCCATTACAATCATGACATATGTAAAATGGACACCTATGAAACGCTAATCATGCAAGTATATATATTTTTCAATTGTAGTTTTAAAAATTGTACACAGTGCAATAATGTATTATATTATGTAGTGGGTCATTGTAATTTATTTTGTACATTTAATAACAAGAAACGAATGATATAATAATATAATAAATAACCAGTAATGAAAGCAACAAATGATATTTCCTCTGTTTAGAGATTCGCATACATTAAACTGAATTAGTTCTTTAATATGCGTAAATAGTAAGTACAAACTTGATCTATAATGCAATAGTTGTATTGTCCGTCTAGAAAGTATCCGGAATTTATTATTTTTCTTAATTTTAATATATTTTTTTTTTGTTACATCCTAAGACAAAAGTAATGCATCAAATAGGTTGTGCCGACTGTAGGCCATGGCAAAAATCATATAACAACACCAGCTGTCAAATATTGTTGATTATCAACAGGCTTAATATTTGTGAAATAATGTCGCAAGTAGAAAGAAGAAAGCTGATGGAATATTTGTATGGAAAAGGTGTTCAAACCGTTAAAAAATTAGTGCAATTGATTGAAGTCGGAAAAAGTGCAGTATATGAGACAATAAAGAGTATAAAAAATAGGACAGATATGAGCTATGGACCAGTTTCTGGAAGACCGCGTTGGATAAGCGGAAAGAATCTAAACGCTTTAGTGACTTTAGGACGACAAAACCCACGCCTAGGGTTTCGAAAACTGGCTAGCAGATTTGGAAATCAACGTCAAATAAGAGTGTGTCCAGAAACTGTCCGCATTTCACTGAGAAGACAAGGTTACTTATCAAGGAAACCAAAAAAAGTCACTGCAATGACACCTCTACAAAAGCAACAAAGAATAGATTTTTCGAGACGATAATTTTAGTGATTTTTTACATCTGACGAAAGTTGTTTTCAGCTTGGTGCAAATCATTTAAAAATCGTATCAAGAGAAAATGTTACCGTTCAAATTTCCAAATTTCCCACAAAAATAATGGTTTGAGGAGCAATCTCTCAGCGTGGTACTACACCTCTCTGTATAATTCATGGCACCGTTAATAGTGCAAAGTATTGTGAAATTCTTAATGGCTTTCTTCTTGAAACGGCTCGTGCTTTATATCCCGAAGGGTGGCGTTTTCAGCAGGATAATGCAAGATGCCATACTTCTGCCTACACTAAAGCTTGGATGATAGAACAAAACTTGGCAACAATTCCATGGCAAGCAGCTTCCCCAGATGTTAGTCCCATCGAAAACATATGGGGACTAATGAAAATTGAAGTAGAACGAGCAGCACCACGAAATAAAGAAGATTTGATTCGGTCAGTTTTACAAGCCTGGACCACTATCACCGAAAAGTATAGCGTTGACCTCGTTTCGGTATTATCTGAACGTTTAGTTAAGTGTTTACAGTTAAATGGAGATTGTATCAGTAAATGAGATGAATTATTTGTTGTGATTTTATTATTCAAGTAATAAAAATATATACCGTAAAATCCGGAAAACAAACAAAACGGACTATAGTTGCTAGTTTTTGTTACATTTCCAAGACATACAGCAACAAAAATGAACACTATTCAACTGTTTGGCAGACTATCTTGGTTACGTAATCGCCAATTAAATTTATGCAAGTGAAAAAAATCTTGCGATGAAAGCTCAAATTTGAACATGTTTCATTTTGTACAATCCAAAATTTAAAAAAGATAGCCAGGCGATTTTATCGGTTGCAAGTACATGTCATGCTGAAAGTTCCAGTAGTAGAAAATATGTAAAAAGCCAAGTCGTTCTGGCGGTTGCAAATTCACTGTACCGATACCTGAATACGAAAGAGAACTTATATCACTGAGTATACATAATTGTTATATTGCTCTCTTACATCTGTGGAACCTTAGTTATAGGAAGTACACAAGAATTGGAAAAATATCTTAGGCTATATTATTTTTAATATTTTAATAAGAGCACGAAGGGTTTTTGAGTTGTTTTGGTTTAGAGTTGTTTACATTTGCTTTTCTTTTTTGTTTATTTATGTAGTTTCTTTTGGTGTAGGTATTCTTTGTAGTATTTGCAGTATAATATAAATCCTGGAAACATTAGACATTATTTGTGTAATTTGCAAAAAAACTATAAAATTTATATTGGAAACTTTGACAAAGGGCCACGGCATTTTAAAAATTAGAAAGGAGAAGAAATTAGTGATAGCGAATGTTATCATTAATTAATGCCTTAAATCAACTACCTATTGAATGTCAAATAGTTTGTAGTTGGGTGAACTGATTTTGAGTGATATTAAATACCTGCAGCATCTTTACCGAACATTGCAAAAACGTCAAAATAATGTGAGTGTTAAAAATTTGTTGGAGGGACTGAAGCAGTAGTTTAGCCCAATACATTTCGTTCTTTAATTTAACCTAAATGTGCATTCTTCTTTCAATCAACTAATTGAAATTTTAAAGTAAAAATATCTCAATGACAATTAACGGTAACATTGTTGATTAGAAACGAAACATTGTTGAATTAAACTACATTGTTTGGCATATTTGAGATGTTCTGTGAACAAGTAAAATTATTGCTAATAGGTGACTAAAAAATAGCCTTTCGTATTATTCAACATCCTAGCGAATAGAAATTCAGTACTCGATATTGTCTCTGATAACATATATAAACAAAAAAATATTTGCTTCTAAATAATTCTTTTCATACCCAGTGATATTACAACATGTTTATTTAATCTTGAAGCCGGGAAAATTGCGGAAAAACTTACTTTGAGAGTTGTAACCTGTGTGTCGTAGTATAGTCAACTTAGTAGTATATTTGCGACCATATTCTTAATACTCGCTTCTAGAGGATTTGACGTTGTTCACTTGTTAATATGTATTATTGAATTAAATTTCTTTTTTATTTTATTTAACTTTGTTATTTATTTCTCCAGTTTTTGGAAAACTGTTTATTAAAGGCGTTTTTGTGAAAATAATTTTTCAATCCAATGATGTGTTTGTTAGATTAGATATATTACGTACTTTGAAATTGCGAGTTTTGTTATCAACGAAACGAGAAAATGTGTTCATCCGATTTCAACTAAGTAATAGGTAAAATATTCTTTCGGCAACAAGTGACTGGACATGCTACTACTTTCGGTACATAGTCATTCATAATGGGAAATGTAAGTGAAAAAGTGTATATATTTTAACTTTGGGTTCTAAATTTAGCTTCCCTGTAAAAACACGTCAAAGGGATGTTCTTAGATCTAGAGTAACCGATGTTATTTATAATCGATTTTTTAACAAGGACGGGTAATTTCTAACAAGAATCAGAGTTTACTTGAGGTACATGTGCGTAAGAAATTCATTAAGAATAATTCAGATTTGTATATGTTACGAACTAACAAAGGAACTACGACAGCACTAGTGGTCCCCAATCATTACACAACTAAATAGAGATGCTACAACTGGTATTTAACGTAGTAGTAAAATTCTTTACTTAAATCTTTTTTTTATAATGGGGTTTCATTAAGAAGTTTGTCGATGATGTTTTATGTTCTATTCCAGAATACCAATGTGAAACTTTGTTAACTAAGTGAATCCTCCCTCATATATAGTTTACTACGGAAAAAGAAGTAAACAAGTGAATATCCTTTTTTTAATATGAAAGAATCTAATAATATTATATTAGACTGGTACCAAAATCTTACACATTCAGGAAGGTACATAAATTATCACTCAGTATATGTTACAAATCAAAAAATCAGCTTAATTAAACCTATGAGAAATAGACTAAACAAACTATCTCATCCATCTTTTCATAAACAAAACTTGAGCAAACTTGTCAATATTTTCCTTAATAATGGCTATCCATATTTTCTTTCAATAGGATGATTCATGACACCCTTGCCATCATCTAATCACACTCACACGGGAAACTGATCCTACTGCTGTACTGTTAGATATTCCATTCAAATTAACGAATATACCGGGACTTACAGATTCAATTATTGACATCATAAGGAAGGGTAGCTTAAAAATTGCTAAATATAATGTAAATCCGTTAATAATTTATTCATAAATTATTCGCTAAATTAAAAATCCTACTTCATTTGATGTTAAATTGAACATTATTTATCAAATTTTATAACCAAATACAACCTAGACAAACTAGTACGTTAGCTATTCACACTAGTGATACCTTACATGAAACGGATTTTAACAGTATAAAAGTTTTTACTATTGAAACTAATTATATGAAATGGTTCACATAAATCAGTATCCTAGCAGTATGAATTTTATATCTAACAAAGGGATTAAGCAACAATTGCTCATATTTATTTTATTTTGTATGTAAATGTAAACAAGTAGGGATGGTTTTCGATTTCAAGAATCAGTAATATGAACTGTTAATTTGTGCTAAATAATGTAATAATATATCGTTGTCAATTAATAATATTTTCAACCTGTATATTTTCTTTCAAATTTCGCGAGCATGTGACTTCAATTTAACATGTGTAAATTTGAATTTGTAATATGACCCTAATGAAGCTTTAAAAATAAAAGCGAAATATTGGTAACATTTAAAAGAGTTACATTTTTGTGAAACTTTGGTTATCATCCCGACAGTTTTAACCGTGCACATAGAAATTGTTCTATTGTGTAAAAATCTTAAAAAGCTCAGCATGATTCGCATCAAACAACGTCGAAAATATCAATGGGCGAGACTCTATGGCCTAATAAAACAATTCGTATAAAAAGGTATAGGTAAGCACGCTATAAATATTCGGTACTGTCGTTTCGATTTGACATTGTTCCAAGTTTGGTAGTGTACATAGTAACAATAAGTAGTCGGCCATATTGACTACTCAAGAAGCCATGTTGTGTCCTGCGGCGGGCCGAGTTCAACCGCCTACGACAACTGCACTTGATCACAGAGATCTCGGCCGCGCATTCTTCTGCATCTACGGGGCTATGGTTTGTGCCTTTAAGGTGGGACCAGGTGCTCCACGTGCTCTACGAGACTCCTTCATCATCATCATCCTGCTCATCATCGTCTTCGTCATGTCGTTCCTTTTCTCGCGTAATGTACATACATAACCTGCATGTACAAGCGCCTATCTACATACGCTGCGTACGTACGTAGTTTTCCACCATTTCTTTTCGACGATTTCCTCCCCCTTTCCGTAACCGCGTTCCATCCTATAATATTCTTACATCGTTGGCCGTTCTTACCACAGCATTAAAAACAAATTAAGTGCTCGTAATAATACATTTTTATAGATCTTGCACTGCAAGCACCATCGCAAAAATTATACATCGAGATGCGAGAGCATCGAGAAGCATGCTTTTTTATTCAAATTTAGCAGGGACGACAAGCAAGTGTGATCTGGAAAAAGAGTATCATATTCAGTCGTTACGGTACGGGATTCGTGGTGACGCTGCGCGTTTTCTTTTTGGCAAAAATCTTGGTACCCGATTATTAGGTAAGTTAACATGCGATACATACGGGGCGAAAAATAAGGTCTTTATGCTATATACGATGCCTTCATATAATTAAGCCAGTAGTCTTCCGTTAATATTAGTACTACAATATTGTATTGTATTTTCGAATTTAATACTGAAACAATCGAATGAGCGTTAGAAGTTTTGGCGATTCGGACATTTCGGAAATCGCCGGAAATGACGTCAATTTACTTATCTTACATAAAACAGCCTATAATGTAAAGACGAATCCACCGATGCATCATAAGTTATACTTTAGCTTAAGAAATATTACGATATTTAGCGATAAATGTTTTGGTAGCCTGTTTTGGTTATAATATTAAATTAACTAAATTGTTTGCGATGACGCCAGGTTAATCCAAAAAGCTAGTTACTAGGCAACGTAATCATAACAAATGCCAAACTATAAAAGCGTAAATTATTCTTGTTATTTATTGATATTATACCCTGCATTTCTTATATCTTCGCTCTTTACTGTCGTTATTATGTTCTTTTTACTTGTTTTGTTAATTGCGGTCATCCATTCCCCAAACTCTTTCGATTGCCCCTCCTGCAGTACAAATTTCAAGGAAGATAAGTGGTTTTAGCGGTTCTAAGACACGTCTCTGGTGAACTCGAAGAATCAAAACATCTTAAAAATCTGGTGACACACCGTCAGAAGAAATTCACAGTTGTTTATTACTCAAATAAATCTTGCTAACATTCCGGATCGCAATAGAAAAACCGTAATACGATAATATATGTATATAAACCATATAGAATCATTAGGTGTTATTATATTATAATGTTATTTACTGTTCTCCCCATACGGAAAGTAACTTTGCTCATTCCTTTTTGTTTCTTGCCATAATTACGCCGCTCCCTTCCAGTATTTTTTAAACTTTTGTTCCATGTATTCGCTGGTCTTTTTACTTGAATTCTCGACTCCTACATTTTCTTCGCTAGTTTGTTGTTGCTTGTTCAAGGTAAATGTCCATATCGTCTCAGCTGGCATTTTTTTTTTTTTGATAATTGGATCTAGTTTTAGTTCGTCTATCAGAACTGTACTACGTATCCTGCGTTCCCTTGTTATGCCTAGGGCACCTCTAAGATACTTCATCTCCGTGCACTGAATGCTGCTCTTCATTTTGTAAGAACCCAGCTTTCACATCCATACATTAGAACTGGTAGAAGTACATTCATTTTTGTATTTCTGGATATTTCCTTTTACGTAGCAATAGATTAAAGAACCACTTTGTGATTTTTGTGGTTTTGTTGAATGTCCAATAATAGATAAATGAGTTATAATAACTAAGCGGTTTGTAGATAAATATGTTTACCATTTGTTATCACTTCGACAGGAATTTGAACATGTGTATATATGTGTATATTCGTATTGGTCCTTACGAATTACTTGACGTGATACAGATATAAGTATTCAGTAAGGAAGAAGTGGTATATCCTCGCGTAAAGCAGGTGATACGCTTTTTTGCTATGGGGTAGTGAAAACCTAAATGATCTTGCAAGCGATCCAAAATGATTTGGCACCAAAAATTTCTATGTATATATATTATATATCTACATACTCCAGTTGCATTTAAATTCGATTATATTCAAGTAAATAATATATTGTTGAATAGTGTCTAATGAAAATAGCTATAGTTTGGCCAATAGGGTCTCTGACAAACGCCAAAATTAGTTATCAAATTGTATATGTCAAAATTGTAGTCATACAAATTAGTAGTTCGAAAATTATGAAAATTATGCGTTAATATAATTGCTTCCAAATGACTTGAAGAACTAGAAATTTTTAGTTGTAATTATAAGCATATAAACATTGCTTCATCTATTCCTTGCGTTGCCCCGTTATAACCAAAATGTCTCGAGAATGGTTTTCGAAATGGTGGCTTCTTACCAAAGATCAGTTAGCTGAATTGCAAAAGTACGATAGTTTCATGAAAGAAACTACAAAGTCCACAAAAGTTCGCAGTCTGGCGAACTATTTGGTATCAGGATTGTACGTTAAATATTGTATGTTGGTGCAAGATATGGATGCATGCTTAGACCAAATGGCTCAGGTATAATACGCATTTGAAGATAGTTACTCTGCTCCCATTAAGGCTATACTGGAAAATTAACATTTATTTCAGGTCCAAAAGAGTGTGACCATGAGGAAATTGATGGATGCCGCAGTAACACGGCTAAGGGAATTGAAAGAACTACTAAAAGAAATCGATCTATCAGAAATTCATTACGTTGACGGGGCCTTAATTGAATTAAAGCTTGTACCGTACGATATCGAAATTTTAAATCCAGCACTGCTATTTCCCAGACCATTGATTATCGAAGACATGTGGGAAAGAATTCAGGTACTGTATGAAGTCTATTCTATTTGAATTGCTTTTCAACATTATAGATTTCTAATTTATAATGTACCTATAATTTATAACTGAAATATTTTAGAAAGGTGAGCGTATATACACAGCACCCCCACCTCCTCCTCCTTCGGAACCTGAGCAGGAAAAGCTAGATGATATACAAAGATTACTAGAAGGTAAACCAACTGAAAAGAAAACAGAAGAGGAAAAACCTCCTGAGGAAAAACCGCCAGAGGAAGCACCTCCACCGGAACCGGAGCCACCAAAGGAAGAAAAGAAATCTAAAAAGTTTGTATATACAAGTTCCATTTAATGCTTGAATTGTTAAGGAAAACTTACTCTATCTCTAGAAAAGCAGTTAAGAAATTTGTTCTTGAACCGAAAGCATTAACCGAAGAAGAAATTCAAGCAATGAAACAGAAAGAGATGCGTAATGCTACAGTGAAATTGATCCAAATTCACGAGAGGGCTAGACAAGCTCGTCTATACGTTCTAGATCGCAGGGCTGTGAAAATGAGAACTCCGGGTCGTGGTATGCAGCCTATGACAGAATCAAAGCCAGATATTAAGTTATTAAATTCTGCTGCTATTAAATTTCAAAAATTGTATCGGGGTTATCTCGTAAGAAAAGATATGCAAAGGAGAGAATTAGCTAGCAGATTGTTGATTGGTTAGTATATGATGCATTTAGATGTATCCTCAGATACCCCAAAACTTTACCAAAAGAAAATAATTACGTCCTTTATTCTTAGGTATGAATTCACCAAGTTGGAGATCTCATGAGGAATTTGATAAAGTTCAACGAAGCATCGAACGAAGAAGAGAAATTGTTAAACAACACATAAAAGACTTCATTGAAGCAAATATTAAAGAAAAGGATCGCGTTATGAGAGTAGTGTCGCCGGGATTGATGGAAGACATAGGTGACGAAATTAGAGAATGGTTTTACCAATGGTATGTCCAAGCCAGATGCTTCGATAAAATACCAGCACCAGAGAAGGGCGGTACGGTCCTCGTTGTTAGGTGCCAAACTTTCACACCTCTAGAATATTTGGATGATGTAGAAAAGAAACGACGAGAAAGAGAAAAGAATAAAGGGAATAAAGATAAAGCTAAACAGGAAGCTGAAAAGAAAAAGAAAGAAGCTGAAAAGAAGAAAGAGGAAGAGAAAAAGAAAAAAGAGAAGGAAGCCAAAGAGAAAGCGAGAAAGAAGAAAGACTTTGAATTCAAATTCGAAGACTCTCCTGCTAATAACTTGATAATAGATGGTATGAAAGAGTATAAGGATCTGTGGAGACATAGGAAAGATAAGGATAACCCAGAGGATAGTGTGTACATGGATATAGTTACCGAAGATAAATGTTACGAAATGCAATTAGAAGTGAGACAAAAGGTTGACGAAATGATGCGAATTGAATTGGAGCTTTTGAACGAAGCGTTGGCGTATGACAAAGCTAAAGGGAAAAAACGGAAAGGTAAAAAAGGAAAAAAAGGGAAAAAAGGCAAGAAAGGTAAAAAGGGGAAAAAAGGAAAGAAAGGTAAAGATATGACTGCGAATAGATCAACGGAAGATTTATTTCAAGAACTAGTTGATAATGGCATAATACATACTTATCCGGTAACTCATCTGAACGAATTTAAAGGTGACATGAGCTACGCTAACTTTGATATGCGCAACGCGGAATATGATCCACCAGCTGCGCTTGGAGATGTTCGCCAAGCGGTGACTTTGACGTGTATTTTGCCAATAGGTGTGGAAGTTATGAAGAAGCGACCAAAATCAGTATTGATCGCTGGTCCCCGAAAATCTGGTAAACATTTGCTGGCGAACGCAATCTTTACGGAAACTAAATGCGTATTGTTCGATTTATCGCCTCCTATATTGGCTGGAAAATACCAAAGCAAACAAGTAAGTATTAGATTATGTTAATCACCAATGGTGATCATATCTTTGTAGGAGATGAAACTTCTCGTTCACTTAATTAATAAGATGACTCGGTTACTGCAGCCTTCAGTTGTATTTCTTGATGGTGCGGAAAAACCGTTTTATAAAAAGATTCCTGCAGCCGAGAAAGATCTGGATCCTAGAAAAATGGGAAAACAGTTGTATAAAGGAGTCGTGAAAACAATTAAACCGGAAGATCGAGTACTACTACTTGGCATTACTGGCCAACCATGGGCTGCTAAGGCAAAAGGATTGAAAAAAGCATTTGAAAAGGTATAAGGTGTATATTCTTTTTTATATTAGATTTCGCATCTTCTGTATAAATTCTTCGGCGTACCAAGTACCATTTAAGTGGGATGCTTTCTTTAAATATTCAAAGTAATTAACTAGAGATTCAGAGGTTACTTTTAGCATTTTTATTAATAATATCGTATATATAATTGTATTATATAGGTAATCTTATACACTCATCGATCAGAGCTGCGTTTAGCGTGCGATTTTCAGAGCGCTCTGCTGAATTAAAAAATGCACCACAAACGATTGTTGTTGATAGGGTGTGTAGGTACTAATTGCAAAATTATTTAGTTGTTTCAAAATCGTTTCCTTCATTCAATTCGATTACACTGGTGGTTGAGGTAAAAGTCGATAGTCTGTTATTGAAACCAAATGAATGTTATTTTTCTTTGCACCATCTGTACTCATGTGTTTGTTAACAACTAATTCGACCGATTTAAGTTTACCGAATCTCATACTCTTAATTTTATACTGTCAGCAATATCTACTACTTATTAACTAACTTGTAACTTGTACAATTTAGAATTAACTAAAAAATTTACTTTAAGAAAGCGCCAACTGTCGTATGCTGAACTAAACGCGCGCATCATCTATGCATTACGCATGTGTGATTTGCACCAGATTACAACAGCGAACAATATTTTAAAAGCTCAGAACATTACTATCTAGATTCGACGCGTTGTCTTAATCGCATACAGCATTTAATATGTAGATATAATTGAAAAAGTGATTTCGTTCCTTGCATAGATCCCATGGTGTAGTGATTAGCACGCCTGTCCGGCAAGCGAGGGATGTCAGGTTCGATTACTTACTGAGATTGATATTTTTCAAAAATTTAATTACGTCGGCATTCACATTTCACCGCCGGAAGCCAATATATATAAATTAATTAATTAGTGTACTTGACACGAAAGAATATACATATGTCTGTCGAGTTACATTAATGTATCTGCAGACAAAATAATACCTACAGATATAAAAAAAAGTGGCATCCTTGAGAGATCTCGTAGTGTAGCGATTAGCACCCCTGACCATCAGATGGGAGATATCAAACAGTTTTTTTTTATTTCCTTTTTGCGTCGCTTGTGTTTGTAGCTTGCTTCGCATTTATTTATTTATTTTTCGTTTTAAAAAATCTTTTATTTGTTTTTTGTAAGGAGATAATGTAATTAGATTGTTAGATCTCGTCCGCGTAACTTTTGCCCTACAGTTGGAACAAATCTTTTTTGGAACGGTGGCGTCATTTCTGCTGTGTGTAGCTTGCACAAGATTATGTTAGTCAGCTACATATCGATCGATTCGTTATTATTGCAGCGAGGTTTTCAGGGCTATCATGAATTCTAAGATGTTCTTTACCATAGATATTAAATCACAAGGAAGCAGATCTGATCTTTTAAAGGCGTTGATGGAGTTCTGGTAAACTTTCCCAAAAAGCATTCCCACTTGACAATTTCTCCAGGATTTTCGCAACCGCTTATGTACAATGAGTTCTTAAAGAAAAAAATAATCCCACATCCAATAACTGTTGAATGTGGCGATAGGCAGAGAGTTGCGATGTTATTTAAATGTGCCATGCCAATCACTTCAATATTTCGTGTGTAATATAGTGTTCATGCAACACTAATAACATTGGATTTACATGTTTAATAAAATATGGATCCGTCTGCATCTACCTAGATGGATGGTAACTATTTACAAGTCCAAGTGAAGTACCGTTCATTAGCTCTAGTGATCGGTTTCTTCGAGAAAAAAAATTTTAAAAGGTGGTACATAATGTCTACTAGGATTCATACAAATGACATTTTCCTCTGTTCTGCGTCCTATGTTTGGGAAAAAGTATATTTGCCAGCAGTTTTCTTCTTGCTAAAAGGGTGGTTGCTCTTTATGGTTAATTCGAAAACCACATAACGAACAACATTCGCAGATCGTAATGCTGTTGGCCTAGGGCAATACAACATTGCACCAATTCATTTTCCAAGGATAAAGGTAAGCGGATTCCAATCCCAAATGAATTTTACCAATAACACCATAGCCTTTTTTAGCACGGTTTCAGGTAGCCAATCTCTTTGTTTCACCTTAACTGCAGCTTCTAGCTGAACAAGCGATTGCCTCTTAGTTTTATCCATCCTTTGCAAAAATTATCATTATTTCCTTAATAAACTAAAGCATTATGTATAGTGTCTAATATGAGATACCTCATATGAAGAGCGTCCCAGTATCTCATATTAGTAAACATGCAATTGTGAAATATTGGAGGTTGCAACAACAAAGCCGGCGAATAATTAAAAAAAAAATACCATAAACTGTTAATGTATATATATATATATAACTGATAATGATGTATCCTATGAGTTTAGATTTATCTATAGCATTGCACAATAAGTTCTTTTCAGCGGTAAAAAATATAGTAGTACTATGCAAAATGTGAAATAAAAACGTAGAATGAAGGAAAATGCGCTTACTTTAAATAGATATTGAAATTGTATGGATAAATTAAATTTTACAGAATATTTTTAGAAAAACAAAAGTTTATAGTATTCCAATCATAGCAGACTGTGGTTTCGACGGTCACCTTGTAGACACTAATAGTTATATATACTTAAATATGATTTCTTAGAGAAGATTATCTTCCACGGCCTAGACCATACATTCCCAACCGGGGTGATAGAACCGGAAGTGTTTCATATGCGAAAATATTTTAAATTAATAGTTCTGATGCTATAACTACCTATTCCAAAAGTTCAAAATTAGAATTTTACTACACTTACTCTGATTTCGTAATTTTAAAAGTCCATCAATTTATTGGCAGGTCATTCTGTTACCTCGTACAGATTATGGAAGCGCTTATCTCTATCTGTACGAACTGCTAACGAGCTATCATGGAGTGGATCGAAATATAGAAATTTCTAGTTTAGCGAAGTTAGCTGTTAACTATCCGATGGGACAGCTCAAGCATTTCGTGGAGACACTTTTGCAACCGCGGCGCATAATCCAACTATCTTACAATCCCCTTCGACAGATGGAATTGTACAGGTTGATGATATCTTGGCAGGAAGGTCCAATATCTGATAAAGAATATAAGAAATTTCTAAAATGGTATAACAAGACGCCGCTCGGCCAACAAAAGGCAAAGTTAATGAAGATCATACAGAAAAGACGGGAAATAGAATCCGCGCAAGCGGAGAAGCAAAAGAAAAAATAACCGCTTTAGTGTTCATTCTCTATACTGTATTGTTCGGTTTTATAATCATTTGGTCTTTTGTCATTTTTTATATTTTCTCCTTGTCAATATATGCATATGTATAGATTGTAATATATCCTAAGCCTAACATGTATAGTCGCTTTATTATATGTGACGCGAAAGGGGATGATATTTGTTTAAAGATCTTGCAGCGGTAGTATGTAACGTATTATTGACGCCTCGGGTTATTTATAGATCGAGCTGCAGCCGTCGTTTCACATCACGACTGATTGATTTTCTGTGTCGTCTAACCAACTTTGCACATTGATGATGATGGTGTTGGCTTGCGTTCGCCATCTTTAAATCAATATGAAGATCTACATATATACTATACATGTACTGTGGAGATAAATTTCAAGAATCTTTTAGAAAGTAAATAGGTTCCTGAATTTACGAAAATCTTAGCGAAATGTTAGACATGTCGGCCCGAAAATAACCACTCGAGTTGAATTCAAAACTGATAGTACTGCATGAAGTACATATGTTATAAACTGGATGATGCGGAGCTCCGCATAGGTTGATACAAATTGAATTACGCACCATTACTGATATTCAAATTTTACTATCTTTTATGTAATAGTAATGATAAATCCTTAATTTCACTAACAACGTGACTGTACAGTTGAGAATTTTGCGTGAAACATCACCAAAACATCTGTCCGATTTGGACCAAACAATATTTTGTGTAAAATTTAACACGAATTCTACATGTCACACAAACTTTGTGTTACTTCTTGAACACAATCTTTGTGTCAATTTTACACATTTGTAGTTTATAAGCAACATAAGTTTTGTGTTACTCTTTAACTAATTCTCACGAATTTCGCACACTTACATATAACACGCTGTGGAAGAATTAGGTCATACAAGATCAAAAGTATGTATGTAGAATATATATTAAAGCAATGTGTTCATTTAATTTGTTCGTATTCACTACCAATAAAACAAATTTAATATGAAGCATATATTTAGTTTTATACGAACATTCACAAGCAAAAATACGAGTACATATTAGAAAGCAAAACTATCCTTAGGAACTATAAATAAAGTTGTTTCGGTGACATTTTGCTGTATTTCATAAGGCTCTTGTGTTGTAAATTAAAAAAATAATAATTATAATGTATTCCATAAAAGGAATATAACCTAAAATATACACTTACCGAACCCCATAACACTTTCATAAATCATACTCTCCTATTAATACCCACTTGGTACAACGATTGAATTTCCAAATCATCATGCCCTCTTGCTTCCACTAATCAGTCTAAATTACATTACAAGATCGCCACTACGAACTGCACAAAGACGGGATTAGATTAGATATACCCCTCGCTAAGAGTATACCGATATATCATTGGCCATAAAAACATTTTATGTCATCAATTCACCAAATAGTTGGTCAATTTCATAGGGGTTATGCGACATATTTGCTACACAATGCTATAGTGTGCGTTTAAACTACTACAACTAAACAACTAACAAAATTAAGTGAATGCTTAAAATTTTCTACTGTGCATAAATGCATAAAAAAGCATACACAAAGCAAAAATTAACCATATAAATATGTGAACAGCCACGAATTATTGAAACCTTATGGGACTGGTATCAAGAGAGCGACCCAAAAGAACCGTTACCTGCTCTTCCACCAACTTTACACGTTTTTGCTAACATGCAAGTTACCGAGTCACAGCCAGTAGGAATGTTTTTCGTTAAAAACTTTTATTCCATGTAAATTTTGCAATGTTGAACAGTTGATAGATTTGCTTGTTCAAGAATTCATGAAGTAATACTTGTTTTTTTTTTTTACACAGCTGTGAGTACCAAGAGCTATATCAGAACTCATTGTGAACTGAATCAGCGTTACCGCTGCTTAATATACATTATTTAATGCTGAAGAGGCATTTTATTCAAGCTAGTTACATTATTGATATATAACTTGTAGTGATATAAAAAGCATACCTATATCTTACCTAATTACAACTAATTGTAAGCCTACTAATTGTAAGCCTATTAATGCACGCTGAAAAAAAAGGAAAAAGGAGAACCCTAACACGTGCTTTTATCTCCCAAATTTGCTATAAATGCTATATCTACATCATTTCTAATACATATATGTGTTTAAGAGGTAAAATCTTGAGAGAACATGGTTAGGGGTTATATATTGAGTAAATGAAGTACGTAAATTAAAAATTATTACGTAAATAGCTGTAAAACCACACACGGAACCTTAAGACAGATAACGCCAAATCAAATAGAATCAGAAGGATGTGGCTTTGAATATGACACTGAAACCATTCGAAAGGAGTAGTATTGCTATGCAAAGCTACAACATCAGAGTATAAGTCAAAGGTAATAACAGTAATCGCCGACGTGGAAACATATATGGATGATAGTATACATTTAAAGATACCCTAATCACATAATTTGTCAAAATATTTGCAAATACTTCTATGATTGTGACTAAAAGATTAATTAGCCAGAAAATTAATGAAAATAATAATGTAGCTAGTTCAGTTATTTGACTAACGCCTTCCACAAATGTACATTGATGACTCGTACGGCGGCGAAGCGCGCGGCTCTACATAGTGGTTAGATGGTAATCTAACTTCATTATTATTTCTATTTACTCTTTGGTTAAATAAGATGTTAGTCATGATGCCGGCAATCCTTGGTCGCAATTGTAAAATATTTTGACGAATTATGTGGTTAGATGGTAGTCTAACTTCATTGTTATTCTCAATAATACGTTTATGTCGACTAAAGACACAACAGATACTGACGAACACGTCGCAAGCAAATGGATAATAATAAAAAAATAGTAGTGGTCAACTTATTATACTACTTGTATCGCGTGAAGTTCTGATGAAGAGATCCATGAAGCAGTTTTAGAGCATTTAGATGACAAGCAACTATCGTATACACATATATATATATATTTCATTTTATTATTCAATAAAAATAAAAAGATTTTCCCTCGATACGCGCTTTTACTATGTTAATACTAAATCACGTACCCGAATACTGTGGCACTGGAACACAGAAACACTTCACTTACACTGAACGACGTTTTGATAGCTAGGCTACCATCATCAGCAGCAATACTGAACTAACTAACTAAGCCTAGAATTTAGGAAATCCGAAAGACCAAGGAGATAACATGGAAAAATCAGGAATTTATAAAATATCATGTAAAGTTTGTGATCAAGTGTATATTGGGCAAACAAAAAGATCAATCAGAATTGGCTACAAAGGGCACCTGGCTCATCTTAAATTCAGAAGCTTTGACAAATCCAGTGTTGCCCTGCATATGCTTGAAAACAGATATAATATTGACAATGTATGTTTAATTAAGAACGTATACAATAATGTACAGCTAAATTATTATGAAGGCATGGAAATTCACAAAAACAAAAACACTTTAATGAATGCAGATCTAGGACCGTTAAGTTCCAGCCTTTTCTCTTTGTTAACGGTAGCGTGACCGCGGTCAGACAATCGTAACGATATTTTGTATAAATAGGTTAATTCTAGGCTTAGTTAGTTAGTTTAGTATTGCTGCTGATGATGATAGCCTAGCTATCGAAACGTCGTTCAGTGTAAGTGAAGTGTTTCAGTTTTACTATGTTAGGTTCATAGATATGTGGACCGCATCTCGTAATTTACTTATGAATGACATAGAGCAATTCCTCTATTGGATTCTTGAAAAATATACAGGTATGGCGTTCCACTTAAAGAAGTTGAAATAACATGAACCAAACACGGCAACGATTTCTATGGTCATACTAGTTGATTTCTATAGATTGTCGGAAACTAATCAATCGAATAAAATTTGAAAAATATCGGCCGTTAAAAAAAGAAGGGAATTTTGCAAAAATCTCAAAATATCGCAAAAATTAAGATATGATTTATATTGAAGAAAGAAATTAAAGACCGTATATTCTTGAGTATGTGTCCGACTACTTTTTACTTGAAAATATTTTCTATAAATTGCTGAGTGAAAGAATTATCTTCCGTGCACATATAGATTTGTTCCGAAATATTTTGTTACATAGTAATACTGGATGCACCAAGAGTGTGTCCACGAAGATTAGCATGAAAACTACCAAAGATGGTGATATTGGGTTTTCTGTATAGTATACCACGACGTATGTCATAAAATTATTTGCAAGTATACAGGATGTTCTAAGTTTCCGCAACCGTCTCCAACCTTCTTATTTGAAATGGATTGCCATATTTGTTAATTATTTTGATAGCCACTTAAATTATCTGTGCAGTGATATTTGGCTAGGTGTACTTTCGATAGTTACCTTTGACTATATTGCGGATTTTGTTAAAATTAGAGTCTAACGTTTAAAACGGATGGAGTGTCGCAAATTACTCTTTTTCTGTCGATTTAAATGCTAAAACTTTTTATGTTTTGAAGGTGGTAAGTGTAAAAATATATACAGATATAGCGTGCAACATTCATCTAAATTCAAACGCCAAATAGAACCTATATTTTTTGATATTGCCAGCAATTTCCTTGTAAAATTACCTTCGAAATAATACCGTAATACTTATTTTTAGTATTTTCAAAGATATCATAAATTTATAGGAAATACATTTGTAATATTCAATGTGCGGGACATCTAGTACAAACAGATGATTTTAAAATAGGAACTACTGTCTAACCAAATGTAAAATAGCAAATGATGCCTTTTGATATCACGCCTTTATTTATTGTAAACTTACCAAACCAAAACCAAAACAAAGAGACTATTACATTTCTTCCCAGTACGTCTGAAGTTATAACTGGTCTAATATGTATTAAAGGCAGTTAAGGTTCAAGTTTCATACACTCGGTTTCAAAATTGTGAGATAATAAAACGGAACCATTTAGCTCTATTTAATTATTCCCTTTTATGGAAATTGTTATAAATTGTTACTTATAAAAAACTAATAAAAAACATTATTATTTTCAGCTTGTAAAAAGCGGTTTATACTTTTAGATATTTTTCACGATAACAAAATCTTAATGCAGAAGATGCTCAAATATGCACTATTCTGTTCTTTATATATTTTTAACTTTCCTTCTATGGACATTTCGAGTCGTGTTGTCCTCGTTAATTAAAGGAAAGCCGTTTCTTATTCGTTGCTGCGTGTTTTTGCAATTGGCCATAGAAAAAAAAACACAAGGGGTGAGACGGTGGTCAACTTAATGGACTTTCTCTCCCAATCTACCTATTAGTAAATGTTCTATTTAGATGCGTTTTTGTAGCAGAACCTTAATGTGCGGGAGCGCCATCATGTTGGTACCACAACCTCCTCTAAGAAGCCTTCTAACAGTACTAATAAACTCATGGTATTGGATATCCTACATATTGGCTATTATAAACTAGTCCAAATAGAAGTGTAATAATATTTTTAAGAATACTGGAAACAAGTACAGCACAATTGGTACCATTTCAAGATCATTTCACAAGGAAATTGCTAGTGATATAAAAAAAAACTGTAGGTTCTATTAAAAAAAAATGAAATGGAAAGCGTTCGATTTTTAATAAATGTTGCACGACATTCTGAACATTCCATATTTCTATGCATAGAAAGTTTAAATTCTAAATTGATAGCAAAAGAGTAATTCGCGACACTCCGCTGTTTTCTGGTTAGGTCTTAAAACGTTAGAATCTGTTACTGTCAACATTTGAACAAAATTTACAATATAGCCAAAAGTAATTGTCAAAAGTATACATAAGTATATATCATTTAAGCGGCTGAAAAAGTAATTTATAAAAAGTATAGCAATCCATTTAAAATAAAAAAGTTGAAGGCGGTTGCAGAAATTTGGAACAGCCAGGATACTTGCAAAAAATTTTACAACGTATAGAAGATCTCGTTTCCTTATCTTAGATAGTTATCATGTTAAACTCCGCGGACACATTAATGGCGCACCCGATATAATGTTGAATCAACATTATTTTGTCAAACGAGATACTTGCATAATATATGTTGATTATTCTATTAATATATTTCTGTAGACATTAGTTAATAAGATCGGCTTAAAAGTGTTTGGTAATCGTTGACTCTATTTGACCACAGAGAAATGTTCGAATACGTAAGTAAATAAGTTTAACCAAACAATTTTTCGGTACGGAGCATTTTAAAGTTCGACACGCCACGCAGTGCATGGTTGGTGTAACCATCTTCGAATATTACACCCGACGTTTTGTTGCTAACAAACTTTCGTTCATTGTCACCGATTGAAACTAATATATGTGCTGCGCCTGAAGCGGTCGTTTAACTGGAAGCAAATTTGTTTCGTACACCAACGTATATCTTTATTCAGTTATTGCAGAAAAGCAAAATATTGTCGCGGGAAGCTGCGAGTAAAGAAAGAAGGGTGGAAGCGGGCCGTCTCCTCATCTTCGAATCCGTCGGGTGGTTAAACTTGCACCACCAATTTGCATAAAGACGGACGAAGACGTCCCCGGTATAACTGAGACATACGTGTAAGTTCTAATCTGGTGATCTGAGGTCGTGAGGCATGGGCGTGGTCCCGTGGTTACGCCCGACGCCCCGCCCCTCCAAAGCACGCCGCAATGTTCGGAGATATCACGGCACCCTGTGATTAGCCTAATAAATAGACACTTAGGTGTATACCGGCGCCGACCGTCTTGACCGCCTAATCACAGGTCAATCGTTTCAAATTATACACACTTCGGCTGACCTAGCGAGGGTGGTCACGGCCCCGTTGTTGATCATTGCGACTACGTAAACGTCAAAAATGCTCGCTCCATCCTCGTCCGCCACGCACCGACTTACCCATAATGCGCCGCTCCGATTCGTATCTAACCTCAAAAACGGTCCACATAAAATCTGTAACGTGTTATTAACGGAGTTCGTTTGGACGTTACTAGTGTGTGTTTAAGACATTTCCCCCTTTTATCTGGCTTTCCTTGTCCTCTTTTTTTGTTGCTGCCCTAGTGGGAGTTTAATACTATTTTTCATTATAAATGATTTTAAAAGCGCGTTGATAGGTTATTATTAAAGGGAAAAATATGTATGTGTCGTTCTGTGGTGTTTCTTGTTGTCGGCGTTTTCGTCTTCTATATGGTTTGTGAAAAAAAGCGCTAAGTGATATTCTTGTTATTTTGTTTATAAGAGGGTGATTATTGGTGTGCTGTTTGCTTCCCATACACTGCATTCTGTAAAGCATCCTTTAATCATATAGTGATGGTGATGGTAGAAGTAGTTCAAAAAGTGTCTTACTTACATACATCTTATATGCTTAAATGTGTTCTTTGTGTTGTGTTGACGGCAAGCAATGTTAACCGTAGCTGTCAATTATGCGCGAATTTTTAAAAAATGTGAATAGGTACATATTTGTTTAAATTTCAGTTTGTGAGTAATTGCGGATTTGGTCTGTTCAAATGGTTACGAATTCTGCTACTAATTTACACATATTTGTGCAATACTTAGATATTTGTATTTCGAAATTATCGCTTCTAGACATAAAATGTTATCTGCCTGAATTTATTCTGTTATAAATTTTATTTAGGTCAAATATAGTTTTAATTTCAAACAAAAAAAAAATATAAACAAATATGAACTGAACTGAAAATCAGGTATAAAGATAACTTTTAACGTACTACTTCTCTCAAATTCTCTCAAAGAAAATACTTCTACTTGACTGTTACCTAACGATTTTGCAATAGAACGCTAAGAAGTATAGTACAAAAGAGTTTAAACGTATATATCAACAAAATGGTATATTTTAAATCGCAATATCTACTTATAAATATTAGAGAACTTATATGAAAATTGTGATTTAGTAATGTTCTTTTCACTGTGAAAATATGTCCTCCAAATTGGTTTGGAGCTCTTATAAAAACTGATACATTACACAAAAAGCAAATGAGTATGACGTTTCCATGTTTGTCCGGTTGCTGTATGGTCCAACTATTAGTTGACCGACACCCATCAACTTCTTAATACTGGCAACGATTAGCTAGCAAATTGATTCTTTATGTTGGTTATAAAAGTAAAATGATTTTTTTTCAATATAACAAGAAAGGTTACTAAAAAAAGTTTATGGAAATTATGTGATATATAGACTGTCCCCCTAGAAATTGCAAAACAACAACAATCTAATATTCACTACGCATTTGAAAATGGATACTTTTCAAGATATTTAGGAAACGTGTATTGTGACACAATTTCCTTCCAACAATGTACCTTATGAAGTTCGTTAAAATATCATCCAACATTGTAGATAATAAAAATTAATAGAGACTAGACAGACTCGTGCTTTGTCGACTCTCGAGGAAACTAGTAGGCAACACGAACCCATTTTCATGCGACGAATAAACACGAGTCTGTCTAGTCTTTGCTAATTTCCTGAAGCGCATGGAAAGTGGCAAACTTTAGTCACGACCGTAGCCAGCATTGATTGATGAAACGTTGAATTACCAACTTCCTAGAAGTGTTGCGTTCTAAATGCGTACGGATTCGAATTGCTCCAGTAATGAGAATTGTACGGGTTAAGTACACCATTTCTTGTAAATTTGAAGTCATTCGTCCAAATAACTTTGTCCAAAAATAATTCCTATTCTTGAGACCACGTTAATATAAGTTCGCAAAAACACACTCTTCTTAGGAAATCAATTGGAGCGAAAGTTATGCTTGCGTAATGAACATCCAGATAATCCTTAATCTAGCGCATGTCTTAAAGACATTGTTGGATATGGTATGAGGTATTTCCATGTTTTGATCATCAACAATAGCTTTATGTTTCTGAGTATTTGCCTTGACCGACTTGAAGATTTATTATTTGGTGAACTGTGTTTGGTGACGGCTTCTGTTTTTATAGATACCGAAAGGCAAAAGTATCGCGTGGTTTCGATGTCACTTTATTACACCCTTCATAGAAAACAAATTTCAGTAATCATAGTTCATGCAATTTAAACCCGCTGGCATAGATTATATTTTCTTAAGAAAAAGAAAAATAGGTAGTCGTATTTTCAAATATTAAGTTTTAACAGTTTTTCCATTTGACAGTCTAGTCGTAGTTATAGGATACCCTGTATAATGTTTTAGAAAAACTCATTCCGTTTCTAATTCTGTCCTGTGCGGTCAACAGTTCTGCAAAATTTCAATTTTCCAAGTTAAACACTTTAGTGTTTAGAGTTATGAAATTTCACACGAATTCGTCCATTTGTCAAAAATGTTCACAAATGCATATTTAAAATATGGTCAGAAATAGCAACATAGTTGTTTCATCAAATAAACCTTAAGATCATAGATTCAGAAATGTAATAATATATAGGCGTTCTATTTAATTTTAAATTTAATATAATATAATAATATAAATTTTGAGGAGCGGATTTTTTTTACAATGTGTAAACTAATCATTATCGATAACAATCATATGCCTTCCCTCAACTTGGATGCCATATGAACTAACGACCAAGTAGATTTATCTAAATAATAGAGTTTTCTGTGAAGGTAATAATAAATAAGTAGATGAAAGCAAAAGCAAAGCCGCGCTTCGTAAAGCCGGGGTGGGCGAAGTTATCGCAACAAAGTTGATTAATGTTTTCATCATATCACATTCCACTTTCTAATTTACTGAATGAACCGATGAGCCTATGCAATGCTACCGATAATCGTCGCTTATGTCACTTCCAATCGTAATGCTGGAGGCAATAGAGAGGCTCGATGCCTACGTTGCAAAAAAAATCGATGGAACGTAAGCTTTCCTCCAATAAAAGCTCGACAATGACAAGCGTGTCATTTCGACGATAAAGGGAAACGAAAAAAAGAAATTTTAAGCGCTCGCTAAAATATTGTGAATGTGACGACCATTTTGTGTATGAAAGGGTGTACTTACGTCTATATATTTACGTGAATGTGTGTGTATGCGAGGTGCCTACGGGCATGATCGATGCGGTGTCGCATCAGCAGGGGTCGCCACTGTCGCAGCGGGACCTCACCACAGGGTTTTCAACTCCCACTGGGATCGCTGCTACCTCACTTCCACGCTATGCTACGCCGACCCACGCCACGCTACGGGAATCTGCGCGACCTCTGTCTCAAATCATCGGAAGGAACTTCGACGGATGATTGATCGACCTGACTCGTTTCGGATGCATCTCTAATTACGGAGGATATTGGTGATGAGACCGCGCCTGTGGTTTTTCTTGTTAACACTGCGTCCGCAAATGAATGCCCAGACATAATCAATATACATGTTCGGCCGACGATTGGAGAAATTACCGTAAATATTAATGATTTCTTCATACAGAAGAATGACGAGTAGACGTAGATAGTTAGAAGAACTTTAAGGAAGATGAGTTAGAAGCCGCCAGTTCAACTAACAATAAGTTTATTACCGAATTTGGTTTGTTAGTTTCGGAAATTTAAACTAGGTGCGCTGTCCATTGTTCAAAATTTTACTCTATCATTGTCATTAATCAAATGTATCAATTGTGTATTTACACCAGGAAAATGATCTTTATAAAATAAATCCCTTTTCAATATGTAGAGAGAAAGTAGTCTACTACTAAGTCGTGTTTCAAGTATAGAATCGGAAATTACTGAATATATGTATTGTATTGTATGTAGTAGGATGGTGTAATCCACCATATTGGCCAGGTTTGGCTTTCTTCCCGCTTTCCAAACTTGAACAAATGATTTGTCAAAGAAGTGTCCATTTCAAGTGAAGAGATCTTTGTCGAAACACAGGTCCTATTCTGCAGAGTTCGACATATTCTATTATTTGGATAGCTTGAAAAAATCGGAACGTGATAGATTCATTTCTATTTCAGTATAATTTTCAATTTTAAATCCATCTATCCATTTATATTTTCAATATCATTGTTTCGCTTAAATTTTAGTTTCAATTGTTTATAAATCAGGCCACCTATTTTCTGGATTTAGGAAATCTAGCCCATATTTTAAATAATTTACAATCACATTCACTTTCTTTCTTTTAAATAAATGCTGAACAAACTACGCCGGACGAAAGTTTTTAAAACCAAACCGGAAAAACTATTCACCGAAACGGAAAATCTTTTTACCAAAACGGTGTGCGACAGTCAGTGTTCCCACCGAAGTAACATTGAAGTTTTTGTTCCTATTTATGCGACGGTGTTGAAGCAACAGCGTAAAATTTTAACTCCGTCGATTCTATCTAGTTGTGCAAATGGACACGAAAGATCAACCAGACGGTATTAAAACGATGTTAGATCTAACACCGTATTTGTTTCTTCTTTGTCGATGCTTTTTATTTATCCCCAACAAAATTGCATTTAGCTGGTATATACAGACTGGCTCCTTTCTGATAGTTCGAATGATTGGGTCTTTGTGAATGGAAATTTTTCAAATCATTATAGCGGTTATGGTAAACCGTGTTGGGCATAAGAAATCCTATTATTCGAGAAATTCAGTTTCCACAGTTTTTGATTGTTGGTTTAATTTGCTGAAGTTGAATTTAAGTTGAAATGCGTCCCTTACTTCATGATAACCTGGTATATTATTATTTGAAGTATTTTTAACAACCGCATTAAAAATGGAGCAATACCTTTTTACGTTGATTAAACTTATAACTATTACCAGAATGTGTCTGAGTGTGTTATACGGCTTGTGGTGTTTTAAAAGTACCAAATACTAACATTATTTCACCAAATCGTAGAGAGAAAATTAAGAAAACTTGAAACACTTTTTCTTTTTAACAGCTGTCAATCAAATAAACCTGTTTCCAAGAATGAGAAAGAACAGATTAATGTTTTAGCGTATTTCGAAGCGGATCCCCGTAGTTCACTACCTGCTGTTTCTGAAGGTCTGGGCATTTAAAAAATCTCTGTCTATAGAATTTTGATATGCAATAAAATGCATCAATTTTCAGGAATTCCAGTGTAAGCTTTTCGGCAGGGAGATGAAATCCAAAGGATTGCGAGACATTTTTTGTGAAACTTCAAGATCAAAATTTTTGTCTAAAATGAAACGATAAATCAAAGATCAGTCGAGCGGGATTATCCGCGCATAACTAGAAACATTCGTTTTCAAAAAACTTCAGTTTTAATGTGTATTGTTTGGTATTCGACAATCAAGTAAGTATGTTATGAAATTTGCGATGAAAATTTGACGCAATAAAAATACTTAAAAATTTTAAGGAGTACTGTTAGAAATTCCTTTGGGATATTACTTGCTGACGGAGGAAATACATGCTGGCACCAGTAAGCTGGTGCATCCACCTATTCTACCTTACAAATGCATTAGAAGCTAACTGAATATTTTGATAATCGATGAATCGGTCCTAATGGATCCTGGAGGTGGCCTCCACAATCGCCGGATTTGACTCGTATTGACTATTATCTTTGATATGAACAGAACATTTTACTTCGTTTTAGTAGTATTTGGTAGTTTTAAAATGCGAGACTTTGGCACCTAAAGCAAGAAAACTAATCTAATCAATTAAGTATAACGGTGTAAATGTTAAAATGTTCACAAAAATCGTAGAAACAGTTGAAGATAAGTATAGGAAACCCTAGTTGTATTTGTCATAAAATTTTATGCTGAATTCAAAAGTCTAATAATACATAGTACATAATATACATTAATACATTAACTGGAAGTATAGAAAACTTGAAAACAAGCTGCAAAATTTCGTTAAGCCCGAAAATTTTTAACTAGCCACTTTCGTGGAAAATCCTGTATATTACTATATTTTTTAATTCATTAAATGTTGAGGGAAAATGTAATTTCAGGGTTATCGTTACTTCTTCCGAAGTACGCATCAGATAGATGAGATTTTTAGTGCATAGATTAGGTATAAAATGACCTAATGTTTATTCGGTTCCGAATTACTAACATAATTGTTGCAAGTTGCCATGACATATTTTTATTAAAGAGTCTTTTTTAATGGAACACTTGTACATTATTTTAGTTCTATATATTTGGTAAACTTGTAGACAAGATATTATTAACATGCTCTTGATATAAAATCAACCATTTTCCCATTATAGCGATTTATGAAGTTGAACTAGTGTAAATATCAAGTTTATCAATGCGCCATAACAGAAACAAATAAGTCATTGGAACAATTATTCAATACGATGACATTTAATGATTATTGTGTTATAGCGATCAATTTTATTGAAGTTGTTATAACACGATTAGCTAGCTTATTACTGGCTTAAGATTAAAAATGAGCAAAATGCCCTATGGCAAATAATCTGTAAAGTGTCTATCTACCGAGTATGACATGCTGAAAGCATACATCATTTTATTTTATAGTCCTTTACGAACCAGGTTCATACAAGAAAATCAAACATTGTAAACGTATTACTAAATACTATTAAATTATAGGTATAAATACAAGAAATAAAATGCTACAAAGAAAAAAGAAAATGTTATTTTAAATGATATTCAAATAGTGATAAACATTTTTAAATTCGAAGAAGGTAATACATGAATACAATGTCATCAAATTTAATAGTTGTTCCAATGTTTCTGTCATGGGACACTAATAAACTAAGTTTCAAAAATCGTCATAACGACAAAATGGCTGATTTTAAACTAAACACAGGTTTAATTAATTATATGATAATTAACCCGGGACGGCCGTTTCGAGGACACGAATAATCCTCGTCATCAGCCGGTGAGAAGAACCATTCGTGTCTTTGAAACAGCCGTCCCGGATTAATTATTATATAATTAATTAAACTTGTGTGGTGCGGAGGTTGCCGTTACTTATGTGTTATTTACCATACTACACCACAGTCCTTGTTATCAAAAATAACGCTTTGACAAAAATACGTCATAGGAACGTAGCGCAATATTACGCGCATCTCATTAGCTATTCAGAATCGTATAATTCATAAGCGCCTGTGTATTAGGGCCGTTTTCTGACTAAGCCAGGTACCAAAAATAATCTAAATCGCACTTCTAGGGAAATAACGATTCTTGTAAATGTCAACTTTTTCAAAAAAAGTGTTTAGATTTAAAAAAGCAAATCGGACAGTAAAATAGAAAAAATAACACGTGTCAAAAAGGATACAGATCAAAATAAATTTCGGAAGTTAAACATTGTTAAAAACAAGACATTAAGGCGTTCGTCAGGGCAGTAGGAAAGCAAAGTGATAATTGGTTCGATCTTGCTTGCACATATGGCACAAGAATATCAACTCCCGATAGTAAATTAGGCTAGTCGATTTGCCTAATTTATCGGCAAGTGCAACAATGTCATATCTCTCAATGAACTCACTATAAGGATTTCTACGGATAGAAGGACGACGCTGAATCTGTACAAGGACATTTATTTAAATATCGCGCGAAGCAACAGAAGTGTTAGGATACAACGTAGGCAAGAAAGGGGTGTTGATGGCATCAATGTTGATAAAATCTTTACAGGTGCGAAAAATAAATCTTAATGATTTAGAGACTGCATGTATTACACTTAAGTCTCCAATCGAAGATGAGAAAATTGATTGATATGTAGTTTTTTTGGGGGAAGATAATAAGCATTTATTGATGTTTAGTTTAAAGTTATTATCTAAGCACCAAGAATAAATTGTGTCGATATATAAAATATGTTCCATTAAAAAAAAATCAACTTTGGGTAGTTACGAACTTAGACAGCCTGTAGGTTTCAATATATTTTGAAACTGTGACAACGATCGGACCTCATGAAAAGAAAAATCAATTTTGAAAAATCTCCATCCACAACGTCGCAATCTTCTGAGCCCGCGAGGATTTCACCCTATTGACTAATTTCAAACTTAAAATTTTGTCTGGATAAAAATCAGCTATATGAACTTCATTATGGTCGATCAATAATTTATTGTACAGAGACACAATTAATCATCCTTAAGGCATAATTATTTCTATTATCCAAACAAAAAAAAAATGACTAATTTTGAATAATGTTCAATAAATTTTCCGTTTCTCATGCGGAAGTCGCGCAGTTACATTAACGGCAAATAACAAATGGTCTGTAAAACCAGCATATCTCAAATCATTCATCCCAAAATTTTTATAGCTATCAGGATGTCGGGAATATACTGTATTTAATCGATAATTATTTGTTTTTTCTTGTCATCCGCAGAAACTTCACTAATTACGTGTGTCGTTGAGGGCTTTCCATTCTTTGGGTAGTAGCGAACTAGTATAGCCTCGTTTTGACAGTTATATTTTGGCGAATATAAATCAACTAATTCCTTGGGAAACTCTGGCTTATTTTTGGGCAACGTAGCAAACAATGCTAGATCTATATTTTTCAACTCTTTTACGAGGTCGAAACTGGTGAGGAAATTATTAGTAGGTAATTCGATAGTAATCGGGCAAGCACACTGCTATTCGAATGCAGTAATTAGAATTAGAATTTTTTTCATGGTAGCCATCATATTTTTACTTAGTGTACTTGACACTACCGTGCTATACTCTTCAACGTGTTTACCATGGAAGCGCAATGCATGTTAATGTTTTAAAGTAATCAAGGGCATTATTTGGTTGAATTTGAAATAGTAAACTATGTATGAAAATTGTTAAAAATAATTCAGAGGAATATAAGGGGGAAAGGTTCGCCTTTCTAGTGCCACCCCGTCGTTTCTCTTTTAGACACTCTGTTAATGTTGAATTACATTAAAAATTCTTCAGTGTAATTATTAGCCCATAATTTTTCCAGTGTTAATGGATAGTCAACAAATACAAGATAATTTAGCTCCGTTTACGTAGGCATAACACTACAGGCATTAGCGTGGACCAAATTTTTTACTCTGTGGAAGTTGTAAATACTTCTTCTAACCTACAATATATTTTGGGACAAAACCAAGTAAATTAGAAGATTGTTTCAAACAACATGTTATTTGTTTGCTCCTATTCCTAGATTTTTAGTTGAAGTAACTGCAGTTTGTCTCAAGGAATAGGGCTTTTCAGTGACACCAACGAACAGATGTAAAACATTTTAAAACATCGATTCATTATTCAAACGTTTTCTTCATTTTTATATGTAATCCAAAGTTTAAATGGAACAATACAAATCTTACTTTTGTGTTCTCTATTAGAAGAATATGGGTACGTATTCTACTTATGCATATGGCTATAAATATATTCAGAAAGCGTAGACCTGTTGTAATTTGAAAGATGTTCCACGTTCCACCAACGAAACGGTGTTTGCCCTTGTCTTTCCACGACTTATTAAAATGTATCCGAAACTGGAGCTCATTCAAGAAGATCACGTGTATAATTAGTTATGGTAATGCTTGGCGGGCGGCGAGGGCGAACTATTGAAGGGTTCAGGTCTCCGCCGCGGGTCAAAATATATACACGCGAGCATCGCGTTCCATACGAAACATCCAGGCTCCAGGAACCGAACATCGAAGCGCTCTTAGCGGCCTTTTGTCGATACAACTTTCGTCCTTCGGTTGAAAAATCAATGAGAGTAGGTAATGCGGAGATGGGTCGGTTTATGGACGGGTAAAATTTTATTCTTTGTTTTCGAATAAATACCTTCGAGTTAATGGTTTTTTACTATTATTGTATTCTTCTGTACTAGTAGTGCTGGTAATTATGGACGGTTCGATATTTGTTATGTATGTATCTGGTATACATATGCTTGATGTTTTGGAAAGTTTGTATATATGAAGCATTATTTGAGTTTGGTGTGTAATTACACACCAGCTAATTAGCTGAACCAGAAGTAACCATGTTCCTATACAGCTAGGAGTAATTATTCAAATATAACCAGACGTAACCTTGAAATGAACGAAGAAAGGTACCCCAACCCCATTTCCAAGATTTAAAATGTAAAATACCGGTTTCTGTTTTGACTGAAAAACGGTTTTGAAGTGTAAAATCGGGGATTTTGTATTCCTAAACTGCATCCGCAATGAAGGGAAATACCATCCCTACGGCATTAATTACATCCGTTAAAGAGGGATTTTTGTAAACTCCGTTTGTAGGGTACTCCATGACGGATGGAATTGCGACCACCCGTTTCGGTTCTTAGATTCTCCATTCTGCACATGAAAAAAAGATACTTAATAAATAAAAGTAACATTCGCAATAATGAATAAGTAAGTGAGTGTGAGCCAGTACTTATGTGTACTTATGTGTTACAATTTAAACACAAACATTTTTTATTTATCACCTCCAATAAGTGTGAAGCTATCGGAGAGAAATTGTCGATATTTGCACTAAAATTGCAATGTTGAACAGGCATGTCATATTTGTAGTTAATTTTTTTCCGACATATCTAATATTAACATGAAATACGAGTAAAGAAGAATATGATCTTTCACTTAAGTACATCAAAGAAGTTATTCTGAAGTAAGACACTATTTATAAATATTGAATTTATGTTAAACTAAAAACTATACATAAGTACAGTACATATTATTTATCTACATTGCATAAATATGATATATGACAACCAACTAAAATTTCATTTGGTTATATATCAATGATTGTGGTTTAATAATGTGGTTCCTTTGTTGAAGATCAACATCAAGTATTACAACGTAGGAACATTCTCTAATAAACGATTTGCATAAGCCAAATCCATTCACATCTAGAAGTTGAATCAGTACATGCACATCCTTACTGATAGGAACAAATTCCTTTAAAGGATTGTATGGATGACTCCTACCATTTATATAATTGCCTCTGGAATTTCACTTTTCTGGAGCGATTTTGTATAGTTCCTAATGTCAACCTTCGTTTCTTCCCACTTCCTAGATATTCAACTGTGTTTCGCTTATATTCTAAACTAATAAAACATGGTGCAGATTTCTTCCAGTTCTTCTACTATTAACATCTTCGCGTAATGGGTGTTCTTTTTCGACGATTTCCGATGTACCTGGTTGATGTTCACACAAATATGAATCTATACGTTCTTTCAAATTCAAAAGAAGTGTCTTTTATACATTAGTCTATTACGGTCTTTTTTTTTTCGTCGCGTCGTGTTCACGGTCAAGTTCACGGTCTTCCTTGCTTTAATAATACTAAAAAAACAATTTAGTTGGAGATAATTGAGCATCGGTTCACCAATTAGGTTCTTCTTTTTTAATGGAAATTTATGGGGAACATAAAAATTCTATAAAGAATTAAATGAAAGAATAAAACTTAATAACGCGTGATAGGTAGCTGGTAAATAGTATTTTACTGAAATTTTTAGAACACCCCAAAGGTGTTCAATCGGATTTAGGTCTGGCCTTTGCGGTGGCCAGTCCATGACTTGAATGTTGACCTCTTGTAGGTAATCGCATTATCCTGTATGAATATGAAATTGTTTCCTAAAAATGGCGCAAATGGCATTACATGGTCTTGAATAATGTTCTCTAGGTACTATTTAGTATTCATAGATCTTTCGTGAATAAAGATTAACTGTGCAGGCATCAAAGCAAGTACCATCCCGGAACATTCTTGATCCACCACTAAACGGTTCTCTTTGAAAGTTTATGCAATAAAATATTAAAATATGTTTCTTCTCCAGCTTTTCGCCATACTCTTTCGCAACTCTTTGAAGATTTTAAACTTACTTTAGTCTCGTTCCAAAACAAAACACGCTTCCAATCTTCAATTGTCCAATCTGCATGACTTCTGGCAAATCTCAAACGTTGTACTCTATATGCTGCTCTAAGTAATGGTCCAACTCCAGATCTCCTACTATTCCACCTTATTTCCTTTAATCTTCTCCTTACAGTTAAAGCAGAAACTCTGACATTTGACGTTGGTTACTGTGCTCGTTGTTCGCTTACTTCTGAGAACTTGTAGTTGCTCTTACACTTGCGACACGTACCCTATCTTGACTGCGTCTTCTAGAATGCAATCCGATTTCCCTAATCCTTCTTACCGTTCAACTGAGTGTCCCATAATGAACGCCCAGTAAAATAGCCATATAAGGATTCTACGTTGTTGATTAAATGATGTGGTCGGTTGAAGATTTTCAATTTAAACTTTATATAACCTCTTTCAGGATAAAATTTTTCAAGCAGGAAATGTATGAATTTTAGTTGGTACATGTCGCATAAATAGGACAGCAGATTAAAGTAGTACATTGCAAGCGAGGTTGGATAAATGAGAAAAGTAATGTGCATAAAATGTTTAAGCTGTGAACATTTCTGCAATTGCGACAGATAAATCCACACATTTGATAGAACTTCGACGATAACTTGGTGATTTGATAAGAAAAAGATAAAGGTGAATCGAAGAGTATACCCAGATAATTAATGGATGCAGTTACCCCTAGTGTAGTATAATCAGTAGTACTGATCGGTAATAGGTTGTAGAGGTTTTATAAAAATTACAGTAGTACATTCAGAAATATTCTGCGACAATCTAATCATTCTGAATCCCTCCCCTTCGAAACTGAGCGCAATGCAAGTATGTTGGAGAAAAATTTAACAACCTTAGGGCACGGAAGAATTCCACAGTTAACAAAATTAGCAATGTTATTATTAAAAAGCAGGGTACAAATTATTAAATCTCATGTTACATCACTAAGTTAGTATATTCCATAAATATTACTGAAATTAAAAGAATTTAAGTGTGTAAAACATTCAAAGAATTTACGCTTTCTTAACTTTGTTAATGCCTGTGACGGAGAATATTAAAGTAGACCTTTTAAACTCAGGACCATCAAAAATATCTTCGAACTCGAAATTACTCAGCAGTAACAGATGTAAACAATGTTATAGACATTCATTTCTTACTTCCACGTTTTTATTGTTTTTTATTTACCACACACTGAAGGATAGAAATGCAAAATTAAAGATTACACTACTTTATTTCAAAAGTAAGTACATATAATCATCATATATCACTTAGCACAAACGCAGCCAGTAGATTGTCGCACCTGCTGGCCTATCATTTGTCTGTATCGTGGGGAGTTAACATTATTTAGATTTACATGTGAGTAGGTGATAGCGTAGTTAACGCAGGCTATTTGTAATTGAAGCAAGCCCTTTGTAAACCTACAATCTATTATAACTTGATCTCATTCATACCAGGCGTATAAAAAAAAAACACCCCTATGTGTAATTACCGTTCAACAACCCTTCGCTAATCACATATTGAATTGTCGTCGTGACGAGGGCGAACAAACCAAACAATTTTCCAAAGCTCTCTTCTAAAATAATTTAAATTACAATATCAAAAGGTTTGCGGATACGTCGGGTATTAGTATTTGATGTAACAGGGCCTTATAAAGGGAATTAAAACTCTATTCTCTCTATCTTTAGCCGTTCTTTTCGCTTTTTATTTATTGTGTCATGTTTTTGCCGTACAACTCGTCGTCTTGAAATTTGCTGTTTAAAAAGTTATTAAAATGTAATTGGTAGAAAGAAAGGAAAATTATGCCTGTGCTGCACTCCTTTTGTTGTTAATATCTAATTATCTATTGACTTTGAAAGATAAGAATTAATTATAAATCAGTCGGCCTCTTTACAGGGAAATTAGATTTTCTGAATGGCTACATATAAGCTCAATTTGCTAGGAATGTTTGTCTAAAATTCAATATAGACGATTCTGCTGTACTGTACTGTTGTACATTAGAAAAACATATGGCGTCCTATTGATCCTGCAAAATAATTGCACTGGCCATCTTAATTGTTGTTGCATTACGTATTCTGTAAAAACATGCCCTTCCAAATCCCATAGTATTAAAATCAAGCAACAATTTGGTTGTTTTAATTGGAATCGTCTGTATCTAGGGCGGCTGATGCACTATGACCGCAGAGCTGCAGAACAAGGATTCGATCGACCATGTATTTCCGTTCCATATCGTGTGCATTGTACTATGTAACGGAAATACACGAGGAAATCCAAACGCTGTAATCGATCTCTTATTACGTCACCACTAGCTGCCACTGTTCTCATTTATTCAGCATGTACACCTAGTGAGTGGCCTGAACATAATTTATTAAAAGTTTTCAAAAAATATTGGGAAACAAACTCTGCGTAATACAGAATTGTGTTCAACTAAACAAGGTGTTAAGCATTCGTTGCACACGATACAAATATAGTTTTTTGAATTAAACATCCTACGCATTATTGCATTTTTAGATTGAATTAATGTCAATGAATGAAACGAATGATTCCATTTATAGCATTGCATGTTAACTTCCGCCGGGAGTTGAGCAGTAAAAAAAGAACTATTACGCAATTTAGCTAAACGGCAGTTTGATGGATACATTTTTTAACTACAAAAATGTTAGCAAACATTTAACAAAATACAAGCAATCCTAAATTTGGTGTCTGGATATCGAAATAGAATTTCTAGAAAAAGGGTTTGGTACAATAATAATAAACAAACGAGAATACAAATTTAAAATACACAGGTCTTAAAAGCAATATTATAGATATTACATCTTATACATGCAGATAGTATTCAATGAACTTACAAAGGATACTCAAAGCGATTTCCATGCGGTTCTAGGCAAACATTTCATCTTAACTATGATCATCTTTCCACCATATTTACAAAACAAATACAGGCAGTTCTTCTAGTTATTGTTCCTCGGATGGCTACCGCGCTCTAATCAAGTTCACCACTGACTAACACTACACCAATCAAAACAAAATCTAACGATTATTAGTGACCACTGACTTTGACTACGTTGTATATATTTTGCCAAAGAATTATCTGCATGGCTACATATTTATTTTACTAAAAATTAACACATATTTTTACCTTTAGAAGAAACCAGAAAAAGAACACATTTAGGTACAGAGAAATGTTTTGTAAGAAAAATTAGATTCTCTAAAAACTATGCGATATGTTAAATTAAAAAAAAATTAAATAGGATGGCACCGACTTTGATGGTCATCTTGTAAACGCTCCAAGAAATACTCAAAAGGTAGGTAAGGTATACACTATTAAAAGGTTCGTACCACAGACTAAAAATTTCCAAAAAAGCCAAATATTTCAAATATGGTTAGAAATAGCGTATAACCTGTGTGTGAGATTATATTAGAAATTATTTCAATACCATAAGTGGACTTTAGTGTACTAGCAAGTTTTCAGAAGTTTCTAATTATGACCTTTCACATATTAATTAATTAATGAATAATAAAAAAATCGGAAGTACACCATCCGGTTCATATCCTAGCGAGCGATAGGGTTGCACCCTTGACGAATTTAAACCTGGCGTACTCGATTAATGCAGCTTAGTGTGTTAATGTATGATTGCAGTAGCGCATCAGAATGGGTACCGTGGGCAACAAAGTTCTTCACAGTCAATGGCGTGAAATTGTATACGTACCTTTGTGAACATAAAACTCAAGAACAAACTACAAGATAATAAAAGAATGTGCTTCTTAAGTAACGAGGATGCTTCCTTGTTTTTTCCAACGTAATTGAATTTTGAAAATTAGCACGCCTATCCGACAAAGAGCAAATATCGGGTTCGAGGACTTACTGGGGTTGGTATTTACCAAAATTTAAGGAAATCAATGATAAAAAAGATTGTTCGAGAAATGAAGCCAGAAACAAATCCCGGATGAAAGAAATTTCGCAGTCCTGGAAAAAACGACAACGAACAAATTAAATAACTAATTCTCTAGAACATGAAATTAGAAATGTTCGGGATATAATTTATAACTTCAACTGCATGGAATAATGTGTGCAAATGTGCCAGCTTAACATGCCAAAATGAAAAACGAGTTAAGATGGATCGGGTCCGACGGATCATTGGCAAGAATTAAAAGAAAAAAAAATCGGTTTTAAATTTAGGTGTACGCAAAATGAAAAATGAACGAAAATTTTTAAGTGAGCGCGTGGAGAGATCGAAGAGGTCGGATTATTTAAACAAAATGAAAATTTTTCGGGAAAATGGATACCCGATCGTTCATATAGATGAAACCTATATTCACAACGGCAATACATCTTCGAAAAATTGGAGTAATAACAGCACACGAAGTTTGCTTAAAAATATATATAAAGGACAGAGGTACATCAGAGGTGGATCAGAAGTTTCTACCAAATCTGCCAAAAAAGAAGAGGATATGATAAAGTTGTTGACAGAAAATGGAATTTCTTTTCGTAATTCCATGTCAAAACCTAAATTATGCTAGGAATGTGACTTTTAAATTAGATGATATGAGAGTGTTAGTGATTGAAGATTGGCAAAGACGATGTCAACACATTATAAAAACGGAAGATAAGTACTTATAAAATCAAATTTCAGTTCACATTCAGAAACTTTTATTATTTGCGTTAATTGTGATAGTGACAACGATGATTTCGATGAATTATCAAATGAGGAGGAGCTGTAGTTTGTATAATAAAATCATTTATCTATAAACGTATTTTTATATAATTCCTTGTATTCTCTAGAAATAGAAGTTCTGAAATGGTTGCGTATCATTTGCTCTTTTATTGTAGTGTTAATTATAGCTAAGATAATCACGTGTAATCCCTTACTGCATTATTTTCTCTTTTTTTGCTTGATAATAACCTTCTCATTTGTACGGTGTTCCACTAATTTTACCAGCACCTTTGCATTATTATAGGGAATAAATTTCTACCCGTGTATGTTTAATAAATTATAAATAGACATGACACCATAATGCATATAATACATGGGTTAATAACAGGTACAAGGCATCAAATTTTCTGATGTATGGATACACACATACCCATAATATGCATGGGTAACGCAGCAACTATGTATACGGTAATACAGAAGCTCGTGAGAGAATTACAGTGCCTGTCCTTCATATTGGGCGACATACGGACAACGGCGTACACGCTAAATTACTGATTTTCTTATTAAAATAATATCTTTTCGAAAATACGAATGTACGTTGCAGTCTGTCGCAGAGACATCATAAATATAAGTGCGCTCTATCACGCGAACGAAAATATGTGAAGTAGGTGGCGGTGAAGAGACGGGCAAAGCATCATCATCGGATCGCGTTACTCGAAAATAGTCGACGAAAAAAACCAACGTCCATGAAAAAAAAACAAACGAGCGAAAAGAAAAACAAGAACGAAGGTAAGAAATGGAAACGAACAAATGAAATGAATTAGCGCTGTCGGAATGCTGTGTATATTTGAGCATTCCTCGATAATAGTAGGTTATGCCTTTTCATTTGTTTCTCATCAGCAGCCTAATTTGAATAATTTCATTTGACCGACACGTCATGTTCATTTCTTCGGTTCCAAAATTATAAATGAATGTTTCTCGGATGTTTGGTGAGGCACATGTGCCACGCTGATGAGTTTTTTGAAATTGGTACCTGTATGTAAATATCAGGAAAATTAAAGGTGTTGATTAAGCATCCTTAGATATACACTCAATTGTAGAGAATAGTAAGTTTTGGGATCAAAATAAATGGAGGAAAGAAATAACTCTATAACGATATTAATTTGAATAATTATTAAACTATCATTGGAGTTTATTAAAATTTGGTACAGTGTTTTTTATTAAGAGCGATGTATTTTGTTGAAAAAATACACAGGCAAGAAATGTAAGATTATTTCAATTCTGTGTAAAACACCATCATTCATATTACGCTTGAAGTAAGACTACTGTGCATCTAACACAGAAGTAGGCTATATTCAGTGCCTTCGCACTTAAAACACTAAAGGGAATAGGGGTGGTAGATCAATTAAGGACATCTAAAATCTTTGGACATTGTAACATAAATTACCTGATGTACATTACAGAGGACACAGGACTGATGAAATATGATTTTGTTTAGCCTTATAAGGTGATTATCATGAGTGAGTAACCGGTTCCCCTAAATTTAAAAGACAAACTTTGGAATGACATAAGACGATTCAAAAATAAAAGGACCTACGATATTACAAACTAATATCTAAACAGACATTTTTGCTCTAAACCTGTGCACCAAGAAGAACATCGAGAAAGGAACCCTACGTGCAGCCATACACCTCTCCTATTGTGCATATGCTCAAGCTCATGTTTTTTGAGAAGATTGTCGTAATAAAATTTTTGCATATCCTAGAGTAAATATTGCTGGTAATGTAAAAACTAAAGTTGCCGATGCTCTAATACAGGACTTCTGTAGGATGAAGACTCTTTCTACAATTGTTGAAGAAGCCTAGAAGATGATAACATACCTACGACGCGAGTATATAGTCTTGAATGCTGACGCTAAGCGGGGTGATCGCTAACGTGTAACTATAGCATTGCAGAATTTTGCTGAGATATAGTCGATAAGCAACTTCCAAGATCTCCTTTGGTTTCACTAAAATCCTTGCTCGTCGTTTCATATTGTTAAATGCGTTGATGAGGTGTCGAGGCGTTATCGTGTCGCAAACATTTTGAATTGCTTTGGCAAGTTCTTGTATAACAAACAACATTTAATCACCGGTTGAGAATAAGGATCCCATGCATAACCGAAACGACGTCCCGGATTAATTGGCAAAGATTTTGACCACGGCGTTAGTGTTGCACTGTTTGCCTCCTAGTGTAATTTGAAAGGTCTAAACATATGAAAATCATATGATGACAAGTCCGGTCAGGTCAAGGTCAATGTTCAAGTATTCTCCAGTTGAATTCTTCAAGCTTTTCAGTCGTTAAAGCAGCCGTATGGAGCCTGTCGTTGTTATAGAGAAGCAAAACTTCGTGAGCAGGGCAGCCACGGCTTTTTTGTCTGTATGCCAGCTTGACCTCATCAAAAAAGTTGTAATAGTACTCGGCGTTGATACATGTTACATGATTGAGACAAGCGAGTTTTGCCTTTTAAGGGGGTTGGTTCATCCTTTCTCTGCCACTTCATGGACTCGCTCAGCTTTTTGTTCTTTACTAAGCACGTGTGGGATCAACGGGGAGATTTTTCTGAATCCCAAATACCGAGTTGCTTAGAAACTTCCATAATGGATCTATCTCAATAAGGCTTCGAAACTCGACGATTTTCAGGCATTTTGCTGGTTCGTGGACAGCGAGGTCAGGGTATCGTTTGCGAACTGTTTTTGAAGTCAGCGGTGAATTTCCCCTAGTTTGACGGTCTCACCAGTGAGAAACTTAATAATAATGCGCGGTGCAACTGATGTGCATACCTCCTTTTCTCTCGCTGTGTTTACTGGTAAATGAAGAAAGAATCAGTGTAGTTGAGACCGTTTACCCACTTCACAGAAACGTTACATGATATGTTCATGAGCAGTTTATGCAATAATCATGACATACAAATTCAAAAACAAACGGGTAGAATAAAGTTAAAGTTTGACGTGTATGTAGATGCGTTACATTAATTTAACGCTACCTTATATACACGCCACTTCAGATGTAGTAAAAATAATTATTAAAAACGGCCATCGCGGTTACGTTTTTCTACGATCACATTGTATTACTAGAGAAGTTGACTTGTTTACAATATATGTCAATGGAATAGCCAGTATATGCACCGTATTAAAAATAAATTATAATTGGCAATTTAGATAGATGATAATAATAAGAGTAAATAACTGGTATGTGCCTAGTAGATTTGCATAAATGCATACTCATATGATGCAATACATTATCCGAACGATTTGATATCATAACCGCATTAATATGGTCTCCGCGTCTGGTCATTATTGGATACGACATGGCATCATATTATATTGTCTAAAAATCGTCTCCAGGGACGACGTGTAACGCACCACCACGCTACACACCCGATCATCTCACGGTTAATTAACCGATGCGTACGCAACAGAGGGTTATATGTAAATATCACTGCGGGACAATTTCAAGCTCTTTTAACCACCGCCCGACAATTACTTTGCAATTTAGATATGCATCGGATACTAAGAGGGGGCGGCACGGCGGCTTTTCGATGCTTTGCGAGCGACCGTCGCGTCATTTACCACTGCATCCGAACACCAAACGCCATATGCAAATGAGTTTTTATGCGCCGCATAAAGATCATATCGTATGGCGTGGGTATAACTTTTTTGTTAGCTCGCATATGTCACTGTTAGAATCGCAGTATATAAGTCGGAGTAATGGTTAGAAACGTTGCATACTTATTCGTCGAAATACAGTTAAGTAAAGATATTGCAATTGTAGCTATATTATGAACATTCATCAAATCCAATAATGATGTTATATATACATACTTCCTAAAAATAAATTTCCTTTTAGTACTTCGCTCACACCAGTTCATAGTTTATAAATATTAACCAATAGTCTGTACAAAGATTTTGCATTTCTGTATATATTGCAGACTATAGACGCCCACTGAAGGAATAATTCGGTGACTTTTCAAATAAGACAGTTTTATGTTCCTTTAGGTTAATTAATTCTCCTGATCTCGTATTAAACTGCTGAGCAGGAAAATCACAATCAGCCATATGATTTGCCTTGTAAATATATCCGGAAGGAATAGTCAAAATACCATTCGATTGCTCGGTGATAGATTAAAAGCCAGTCAAGCTATATAGAGTCTGTGGTATAGAGTAATAGATTTTCTTCAAATTGTCAGCAGATAAACTTTAGAACAGCTTAAAATGCCTCTATTCAGTTTTCGTCGCTAGCCTGTCAACCAAATGCAAGGCCTCTGTCGACTGCTACATCCAAGAACCTCACACTTTCAACCGCTGAAACGTCTAATTCAAGATTTTAAAAAATCTGCCGATGTTGGAAGATAAAACACGTGCAGATTTATCTATATTTAAGACCAAAATTTTACACTAATCCTCAAATTGCTCGATTATCTGGCCCACAATAGATTTAAACCCTGATGGAATCCACAGATACCGTCGTCCACATACATTACGACATTGCCAGATTTTAAGAATAACGGAAGATTATTTATGAAAACCAGAGCTCATTGTTTCTATCATTCGTTTTCTTAAATTACAGTGTGTATGATATTTCTTCAAACAGATCATCTGATGGTAATATTTGATAGTCAGATACTAATCTTCGAAACCGGTACTTTTAAAACGGTTCCGTGGTACCATGGCAAGACGGCCTGCTGTTGTGTGTTCGCAACCTTTTCCAGCGAGTATAATCTCTGGTGATCAGTTGCATGTTGGGAGAACATTAACTGTGCCTTCCTCTTTACAATAAAGTAATGATATAGGGATAAAACTATGGAATACTTTCACACACTACTTAAACACTGAAAACAAGCAATTTACCTTGTTGGGCCGCTCATTCCACTTACAAAAAGAAACTTCTGCTAGAAACTGTTCGTATACAATATTTAAAGTAATTAAATAATTACTGCGATTTTTTTCCTTTTATTCCAAGTTTTATATTACAACAATCTAGTTATGTATACATGCTCACCTCAAGTTTTAAATTTCAAAGTATTATATTTGTAATGCCTTGATTATCATATTTTAGTATAGCCGAAGGACAGGCCAACTCCAATAATTGTAGCTTAAAATGCAGTATAAATTAATGTACAATTAGAAAGTAGAGCTATTTTAAACCCAAACTTTAAATTATAAGAATCACCCTGAATTTAACTCCATTTAATTATTAGATCTTCAGAACCCTTTAAAATCTTCTTGAAGGTTTATTTTTATAAAGCAACTACACGCGTGTTCACACTTCTTCGATATGATATCCTGTGCGAAAAAGGCATCTTTTTGAGGTAAAATCATAATGGCAAACGTACCCATCGTGTATCATTATTTTTTTTTATTTTATACAAATGTTATGGCACTATAAAGAAATAAACTTAAAAGCAACAAGAGAATTTCACGCATGAGGTTCAGCATACGTTTTTATAGTCTATATTTACCGATACGGAAGTATAAAAGAATATAACCGTAAACGTTAGGTAGACGTATTGGCAAGAAGAAAAAACACAATAGACGGAAAGAATTACGGAGAAGATGCTCCCGTTTGGCTGGGCGCCTCGGGGGTGACTAGGAGTTCACTTAAAGAATTGCAACTCACCTGGGGGTTCACCTGCTGTTAGCGTTGGTGCCAACAGCACACACTCAAGCACACACGAACACACACACACACATAGCCATGCACATAGGAGTGATAGCAAGCGAGCCGAGTGATTGTTTGAAGTAGTTACGCCCTTCGGTAAACCCTCAATTAACCGGTAGCTAGTTAGTTAAGTCTAATCAAGACCTGATAGCTACCTGTTCACGCCCAGAGACCGCCAAATTAATACACGATTTCGTGACTCAATTAACCATTAATCGTATATGACGTGAAAATCTCTTCGAATCTACTGTTTATTAAATAAGAAAAGATAACTTTCACGTTAATGTCGTCCCCCCTTAATTTATATTCTAGCTTAAGATATTTTCAAATTAGGACGAACTATGTGCTTTTCTGTCGTTTATTCTAGTATTCCGAACGAAATTTTAAACGGAGCAAATAAGCACACAGATGTAATAAAATCAATCTACTCTCCAAAAATTTTAAATAGAAACTTGGAATATTTATTTATTTATTATTATTCAATCTACAAACCCGCTTATCCTCAAACAGCAGATATACACGTAGAATATTAACATCGAAAATTTAAAAAAACATCCTATACAACTAGACAATAAACTACAGATGAGAAAAGATTTGCAATAAAAAGGAAAATAATGCACAAATGGCTGTTTATACATTAATTGCACTTAATACGGGATTAATACATCGGGGAAGATATCATTACTAGATATGCAAGATCATTGAAGCATATATATTTGCTTTCATGGATAAAAGGCCAAATAGGGTGTTATCAGAAATTGCTTGGCCTCTGACCTGGAATATTCTTCCGCCAGTCTTGAGATTTCCCTCTACTAACTAATGTGATGGGTGCTGGTTTATTACGTATGGTTTACTGTTCTATCTTCGATTCACATTTGAAATTTGGGATAAACTTGTAGTTCAATCGACTGTTTTACATCATTCGTATTTATGCAACAATTAGTCAATTGTCTACCACCTCCCAGAAATGTGCACTGATGAGCCGTATGATAGCGAAACGCACGTCGGTATATGATGGTTATAGGTGGTAATCTACCTTCATTATTGCTCTTATTAATTCTCTGGCCGATTAAGCTGTTGGTCGATCCTTGCAGCCCTCACAGATGCCAGCAATCCCTGGTCGCAATTGCGGAGTTTCCTTGCAAATATTTTGACAAATTTTGTGATCTGGTGATGAAATCTTTAATTAATTTTCTAATTATTATTAGTAATCGATGAAGCACTTTCGGCAACTGAAACCTAGACATTAGAAGAAAATGGAAAAGCATTTAAGACAAAGACGTCACACAAAAGAATATGACGGAGTGTCATTACTTTCACACCGTTATTGTTAGAAAATTGCAGATAAACAAACAAATAAGCAAAATAAAACATTAATTAAATTTGCAAACCGATTTTTTTTATCTGCATATTCGGCCGCACCAAACTCATTCATTTTGGAAACTTAAAATTATTTTTTTCTCAAACTATGTTGTTTGGCCTTTCAATATACACTACTACATTACCTAATCTAAACTTAAAACTGCATCAATCTCATTTATTTTGAGACTACTAATCATTTCTAAACATTGATTTAGAAAAAAAAATCTTTTGTAGCTTTCTAAACAGAAAAAATAGTACCTATGTTTACATGACATTTGTTAAGTTTAAGTGACTTTCTGAACAAGATGTCGGAACTTTTACCACTATTATAAATCGCCCTGTATAATTTCGATTTCCAAACATTTTCTAGAATGTTGAACTTTAACGACGTATGTCGTCTATTCTCATTGTTAACCGGACAAATAAAAGCACACAACTCACATTTAGTGCAAAAACCCTTTATTTAATTTCTAATCAATTCATAGGTCTCTTTCTAGAAAAATGTACCAATTTTCTTCGCTTGCACCATTTGCAATTATTTGCGTATATATGCATATGCATATATAATTTATTATGGTTCCAAATTTAAATTGCATTACCATTATTACAATTTCTCGGTATATATAATCCATATAATTTTCTGGACAGATTAATATTATACTTTGCCCTAAATTACATTTGTTAGGTATCCACATTTTAAAATTCCCTCTAAATTATCTCACCCAAAACATAAATAAAGTTAATCGCCGAGACTTATTATCTAAATAAGCAATAAATCTTATCCCAGTCGGGTCAAAGAATGAATGATTATTATTATCATTATTACCTTAGCGCGGTCTAACTAGCAACTTATAACGGAAACGGTATTTGTTCGAACGTTCGGTAATTTAAAAATAAAATTGAAAGAAAAAGAGAAAATCTTGCGTACGCATAGGTAGGTAGGTAGATAGGTAGATGCACGCTTTCTTACGTGGACATCGTGAATATGAAAAGAAGAACAAGAAGAAGATGGAGAAGTATATGGTAGAACGACAGTTCGAAAACGTATATCTCATTAAAATATTTCTTCAGACCCAATTTAACGGCGTTAATTGTAAAACGACTGCATCTTTCTTCTTCTGTTCTGTTCTCGTTTCGTACTACCAGGGACGGATCTGGATCTATAGACGTAGGCTTTTGAATTTGCAGAAGCAATTATCGATAGTGCAGCGCAGAGCGACTTAAATAATACATTAGTTGGTAGACTAAATAAGTTAGAAAGAAACATAGGTTTTACCGAAATGTTTACACATCCAATTTAATCAAGTTAGGACTATAAACTTTTATGTTTCTTAGCTCCGTATTTACCGTCTACGATGTTATTTATGTATTTTTCGAATGTCAAATTTTGTGTTTTGTTTTGATTTCGCTAGGTTTGTGTACGTTTGAAAAATAAGAAGTCTTCGACTCTCTTGAGATATCTTTCGAGCTTAAATCCCATAATCTGTTGTGAATAACTTACTATCTGCAAATAAATACTTGTACAATAATCCTCTTGATTTTGTTAAAATTCCTCTTGAATTTTACATCAAATTTGAAATGAAATGAACTACTCGTTAAATTTTAACTCTGGTATTTAGCATATTTTCTGCCAATTTTTGCAGCACATATTGGCATTAAAAATATAATTATTGGCGTTGAAGTGTATTGCATTCCAAATACCACTTTCAATAAATGCTGTCGAATTCGAAGGGATTTAGCAAAAAATACATTCCACGTAACCAATTATTTAGTTTCTTCGTCTACTGTTTTTTTTTTTTTGTAATGCTGTTGTTCTGTGACTTGTACTTGTACTTGTACATGTTACTGATAAATATTGTTTAATCTCAAAGCGCCAGTCAGTAAATGTTAAAATTCCTGATGATTCCTATGCTATATTGTTACCAACTTTAAAGTTCTAAAATACATTCCAATCAAAAAAGTAACAATTTTTATCTCAAAAAAGGGGTATTAAGCAGAAGAATATCTTTGAAATAGAAGAAGAGTGAAACAGTCAGCTCTACTTACTTTTGGCAAGATTGCCTTGGTATGCAATTGCAGAAATTTTCAGTACTTAGTTATTTTATGCAATCTATCACAATACTTTAATTAGCAACTCACTGATAAAATAATTTTAGATTAAGTTGGTCTATCTTAGACTCATGTAAGTTACGTGCAAGTTGCCCTAGTATCATATATCAACGAGTTATAACCACAGAAAGGGTACGTGTAAAGTATTCCATGACTTTGTTACTATCGCCATTTCGTCATAAAGTCTGAAGCGTTGCTAATTATTCCTCAAAATGCGAATGGTGATTCAAAATTGCACCGGTCCCACCAGAAAAATCTGCCACTGATCCGCTGACGCTCAGCTCATAACCTTCAATCCAATCCAATCAGGAATAAATTCTATTTAGGCGTAGAGAATTCTGACTTAGTATTTGTATTAGTATTAATTGGCAATCACACAAATGCCTTTAATCACTGGGACCTTGATAGGTTTATTGTGTCCCTTATATGTGTTAGAGTAGGTGAAGGCTCTTAATAAACCGTAATACTACTCTAGGATCTTCATCCTTCAGTTCAGTGAATAGATGATATTTTAGGGTTGTATCACCTGCCAAAAATCCCGCCAGTAATCTAAGGTCCCCTTTGCTGTGTTAGGCGAGCCTGATATGAATGCTTTCGCCTGTTTTTATCCTGGAACATTTTGCCAGTACGAGGTCTTTTGATTGTTCTCTCATATTTTAATTTAATAATTAAATTAAACCTCTTCTGTGGCCTACATAAAACTAATATTTTATATAGGCCACAGAAGGGGTTAGGACACAAACGGGTTAAAGCGCATATTCCCTACTTCTCTGGCCAGCTTGTCTCCCTTTCCATTACCTTCGATCCCTTGATGGCTTGGGACCTACCGCAAAGTAACTTGGTTCTTGTGTACCAATTGCCTTAGATTTCGAGATTTAGAACCTTTCGAACTCTGATTGTCATTGAATATAGTTATGGTTGCGCTTTGTATCCCTATCTCGAGGTTCTTTATGATGCACAGATTCAAAAGAGAGATCCCTACTTGAAATATGTTGATGTGGAGTCCTGTGGGCATTTTAAGATAGTAATTAGGCCCACTAATACCTATACCTGTTCCAACACCTATTCTTGAGCCGTCCATGTACCATGCCAGGATATTTTTTTTTGAGGCTGACCGAGGTGCTCACTCAGTGCAGCTTTCAACGATCACCTTATAACTTACTCTAAAGTTAGTTTTTGTTATTATTACAGGAAATGAGATATGAAATATAAAAAAAAGTGTAACTTCCAATAATACTGATAAAAACAATTCTTACCGGAGAATAATATAGTGTATTTCAAATTGAGGTAAGAAAAACTATCAACAAATACTATAAACCGAGTCCAAGCGAGATTTATAATTTTCCAAAGTTTGCAAGAGTATTCTCTTAACTAGGTTTGAATACAATTCTTTTCCCAGCCCGTCCCATTTATCTAATAAATCCGCTAAATTCATTCAGACTGTGTTGAATGTGTTGAAATCTTTCGATAATGACACTCCTGTCTTTACAATTGTATCATATGCCTTACTTTCTTACCTAAGTGATAAAATACAACTTTCTCTTTAATTTATAACATTACCCTTCCTGTATATTATTTACCTTACTACCTAGGTATAATGTTGTCAGATCGTTACGCTGATGGTTGCAAGCACACAGCAAATATAAATATTCCGAAGCTCCTCCTCTTTGGTAGTAGATCTTGCAGGTTATCCCTTAGTGTTGTTTCAGTTACGAAAGATTGTTAAACATTCCCTGACAAAGCAGATCAGACCGGAATGTTTACTCCTACAGGGAAATTCTGAAAGCACTGTAAAAAGTTCCTATGTTCTTATGTGATTTCACACAATTTTTAATTACAGCGTCCTTTTAATAAATGTTCGAAAATGTTGCCAAACACTTTATGCTTCGTCTACGAAAGGATTGATTCAGATGGCCTATGATAAGACGCATCAACTTGAAAACAACAGAAAATTTGGACCGTTCAAGAACGCAAGAAACGCAAAAAATCTATATCTAAAATGTTTATCGATGACGTCACAGCTCCATTAATCCATGTGACAAAAACAATGAAAATGCTACAAAAATCTAACAATCATAGAATACTAATCTACCTCTTTTTATATTTTTTCAAAAACAAATAAATTTTACGTTACTTTTGGGGCACGGCACGGCACGGCGCATGTATGTTAAAATCCCAATAATAATAAACAAATAATACGTCTTCACAAATTTAATTCTTAACTTTCGCATATAGGCTGTATTTGATCGTAGTTCATATTTACGAATTCTCTTACAGAGGTGCAGAAAGATTATCAAACAATTGATCGATTAACACACCGTTTTTTAACCGTGTTATGTAAAACCGTGTCCAAAAACACCGCGTGATATATGTTGCCTCTATCTCAGACAGTAATTAAAATTGGACTCCGTAGCTTAATCGAGTACATAAAACACAAGCATATTACAGTTTTTGTTAGCAACTTAGAGATTACACAACGTACAATTTGAGTTGTGTATGCAATTTTTATTGGAGAAGAAATTGTACTTTGTACTTTGTTATCACAATTCAGTACAAATAGCTGTAGGATCTGGGTCAAAACATAAAATTGTATTATCGTACATTGCATTACTTAATAAACTCTAATAAATTCTTCGCCTGAAACATAGCAATTAATATAATATTATAAAGAAAAACGCAACAATTATTTGAATAATCAAAACATTATGTACGAACAACGACCACATTATGTGTTACTGCATACGAAGGTTACGATATAGAATTGAAAATAAGGGTTTATGACCATAATAAGGAAAATGGAGAAATAGTAAATTAGAAAAGAACCTGCAAAAAAATGAACAATTATTGAAGAAAATGAACAACTATTTGTTTTTATAAACCTTGCGAATTCTATTGATAAAACATAAAAAAACCATTACCTTACTAAGGTTAAACTATTGTTTTTATGTGTTGAAATTGTTGTCCCTACACAAGCTTACAACACTTTCAATGGTACGTTGAATAGCATCGAGAGGAATTAATCTTCCTTCGGCTCGTAACCTTTCAAATCGTCTATTGTATTAGTTCGGCTTATATACACCTTACTTTTTAAGTAGTCCCACAAGAAGTCCAATAGCGTCAAATCGGTGGATCTAGGTGGCCATTCAGTAGCTCCCCTATTGTCTATCCATCTGTTATGAAAATATCATCAAGCCAGCGACGAACGGGTACACCGAAATGTAAAGGTGCGCCGTTCCGATGAAATCATAGATTATCTCTTGGAATGTTGTTATTTTGATTTGTAAACGTGACAGCTATGTCCGGCAATAATTTGTTTTGAAGAAACTTTAAATAGGGTTCAGATTTCCTTCAAAGAAATAGGGGCCAATAGTTTAATGGTCTATAATTCTTGTGATCAATAGCAGGAATTATGTCGATTTACCGTACCATCTAAGTAAAAAGTTGCTTCGTCAGAAAAACAGAATATTGAACAAAGATCAGGATCATCATCACGTCATCGCGTTAGCTCAAAATTGCAACCGTCAATCTGGATCATCATTGAAACAATTCGACCGCTGTTCTCTGGTGAATGTTGCCATTTCATACAATTTTCGAAGTAAAGATGTCAGTGTTTTGTCCTCGGCTTCCAATGAAATGTTTACCTGCTCATTTTTATTTCAAGAGGGATGACCAGGTTTCGACTAATACTTAACAGTACCCATTTCATGAAATTTGGAACGAATCTGCTTATTGTGAAACGAATTGTTGGATGTCTCTCAGGGTGTTCCTTGTTAAAGAACGCGCACGCTCCTTCGTGGCTTCGTGCCCTATCACCACACCCCACTATGGTCAGTGTCTTTTTTGCTTAAACGTAACATTTTCACTTCAAACGAATAATTATTCATTTAATTAATTTCCATTGGTGAATTTTCAACTAACCGAACCCTCGCAGAGATGTGGAATATTTACTTGCATTCTATTCTGTAGAGATCGATATAGCGTTGATTTCGGCAATTTTAATTCATTAGAATTTCTAGAATGGGGATATCTAAACCTAGGTTTAGATGTTACACTTTCACTTTGGGAGGTGGACTTCTAACCGCATGAAACTATAAATCACAAACGATATTACTTAGCAGCAAGGTAGAAAAGGTACTTTATCATAGCCTTGTATAATAATGGATGAAAGAAGGAGTAAACGAAGGAACAATAATTACTCCATGTTTCCACATCTCCCATAGCTTCCGCCATTTACGTGGAACATTGGCCAACTACGACAATATTACGCCTGCGATCGTGGAGCATCTTAAGGTTTCATCCCGCAAGCGTTTATCAAAATTTGGAGGCGTAAGGTAAACTACGGAAAATCTTACTGAGAGTTGTAAGTTGCGATCCCAGAGGTCGAATTCAAAAGAGGGATAGCTGGGTGCACAAGGCATTACACTACCAGTGCCATTAACGGCTTCCTCTAATTACGTGAATTTGTAATAATTTGTAAAATTCTTACATTTGGGACACTCATGTTGCAATTATCTTTAATTTTTTTTCTCTATTGTGAACTTTCAAAACAGTTCTTCATTCAGGGATTTACAATTATTTAACGCGACTTAAAGTTTATCATTTATTATCATTTCTGTTAAGCCGTCTCTGTTTACTATGCGGGCGCGGTGATGTGTTTCTATTATACGCGGTGCGCCACGAGAAGAGTCAATCTAATACCGCCGACGCAGGATCCTCTACCTGCAGTATTCTAAGCTGGTAGTTTTCTGAACCAACCAAACTTTCGGCATAAACGGACCGAGGATCATATATGTGCCGCTTGGCATTTCATTTCTCGCTATGACAGATTCCTGTTACTAATTCATTTTTTAATTAACCCGGGAACTGGTCCCGGGTGCCCTTGCTGATGCAGGGTCGTGGTTCGATTGTTAACAATGGAACGTAAGCATAATGAACTTCGTACTAGTGCCGTCTCACTCTCACCCCGAACGAACTTCACGGGATTATTGAATGAAAGCGCGACAGCAACAACCACACAATAGCACGCTTAAGACAACGGAATATTGACCGAACTTTGACCACTGTCCTTGTCCTTCCTAGGCTAAGTGCGTGCGGTGTTCTCGTGAATGTGTTAGCTAGAAATGAATGTTTCTATCAGCCGTTTCGATTAGGAATATTGCTTTTGGGAACCGTAAATGTGCTCGTTTAAATTAGTAGTAGTATTTATAGGGTAGCTAAATGAGGAAGGTGGCCATAACTCTAATGTATACATAACAAAAGCAGTTTTGGTTTTAGTTTATTCGGATTTATGTATATCTTAAAGGGTACTTTTACATGCCACTAGACTGCTTAACGGAAGATTTCTATTGCCATTGTTTTTGAAATGTATTACTACATTATTTAAAACCTTTATTTATCCGATTGATCCAAATGAAATAAGATACGTTAACAGCAAAATATAAATAATCCCGAAGACAAGGTAACTTAATTTTCTATGAAGTAAATAAAATAATAATTTAGCATATATGTTGAAGAAAGAGGAAACTAGTGCCCACACAGAAAAAATTGTTAATGAGGATTCTAATAAATGAAACATATGTAGCAAACAGAGGAAATTTAAGCGTCCTCACAAAGGAAGGTTTTTACGGTCAGCTTAACCGTGCTACAATAGAAAGCGCTGTGTTGTCCACACAGGATTGCAATGTTGTGCGTCTAGTAACAGTATTGTCTTGTCGTTTGTCTATCGAGTTATATTAATCATTTCACTGCTTCACTCACAACAATACAGAAATACGCAAATTTTATTGGTTATTAATAAATGGCAAAGAACCCTATGAAGACAAGTGACCGTACACCGTACACACTAAAGGAACAAATGTTCCAAGTTCCGCTTCACCACGCCTCAATTCTTTTTTAAGTTTACCGCTAAGCAAGCGAAACATTCGAGAAGGGGAAACATTCGTAAATGCGACAAAAACAACCAGAAACATTTGTCAACAAATAGCAACTTTGTTTCTATAAACTGGTCACTAACGACAAATGTTGCTACTTGTAGTTTTTCTGTAGACCCGTCTTGAGATAACATATACAAAAAGTAGCTGCCTTATTTGCTACTTTTTGTATTATAATACCTAGATATACTTAGTAAATAAGTGTAGCATTTCTTTTTTTAAGCCTACCACTACAAATTATCGAATGAAGTTTACACTTGCCATTGGATGAATTAAGTCGACCTGGTTAGTTTTTTTTTTTCTTTTTGCTGCATTGCCGAAAACTCTAAAAAATACTCGATCGAACAAAATTTGATGCACTGTTGTAGAATATAAGACGTCTAAGACATCGGCCGTTAAAGAAATAATGCCATTTCGCAAAAATCTCCAATAATGACAATTATCTCAAAAGCTAAGATGGTGTAGGAAGTTAATATGAATTGAAAAGAGGCATCTAAAATCGTAATAAACTACATTTGGATCGTGCGCAGCGGAAATTGAACAGTTTGAATACTTGAGTATAATTTTGTGTCAGGTGGTACTTGCCTCCGCATATTTGATATTTCAAATTTTTTTCTCTAATTGCTCTAGGAGAATCTGTCCATGCATTAGATGGACATGCTCTATATGAAGAGCACGATGACAAGAACTGTTACCAAATTTGGAAACATTTTTTCCGAATTTTTAAAATTAAAAAAATTTTGTAGCATGGTTATTTAACGTTTCTTTAATCAGTACTCAATATTCTATTCACATGGGCAGTCACTTAGGTATTCCAAATATTCGAAAAATTTCCCCTATTAAGTTTATCGAAATCACCCACCGGAAGATCCAATTTCGAACAAACTCAATTAACATGTCTTAATAGTTAAAGCGATGGTTGGGGGGCAAGCAGCGGATCTTACGACGTGCAACTGTTCATTTTTGATCCGGCAAGGCGGTAATTTAGTTTTAATTGAGACGGGCGTAACCCGGTTTCGGTTAGTTTGATTATCGATGAGTACGAAACAATTAACAGGGGCAATTTGGTGGCATGATGAGATGATGACGGTGTAAGTAAACTGATTGCAGGTAATCTCTGTAATTAAGTGGTGGATTCGTGTTATCCCGTGCGCACCGTACTACTCACAATTAAATCGGCAGCTTGATTGTGATGCCCAAAACGGCTCCATACATATACTTAGGCGGGCTAGTAGCCAGATAAATCACGGCTGTGTGGTAAATCAAATTACAAGTCTATCTCACAGCGTCTAGAATACTTCACTCCTTTATCTCAAATTTAATTAGAAATATTTGTGTGATGAGAAGTAAAGATGTTAGGTATGTATGTATGAACTGAGGTTCTCGCCTCTAGATTACAGCAGAGAGAGTATAAGTTTAAATTTGACAAAATTGCCAAGCAAACAGTAAAAGTAACTGATGAACAAATGAAAAGTATAACTTGAATCGATACTGCCACAAACAGTCTCTCAGCTTATTTTCATAATACATACCATCAACACCATTGTTGAGTTGAATGTTTTTAAAGTAATAATATAATTAAAGGTCGCTAACCGAGACCAATATAGTCTACTTCCTGATTTTTTCATGTAAGTAGATACACCATTTTTAGTCTTTTCCACACTTGTCCTTTCACGTAGTGTAATCTTCCGGGAGCTGTAGTGTCGTGGAGTTAACTCTCAAGGTTTGTGATGTACTGCTTAGTATATTTTTTCCTTTGATCAATATTCATTCTAGTTTGATAGGTTGTTTCCGTTATATGGTTGCTTCGTTGGCGTTCTTAAAGACTTGCCTTCCAGGTGCTGCTGATTGAAATTGTTTGGAATTTAAAAATTTCACGTACTATTCTCTGGTAATAATGGGTTGTCCTGTATTTTGACAGAAGTGTTTAGCTACTGCGTATTTGTCTATATGTCCAAGCGGCGCATCCTGTCGATGTTCTTTGACTCTGCATCAAATGTTGCTTTTCTGGCATGGCATTGCAGCTCATATGTACCCTTCGTGTGCAGTTTCGCAAATAGATTTTCGTTTGGTCAGTTGGTCTATTTTTCTTATTGTGTTGTAGCGTACGGTAATATTCTTCTTCCCTAATTTCTTTTTCAATGTGTCGGTAACCTGCCCAATGTACGGCAGATGGACATATGTTTTTGATCGTTGTTGTCGATCCTCTCGTCTCTTTCATCCTCTCCTTTTATCTGCGTGGTCCTAGCATATCTTTTCCATGTTCACTCTCCTGCAGGGCATCCTTTACATGTTGAGTTTCATCCTTAGAATCACTTAAACAATATTCAATTTGTGTAAGAAAGTCCCTTAAAAGTGAATATCGTTTCAATAATGTTTACAGTAATTCTATAACTAAATTTTAGTTTGTTTAGTTGTGCGATCATTACAAAGTATATTGACATTAGAACAAAGAATTTGCTTAATTGAGTGTTATGGAATATTATGCGATATTTATACTAAGCGGAGATTAATAGGTTTGATAAAAATGGTCAATAAAGATTTCAGCAAAAAAAGCTAATCGCGGAGTTTAATAACATTGGTTCCATTACTAGGAGAAAAAAAAGATCATTTCAGTTGTATCATCTATAAAAGAAAATCCTTAATTATTTTAAGAGCTACGGGTTAGGATGTGCAAAAGGAAGTCCGAAAGAGTTAAAAAAAAACTTACACAAAAACAAAACAAAATCATCCATTTAATCCTAAAAGAAACTCCAAATGTTCGAATCAATATAATCGAATTTTCATAAAGTTATTAGTCCCTTTATCTGCGAAAATTATTTGAATCAGAGCAGTTGTTTTGATGTTTTTTCCCGTCACTAAGCGATATACGAGAATGGTATGGTAAATATCCGTGTTAAAGAAGACAATACAATTGTTTTGCTTATTTCCTGACATAATCCCTTGTAGCTGTATATACTTTTCAACTTTTTTCCGTCCAAATGGGATTGCCGAACTCTGTAAAATAGGCGATGCCCTGTTCATTTGACGTAGATCGTTTTCTCGCAAGCTATTTTCTCAAGTTTGGAAAAGGAAAGAAGTCACGGTGTGTTCAATTTTGCGAATATGGTGTATGGGGCATCAATTACCAATGAATACGGGCCTTATCGTGATGACTAAGAATTTTTTCTTCGCTAGGTGGGGCCTTTTTCTCTTTAATTCAGCGTCAAATCGGTCTGATAAATCAGCATAGTACTGTCCTTGATAATTGCTTTTCCCTTCACCAAAAAATTGATTAAGAACACACCTTGCGAATGTCAAAACATCGTCTTTTAGTTTATTTCGTTGTCACAGAAATGTCAACCCAAACATTTGATATTTTTATGGTTAGCCTATCGATGGTCGTCTGCGAGTCCTATTATTCAAATCCTTTTTGCCAACCTAGGAAAGCGGGAGACGTAAGTTCAAATCCTACAGGTGTCTAACAGATTTTGATTCATTAACTACATTTAACTACATCGGATAATCCAGTGAAATTGAATTTTCGGATTTTTGTTATTCAAAATAAGAATAAATATTAGGGAAAAATTATGACAACAAACATTAATATAAATAGGCGTAAGTGGCACTTCAGCCTAATATCCCACTATAATACATATGTACGCGCATCGTATATTAAGTATTATAATTAATGCAACTGATATTTGTGTTCCTTTGATTTCCTTACATGTATACTGTACATTGTATAAATATAACAGTAAAGATTAAAACTAAAAATATATAGTTGGTATATTTTAGAATAGCTTTAAATTATGAGGAAAAATTAAATCGACTTTTCCGAAAAGCAATTATTAATGATAATTAATAAACATTCATCATCCTCTTGTCCGAACCTCCGTTCAACAACACAAAAAAAGATACAGAAAATAGATTGGCAGTAAAGTACGAGACGTTCCTATATTCGTTCGGACAATTAAAATCATCAAAAACCGTCCGATCTCTACGATATATACCTGACTTAGGATCGTCGATGAAGTATTGGGAGATGGATATAAACGAAAAAAGAAATCATGAAAAAGACCAAGAAAATTAGGAACACCACCGCAGAATAATAACAGCAACAACAACAACAAAATGCCGAGCAAAACGGTTTGTAATTGCGTGATAAGTACGCCATCCATCATATAATGTACAAACATTATCAAAAAACATAAATTACCAGGGCCCGGTACCTAATCTACTAATCAATCTATCACACTTTGTCATGAAAATTATCTTTAAGAACCGTAAGGTCCCACTATCAATCTGAGATTACGGCGAATTTCTACCCTCGAAGCGGCGCAGCTTGTGCGATACGCGACTGTAATTTAAACATGGTACCGTTCAACCGCAGTAAGTACACTAGCCGTCACTTATATGGGAACAAAGAGGAAGAATGTGCAAAAATAACCGTATAAAGAAAAAGTCATCAAGTTTATATTTTTTATTATTAATGCTGTGCAATTCAAGAGGCGCGTCAAATTTAAGTTGGAAAGTAGTAAAATTCGATTCATATGACAATACGAATGCAAAATAATACACTTCGGAAGTCACAAATTTATTATACATTTCAAAGAATTTCTTTAAGTATGCAATTTTGGCGTTTCTTTCTATGCAAAAATTAGGATCATTCTGATATGAGATATGGTATCGAACGCTCTCGAGGATATATTGCAGATTTCAGAGATAAATCCAAGATGAACCCATAAGCAAGATTGATATGTCATCATCACCTGCTGTAAAATGTATAATTAGACTAATTCTTTGCGAAACCTTCAAAATGGTACAAAATTGTCGTTTCAAATCCATTGATGTAACTGAGTAGTTCAAATTTTAATTTGCCTTGCGTTTGTAATTTCGGGTTAAGAATATTAGTTATTTGATAGTTCAGTCGGAAATGCGAGATCCCATAATCATGAAAGTGGATCAAAAAATCCCAGATAGGACTTTCTCTTCCTTTTGAAGAATTGTTTCTATTTCAAACAACATTTCAATGAACTGGTTTGAAGCTTTAGCTCAGCTCAACTATTTCACTTGATTGTAGTAAATCACATCTTCATATTCACTACTACCGATTGCTTTGATATATCGTATATCAATATCACTTCTTACTCAAAATCTCTTGAGTTGCTTTCGATAACGCACAATTTGTCTGTCTGAAAATGAAAGGCTTGTAGAAGTCGATATTGATATTGTATAGTCGCAGGAAAGGATACTCATTAATTTTTTGAATAACTGTACGTCACTATATCTCTAGTAGTACCTTCATTGTTTTTCTGCATATATTACTTTAAAAAAATGTGTGAGGTCGTTGCCCTGCAAATATAATTATCAACTAATACTACACCAAACATTAGAATACCTTAATCAGCAATATAATAGCACAAAGTGTCATCCATAAAATTATGAAAGTCGTTAAGTAGTATATAAATTCCCGCAAAAAGTAACCTTTAGTATGTTGCATGGATAATGTTTCAATTTTTCACCAGTATCAATTCTCATACTTTTCTCAATCGTTCTCCTATAAATGGCAGTTAGTGTATTTTATAACGATCAGCGAAGAGCGAAAAAGAGAAAAGTAT